>OV049874.1:3142607-3592607 GCA_920104075.1 Melanargia galathea | reverse complement strand
TAACATCCCGTCGTTTTTGCGTCGGAGTTAAAAAAAAACATTGGTTGGCTTCTCTTTAAAGCCTAGCCTTCTTTCTCTTTAAAGGTAGTGCATGGGTTAAAATGAAACAAGTTTAGTTTATTATTAACGCATAACATTTAATATTTATAGTTCATATTTATAATACATTTCAATATTAGCGTAAGAAGTCATGAGTGTATTCATAATAGTACGTGGTAGTGCTTGATTTTAATTAATTATTTATTAACATTACAAAATGGGACTTAACATTATAACCTTAACATTAAGTTATTTATGTATAATTATTTCGCATTCCTTACACGTTACCTTTACTTAACACTAACATTTTATTCATCATTGTGTTTTCTTCTATTTATATTACACGATTCATTGAGCTATCATGACTTAAATTACTTACACCTTTTTTTCCAATATATATGTATAGCATAGTGCGTTTATCTTAAAGTAAAGTTCAGTGGCTAATCACGTTCGTCGTAGTACAAATAATTTCGAATGAACAAATTTATATTATGCCTAAGTTAGTCTAAGTTTATTTAATGAATTATAATTAATTATTATTCCGAAGTATTTTCATAGAAGTCATGTTACTTTGTCATTGTAACATTACATTGTAATAATTGTATCTTAAACATTAAAATAAATTTAGGAATTTTCTCGTGTAGATATTCTATCTATTAACAATTATTTTGTAATATTAATGTGGTGTTCGTTTTGCGTGTGCCATTTTCACCGGTCGCAATATTTGTGCGTAAATTGTAAATTTAATGTTAAAATTAAATTGAAAAGAACAAAAAATCTGTTAAGACACAATATGTCTAGTAGAGTAACTATAACGCTTTTGCCTTATTTAGATTTAAGAAAATTGTATAGCAGATGTTTTCTTCATTAACTGGATAAGAATTTCGTCAATTGAAATATCTATGGTACTTACAAACTATTAGCAATGTTATTTGAGGCAGTGATAGTGAAATATTATACACTTTTAATGACTACCCAAATAAATCCTTTTCTGCGATTCCTTTGATAAATTTAACAGATAACGTAAGACAATTTTACAATTTCCACACAAATCTGCCGTTACTCGTGACTAGAAAATGTGTAACGAAAAATTCAAAACTAACAAAAAATTATTACGACTAGTAGTAGAGGACATTAATTATTATATTAATTATTAACACGAATTTAAGACGAAGTTTACGAAACGTACATTGAATACTTATTCTATACAATTCGCCAAAGCGATTGATTCAAATAAAACTCTAAAGGATTTACTAATAATAATAATTTAATAAGTATAATATATTTTGGATACACGAATAATTGTTTGAACGATAAATAATAATTTAATTAATCGTACAAGGTTTCTAAACGGGATAGTCAAGAAGAAACATCACGACAGTCGCGACGTTACAAGAAATTGCGACAGTCGCAACGATCAGCGCGACTCCATCTAGTACAAAGTACAGTGTAACAAATAACAATATTTCTTCAACGTTTGGAAGTCCTTGTGCGATTATAATAAAGAAAAGAACGATAAATTGTGTACAGTTAAAAACTTGAGGTCACACTCATTCTATTGTACGTATATAGTTCGCGAATTAGATAAGTAAATGCCGAATCAGTGGCACCATTTTGTTACTTATTGGTGCGAATTGTATTGTATAATTTTGTTATTCCATGCAACCGTCAATTTATTAATGCAATGAGAGGCGAAGCAAAAAATTAAGCTATCAAACGGTAAGCAGAATATTGAGATTTTGGTAAACTCTAAAATATATTTTGTGGGCATATAATTGCAAAGCGAGAATTGACATGTGACATTTACACACTGCTTTTTATAGGTATAGAAATATGTGTTAGACTTTTAAGGACGACCACAACGTGCGATACTAAAACCCCCGGCACGTAAGTCGAGCGGTGACCTTCAAGTGCGCGCAGCTTCGTACAAGTGAGCGGGACACAATACAATTGGAGAGCCAATCAGCGCTTACGAGGGATCCGCGAGAGCTAATCAGTGCTTACAAACGATCCCCACACCCTCAGAGATACCTCATTTTCGACTTCTGAGCATTGAAGGTCAACGCTACACTTATTTGCCGTGACTCGTACACAGGCGATACTATTATTTCCATCAGACTCATTTGTAATACTAAAAGGCTTGGCAATGCAGCATTAAAGAGACAGTTAAAAATATTTCTTTCATCTCACAACGACAAGTGCTACAGCTCAATGTGCACAATAAAACTTCGCAACTCGAATATACTGACAACTGACGTATTAAATTGTGCAGAGTCAACGTGTATGTGGGCCATAAGTCCCGGAGATCGCACTAAATAACCTCACCGCTCGCACTTTATGGCCTCGTAAACAGCGTCTCCCTGAAACGGGTCTGTGGTCTGTATCGGTTCAGACACTTGTAGGTTTAGTGCGGGATTGCACATTTAGGGTGAGCACGCACCGCGATTAAACGTGAGCGGTTTAGGAAAAGCTGAAATCGCCGAACCGCGTACAAACACGCAATGCGGTTGGAGTTTTGCTTAATTATATTTGAGTACCATCATGGATTTCTAGCGAACAGCACGTGTTGTGGCTTTGAGCTCGCCTAGTCGAAACTGAATAAAAACCGAATGCGATTAATCGCAGTGCGTGCGCCCCCATACTGTTACTATGGAACACAAAAAAATCGCGCGTTTACAAACCGCGATCCAAATGTAGCAAGTTACGTTTTTAAAATCAGTTATTGAGAAAAATTGCTAATGCGTGCGCTTGTATAGAAAGCAATGTGTTACATTTTTTTTGCGGTTTCAGACTTGCGATTAAACGCGTGCGTTTAATAGCGGTGCGTGCTAAGCCTTACAATCACGCTCATAGATTTCGAGTAGTGAAATAGTTAATGTGTACAATCTCTACTCTCCTCAAAAGATGGTGTCGTGAGGACCGTCACTTTGTCAAAGATTTTGCGCTGGTGTAACATTGTAATGCTGCTAATATGATGTTCTATTTTTGATTAAATTTCATTTCGTTTTTAAATTCGTATTGTATTTATTTTGGTAAAAGTTTAATGTTTTTGGTCTTTAAGTTTTATTTGATGTGTATTTTTTTGCTGTTTTATTTGCAACAATGACGTCAAAGTCAAATATACTTGAACCGCATTGTTGTAAGATTCAATTTCGTTCATACATCTTCCTAGAGGTAGAATTTGTATAGATTTGTACTGAAAGTAGAAAGGTACCACTCCAAAACAAGGGACGTTAGGTCCATTTGCTCTGACGTTTATGATGTTTCGAAATTTATTGCTCAAAATCTATTAAAGTTATCGTATGTACAATCTTGTACTCAGGGTTCGGCTACAGGGACTAAGTCGAAGCAAACTGACAATGAGAGTGGCTTTCCATAACGGATACTAGACGTTTCGATCAATGGTAGAGATAAACTTTACTACTAATATACTTTGTATTTTGAGCTGGAAAACCAATTTTAGGAACGCAAGGAAGTAGACGTTGCGATGCGAACTTTAGCGTCACGGGGCTTCAAAGCAAAGATGCTGCCTCATCCTGAGGCACGCCGTACCGTGAGGCAACCTTCGCCGAGCCTCAGTGCAGAGCCTCGAGCAGAATTAAGTGCAGATGGACGGACAGACGTATCCGTTTGAGCAGGCTCTATTTAACTCAATTAAATTAATACGAATCCTATGTGTTCCTTGATGAGGTGGCCTGGTATCCACTTATGCGGAGATGCGTGGAGAGAAGAGATATTTCTTAAATAACCAACGGGTTATTCCACATCTCTCTGCTAACTTTCAGTGGACAGCTTTCAAGTTAAGAGAGGTCTCATTTTTTAACCCCCGACGTTTATCTGTTCCACCGTACGCGCTCAAACGGGTGAACCGATTTGAATGCAGTTTTTTTTTTGTTTGAAAGGTGAATTACTCGGGAGTGTTCTTAGCTATGTATGATGAAAATTGGTCCGAGATGGCCGCCGCCACATGGCGGATTACATATTTTTTCATAACTCCCTCAATAGATTTGGATATCACATGAAAGGGCTTGACTAGTAGAAAACTATGCAAATCCAAGATGGCCGCCACAACAAAATGTCAAATGTCGGGGGTTTTTTAAATTTTACTTGTCTTCAGGGTGAACACAGCGGAGACAAGATAAGATGTGAGGGCTGAGTGGCGCACAACGATTAGCACTGTTTTGTGACCGATCACGTTAAGCAGTGCTTGTATGCCCTTATGAAGTGCACTCCACTGCACTCTCTCTCTACACTCTCTCTCTACACTCTTTTGCTCTCCTCTTCACTTATCTCTGTTTTAGTGGATAACGGGTCTAACATATTTGCGACCCACTGCCGCAACGCTTTTCCATTTATCTTAGGCTTAAGATGAGGATTTTGCTACCAAATCTTATCAAAAAATACCTTTTGCTGCCAAATCACGATTTTGTTCATTATTTTGATACTAAGTAGCTCTAAAATATAATTGCTTGAGCAAGTTTTTTTAAAAGAGTTTGTGTTTAGGGCACACGATAAAACTGAGTTTGGCTGTTTAAAATAGTTCTCTAACGTCACGGAAAATGTTTAGTGTTACAACTTTTCTTGTACAAATTCTCACAATTTATCGGTCGGCTTCACACAAGAAATAAATTTGGACGCACAAACAGAGCGTAAGAGAAAAACAATAACTTTTTTGATGTCGCTAAGAAAATACTTACAAGGCACAAATAAAGTCTTCAATGAATTAACATTAATGTTGATCTTCTTTTACAAATTATAATCTGAAATATTGTTACATTCCTTTTGGTAATGTTACCGTATAGATCCAATATCTGAAATAGTGAAATAGGTATGAAAACGTTATATTAGTAAAATAGTTATATTATATTATACTTTTTTATAGACGTGCAAGTAAGTTAAAGTCAATGAAAAAGAAATAGCATAAATAGTATCCACATCGTTTTGGATAAATATTATAAATAAGATTCCAAAAGTATTATTTATAATTAATTTACACGTTCTATAGAACAACCTGAAATATCTAATTTAAACAAAGTGAAGCATGAATGAATTCATGGTAGCGAAGCTAAAACAATTTCATATTACGATCATAAATTCAAACTGTTATTGAGATTCCATTATTTAGATTTGACCTATGCAGTAACATAACAAACAAACCAACAAACGGTACCAACAAAACTTGTACAACAATAATTTCGACAATAAAACAGATAGTTAATCGAAGATTACACATCAAGTACAATAAATTTATCACTTAAGTGCCTTTGCACACGACGACAAGTCATGCGCAGGCTGCAAATGTTTCACGAACGCGTGTCTTATAAAAAATAATTTTATTAAAGGTAAACAGTAGACGTACTTTTAATTCGAGTTCACACACGTTGACAACGTTGATAGATTTTTGGTATCTGAGTTTGTTGTGGGTTCTCAGATCACGGCGCGTTTAGAACTCTCGTAATTTTAGTTTTAAGTTGTCGTAAATAATTAATTATTTATCACTTTTGTATACTTACTTGTAAAATTGCCATTCAAAAAATGTTCAGTGTTTTGAATAAACTTTTGAATAAAGTTGGATTTGATATATGCAAACTTGTTAACCTCAAAAAAAAGGGACCTAAAGCACCTTACTATAAAGTTGTTTATTCAGCACTGCCGATTTTCATTTTCAAAGTTTGGGCAAGTTTACAGATTACAGCGTTGGCTGTGGATGAAAGAACGAACTGAAACGTTTAAAACAGAGAAGTTTTACGTTTTAATTAAACATCAATTCTACAGTGTCGTTATAGTGTATTTCGAACACTCGAAATCTATCAAAGTTGTCATAGTACTTATGATAACTCTTACTAAGTTACTACGACAGAATCGTGTTGGCGGCTCGTTTAGGTGGATCTGATGCATTTCAACTGTGCCTGAAAAAGTCATCGTCTGCAAAGGTTTTAAATTTTTAAATTACAAATCAAAAAGGTCTTTTAAATTTATTTCTGTATTTACATCTAATCGTGTTGGAAGCTCAACGCAAATTTCGTGTGGTTTTCTTTTCTACTTATGTATACACGTCTTATTACTTTACTATTTAGGTATATCCCTTATCTAGATATAGAGCGAAAATTGTAATGTGTAAATTTACAAATATAAGAGGGGGGAAAGTACGAGTATGTAGGAATAACAAATAATATTCAGGTGACATTCGAAATTTGTAGAAAAAAGGATAAGAGTATTTTCGTACCAACTAGGCAGAATTTTTTGAATCAAATAATCGTTTTATTGTATTTCTTGTAACTCAGTAGATGTTTACATACTTTGTTTTAGTTAATGACATTACTAATTTAGTTTTAACCAAAAATTCAAATAACAAAAAATAACATCTTACGTCACTTTTGGAAGACGTTTGATTAAGCATGCAAATATATTATCTAACTTACGTAGATATTCATAAATTTAAAGAGTATATATTACAATATCTTTATGCAGATATCGACAAGTTTATAAACGAGAAAGGAATAAACGATAGACGTGCAATAAACCATATCTCCAAAAGTGTTATGTATAGAAGAAATTGCTATACGAAATTCTAGATTTCGATCAACCTAATTATAAAGCGTTACGGATTATCTGTCAACCATTCAAAAAACTAAGACTTAAAATTACGTGTACAATGAATGGCGTTCAAAACAACAAATTAACGTGACCTAAAATAAGTGATTCAGAATTATTGCTGAATGATATAGTCCTTATGAATAAATAAAATGTAACATTAAATACAACTATGACGTACATCCACTACTTATCTAATGCTAAAGGTACTGTGAAAGGAACGTAGAAAAATAACTTTAATATTATTTTTAATTTCTATGTTGATCAGCTATATTTACATGTCAACATTTCGGTTAAGTTGATTCTTAAAATTACTGACAGCCATGTGATAGCTGACTATGAGCTCGTAGTCCCATCACCCGATGCAGACAAATAAGCTGTTTGATAGTTGATCAAAGAAATGAAGGAAATAAGGTATAACAATTCCCCTTTCCAATGATTTGCTTTTAAATATAAATCGATAAAAACATGCTTACTTACAAAAAAAAAAACACTAATTATAGAATCCTAGCTCTAAAAGCTCTTAAATAAATCGGGCAGTGATTATGACTATATGGCAAATAAAATTCATAAAAATTTAACAATAAACTTAACGTCTATTCAGAATAACATAATAGATGTTAGGAATAAAAAATATAATAATTATATTAATCTATACCTAGCAAGAATATAAGTGTGGTTAAAGACATCAAAATTACCATAATATTTTGTTCCAAATCATTGGATATATTTGAAACACAAATCGTGTTCTCTATACATAATGACGAGTCCAGATACGTTAAATATTCTGCAAGACCAAACTCAACATTTAATCTCAATTAGAATTGACACTTGTGAAACTAAAACATGGAACAACAAATTTGTCAACCATCGCGCTTTCGGACCGACTCATTCGTCGACTAACTCTAATAAACATTGAGAAGCTAAAACACCACTTATATTCAATACACTTATTGATATATAACTTATTAACGATCGTGTCTCTAGCGTTATTTATTGTTAAATTTATTATTTACCTATCTACCGTCAGATACACGACAAAACTACTCTCGCTTACCCGTTTATCACCCGATACATGCATATTATACAGACGTAATATTTTATAATAACGACTTTCTCTCAACAACTTAATGTAACAGGAAACAAAAAAGGATAGACTCACAAACATACTGTCTTTCAGACGATGATAACGAGGGTACAACCGAGGTTTACGAATCACAGAAACTATTCAGATAAAATATTCATGAGCTAATTATTAACAGGATGTGACCCGCAGATGATACCAAACTGAAGACATAATCGAAAGCCTACCGAAATCGATACCCCATTCGTACTTTAGATTAAGGAATTAATCGTTGTATCGGCTTAGCTCATTCAGTTTCAACAAATCTAAGGGTCTATCCTAGGTAATTTATATTCACATTATTTTAGATCGAAATACGAGACCATTTCAAATCTCCACAAGATTAATTGCGAAACAATTTAAACATGGTACTTATTACGCATTTAAATCACTCCCAGCTTCAATTTCACGCTCTCTTTGACACAAAGTATTTACAGTGTTTTGCCCATTTGCATTTCTTACATCGCAATCGCCTCTATCATTTATTTCGAGTATACTTTAATCAAGACAACACTTGTCTCTAATCGTACTAGCCTATGGTGTTTTTTTTTAGAAAATCTATCTATTTTCATTATTATTATTCGCAGACATATAAAAATAACAACAGACCGTTTATTATCTAGCAAATATCTACAATTAAAGTTGGAAAATCACGGAATAGTGAGGGAAGCCTGTGGACTTAACTAATCTGTACTTTTATTGGTAAATATTACTAATTTGGTGTGGTTTCGGTGCGTGCAATAGCACATTCCTACTTACAGTTTACCGATGTGATTTTTTAATCTTATTAGAAAATTAATTAGTACGTACCAGAAAGTTGAACAATTCCATCCAAAAATTCCATTGAAGATAAAACTGGCGCGAGTAATGCCACTATCACAACTTTAGCAGCAACTGTGTACAAAGTGAAGCTTGATTTTATACAAGGTGCCGAGTATGCCAGCAAATATGATGTACCTATTTCAACCATTTTGATTAGACTGTAGACTAAATTTAACTTTAACTTATTTAACTGACAAATCTAAAAGAAATGCTTTACTTTTACTCAGTAAAGATTATGAAAAGACTTGGTAGCTTATTTAAGTTCAGAGATTTATGTTTACAACAGTATAAGCATCATCGATTGATTCGGTAAGAAAATTTTAGAATCACGTATATTGAGTTATAGAAATGAATAAAATTTAAAGCATAGCTGGCAACTTTTATGAAATCAAAGCTTCCAAGGATAGCTTACGACTATCGGCCAGTCAGAGTTCACCTATTTGTTAAAGGCGAGATCCTATTTGTCACGTCCCTCACGGCGCTCCGATGTCACGTAAAATACACCCGTATATGGTAAGTGTCAAGATTTAAAACACTCGGCTGCTTACTAACGTCATAATGTTTGTGACTTCTCTTAATATTGAGCTAATATTAAACTTGTTTCAACCTTTAGCGAGCGTTCAAGGGCTTCTGGAGCACCTTTCGTATCCTCACGTACAACTAACGCATCTTTACGTATTCTCTAATCTACTCTAGCCGAATGTATTGCACTTATTGGCACAAGCAGCTATACACATTCAATAACACTTATATTTATTGGAGACGAATCACACAAAACAGTTTGAATTATTTCACTATAACCATCCCTGTTTTCCTAACTGCTCGCTGTTGATTTTTTTTTTGTAATTAAAATATAAATTATACCTATCAGAATTAACTAAGTAATCATTATCTAATCATTATCATGAGTTACTTTGACATATTAAATACGCGGCTCGAAATTTTTTTTATTACGACAAAGGCTACGTTACCCTACGTAATGGGTCGAGGTGATGTCACACTTTACATGGCTAAAATGAGTTAAGGTATAAATGTTGGAAACGATTTCGAAATACGACCTATCTAAGTTTATGATCGTGAATTGGTAACAAAAAAAAAAAAGAAAAAATTCTAAGTATGAATAAAATCAAAAACTGGAGTTCCGCTGCTACTTAGTTTACTAAGCCAATCCTCAAGTCTTAGTAAATTCAATAAGTTTGACTAACTAACTAGCCAGTACACACATGAAGTGAAAATTAGTGTTTCAAAAGTAGTTTCTTGCGTCGTTTTCTCAACTTTGAGCATCGTGGTTCCCTTTTATGATTTTATGCTATTTCTCTTTATTAGAGGCTCTACGAATAGCACTAGAGATGGGGGCGTTGAATGCGTCTTATCTGTATACTTATTGTTAGTACGACTTTGCACATCTCGATAACGTTTATTACACTTCGAGTATCGAAACACTGTACCGTCAGCGTAAAGCGGACTTAATTTGGGCCTGTTTCACAACTGTCAGATAAACTTTATCTAACGAATAAAGATCGTTTGACAGTTCTAGGGCCTGTTTCACCACCTTCTGATAAGTGTCGAAAAGCCTAAACGTAAGTTTTGTCACTTTCTTACTTTATTTTAGGTGACAAAGACAAAAGTTTTGAATAAGCTATCCGACATTTATCAGAAGGTGGTGAAATTATTGTATTGAAGACTGAAAAAAATTCTAATTTATTTGTCAATAAAGTTTATCAGGCAGTTGAGAAATAATCCCAATTCCGTTATTTAAAAGTGCATGTTCACTCTACAATTGTCTAATATATTCATAGCACCGATTTTTCTTTTGCTAATTTTCCGCGCTTGTGGCGCTGCCTGTAGATTTTTACTGAACATTTTTGTTGATTGATTTGATTTTTGTTGAACAGCACTGTTTTAAGGCCCACGCTCATTCATATGAGCGTGGGCCTTAAAACAGTGCTGTTAAAGTCCAGATTACTTTGACGTTATACTCGAAGAGTATTAACATTTTCGATAATGTAATGTCATAAGTCGTACTAACGGGCGTCTTGTTTTAGGTATTACCAGTGATCATAAGGTTTTCGATCGAGTTTTTCCTAGTAATATGACCGAAGTAATTGAGCATCCGTAGTAAACATTGGATGATGTTGGATAGCCGCATCTAATTTTTTAAACATCGCTAAAAACTCAGTGCCAGACTATAGAATTAACAAGTCGAACCTAGGAACGGCGAAACTTCAGCCTTTCATTATAACACAGATTCTAATCTAAACCCAAATGAATGTTGGCTACCTAAACGTTACAGACTAACAATGACAAACCTCAACAATGCTTTTTATTATCTACGACGAGTGATTAAGTGCCGATAAGTGAGTAAAAGACTTTAAAATTAGTGAAACTGTGAGAATAAAATCAGGGGAAGTTTGTGTACTAATTTTTTACCCTGTACTCTAGGATTAATGGAATACGGTATTTTGGTTTCAAAAGTAACCAATATCTAGCAAATTACAGACGTATTAGTAGAACTTTCAGTCATTGCTTCTGTAGGACAAGCATTTGGAAATGTCGGAATACGAAAAAGCGCACTAAAAACGACGTGAACGGACAGCTCTTACAAATCAATAATAGTTTTGGCCTCCGAAACTGTGGATGCAGTTGGCGATATTTGGCACCTTAAAATTTTTAATTAAACAAGTTATCAAACTATCTAAGAATATCGAATTTTATAAAAATTTAAATACAATTGGCAGTCAATTGTGTTTTATAAATATATCTAATAAAAACATAATTATAATTATCACTGTCTCATTGTGACATTACATCCATGTTGGCATCATTAGTACTATATCATCGTGTCTGATGCTTATCTAGTTATCTGAGGCTTATCTAGTAATATCTACAGTCCCTTACAGTAAACCTACGGGGGAATTACGAATATTCGATTACATCAATTAATCGATATTGTCCTTATGATTTTTACGCGAGTACGCAGTTTATAAAATACTAATAATGTATATTTCATATATTTAATTCACCAGTAACACTAAAGTACATCATCTACAATGTCCGATTCTCATTGAGGACGTTTTCAAGAAACTGTTGGAATTTTCGATTAATATAATTATATACGTTGAGTGAAAATTACCTCGTTACAATATTATCTTACAATAATCGTGAATTGAGCTCGATTTATTCGAATTAAGTCCTATATTATTATGGTTAGTAAACTTTTCATTCGATATACTAAAATGTAACAAAAACAATGCCAGATTCGATCAAAACATAATTATTATACCCTCTTAATAAACTATACAATGTTTGTGCGCTCATACTAATTAACATTTTTGAGTAAGAAATTACAATGAGGAAATTAAAAATACAAATTATGCTTAAAAGTATACAGGGTAGGAAGACCGCTATCGAAAACTTACGGCTATTATTGTACTACCTAAACATAACCCAATACCAATTACCATTTGTTTTATGCTTGTAGTATTAGTGGTTTAGTATCTAGTAATTTTTCAAACCCAGGCAGTGAAAGGCGTGCCAAACTCGGGGCATTGACCTCGCGAGCGGCGGTCATCCCGCGTCAAGTATAGGCGCCAGCTGATTGCTTACTTAATACTTTAAATTTTTTGCGTTTTTTTGTGGTATCTTTTCAGTAATCATGACTACTATTACTTGTCTTCGTTTCCGAAAGCGGTCCCCTCACACCCGTTATTATAGTATATATACGCTAATACGACGATTCGAATATAAAAACATTGACGGCGGTTCCGACGTCAACACAAAACGGCCACGACCTTGAGGTTACTTTGTTCTCGATTCGACTAAAGACGGACACAGTCTCCCGAATGAGTCTATCTATATAAAAAGACGGTTTGTGACGCGGCGGGCGCTAAAACGTCCCGCGACGCGCCGAGCGTTTGGCACCACACTGAGCACTGACACGTTCTCACCTCACATATTCCCACCTGGGAGCTTTATATCGATCATCCGTGCCACCACATCACGATCAGCTCCCAGAACGTCTTCGGCGGCGAGTGGCCGAAGACGTAGGACGAATTTCAGAGACCCGGGTCGCCTTCCGAGCCCATTTTGAGCAGCTCCAGCTTCTTCTTGGCAATTTTGGAGTAGAGGATGTCTATAGGCTTCGCGTTGTCGTAGAACGTCGGCGCTCTGAATATTATCAGAGCCGTGCCGAGAACGCAGGCTATCGTGAACGCGAACAGGAAGATTCTGTCTAGAACCATGGCTACGTACTTCCAGTCGTCCTCGACCTGTGAAATTAAATAATGTATTATATACAACGTTAGTTTTACTTTAAGCAAAACCTGAAAGCAGTTTGTTCAAAATCAGTAACAGAATCAAATCCAACCATTTTTATACCGTGTTATATTTTTGTCCAAAAATATTTTTAAAAAGTACAAGCTTAGGCATAATGGTTTGGCGCGCATCAACAGCTGAAGATCGGCACACAATGGCAGTCATTTAACTCGCGTCGATCGCAAGTCGCTGTGGACGGCTTCTGGTGACCATTTTTTTCAGGAAAATGACGCAACATTACAAGCTGATAACTTCGTAAGTATTCACTATCCATATTTTCTTGAAATTTTGTATAATTATTTCTAATGTAAAAATATTTGACACGACGTGTTTCGGGACGTTAAATCGTTTGGCGGCACAGCTTTGCCGGCAGGGTGGTAACCAGCCGCGGCTGAAGCCACCCGAAATTCATTTTTACCACCCAATACCTACTCATTGAGATAATATAAAAAATTCTATCAAATATTAAAACTCACACTCTCAAACTTATCCTTATTTTTAACATGCTGCGCTATAAACCTGGAACCTTCTATAGTCTTCTCCATCTCTCTCACAAAAGGTTTCTCTAGAGACGGACTGCTATCGTCGAGATCTAAGCGGCAAGGTGAATCTGGGGGAGGGGAAAACAGTTCATCATCGCCGCCTGGGGGCGGAGGCGGTGAAGGAGGCATTCCTGGCAGTTCATACTCCTCACACGCCCATTCCTTGAACTTTCCGTCCATGTCGTCACCACCAAAGACGTCTGTGAGTACCTAAAATGATAATCACCCTTATTAGTTATCAGTCTTTTTTATTCATCTACAAGTTAGCCATTGATTGCGATCTCACTTGGTGGTAAGCGATGATGCAGACGACTAAGGTGGAAGCGCTGTGACATTTTTTATACCCTTACCCCTGATCGGTCGAAATGCTAAATCGCTTTGAGACACGGCTTTGCTGGTAGGATGGTAATTAGCCACGGCTGAAGCCTCCCACCAGAGCAGACCAGAGACAATTTAGAAATTAAAATTGTCACAGCCGGGAATCGAACCCGGGACCTCCCACTTTAAGACCACAGCGCTCAATATTGCGCCGGGGAGGTCGTCAGTCAAACTGAATTATAGATATGTACTACGGCAGAGTAACGAGGTTAAGTATCTAATAGAATAAGTCGTGCCGTGATTAATACACCGTGATTAAAACATCAGTTCTCCTTCCGTGGGATCAGTATACCATGTCCCCATTAGGTGGACAGTGAGCGGCTAACTCTGAGCAGTGTATCGGTCGCAACTAATAGCTCTGGATCTCTCATAGTATTGGAGACATTTGGAGGCGAAACAGCCGCTCACTGAACTCACTGAATAAGTTGGCAAGCGAAACGCCACAAACTGCGAACATTATGCGCTGTTTGGACACTCCATTTAAAAATTATAGGTAAGTTAACTGGAAGCAAACGCCTCCTTTCCAACCTAAGTGTGTGCGTTAGTTGGCACACAATTAGATTTAGGAAATGAGGTTTCGGTTTCGCAATCTGCCGGATCGAATGTATCGCGATCCTTCCGCAGTCACCAGAGAAACATAAATAACGGGAGCCTGGCGCGCTCGTTAAGCCCTCAGGCATTGAGTAATAAATGAAAATCGAAATGGAATGAAATTGGGCTGGAAGCCATATCTCCTCGAAACCCGCGAAATTCAATGGTCTTAGAACACTATTCAGAGGAACATTCCCCAGAATTCTTAAGACTAAGCACAATTAAACTGGTTATTGTGGAGAGTGTTTTGGAGGCGACTGTAATACCGTTTTGCTTGTATTGAATCCATTCCGATGGTGAATGTTTTGAATGAAAGAAACTCAATCAGAAAAAGTACTGTGTTTGTGTAATCGCTTTTAAAAGGATTCTCTTACAGCAATACTTCATTTGTGAGCTCTTTTAAATTTAATTAAACACTTTTATACAGCGGAATTTACTTTAAGTTGTGAGTAAGGTATTTTTTGTAAGATGAATTCTTCAACAAGAGCGAATCTTAACTTTAAATTATTTCAAATGTTTGATGAGTTTTGTTTGAATTGTTTCGTGAAAATTTTCTTTTATTTCTTTTCTTACCTCGGTTGGTTTATCGTTATCGTCGTCGTCGGGCGGCTTTTCTGGCCTTTGTATACATAATATTCTGGGTAAAAAATCTATAAAGACCTTCCGTACCCACGGGGCCATATGGTGTGTGATTGGAGACCTAAAATTAACGTTTAGCACCACAATAGTGACTACGACCGATAACGTTACCAGCATCATGGTAAACAATAAATATTTTCCTAGCAAAGGGACCGTGAGAGAGGTGGGGGGAATGATCTCCGCTAACAGTAGGAAGAACACGGTCAGTGAGAGTAGAATGGATATACACAGTGAGATCTTCTCCCCCGAGTCCGACGGAAGGTAGAATACTAGGACCGATAGGAACGATATTCCAACGCAAGGGATGATGAGGTTGACGGTATAGAAGAGAGTTTTCCTCCTTAGGGTGAGGTTGAAAATTATATCGGGGTAAGGTTCTTCGCAGCACGAGTAGAATTTTTCGTTCCGTGTGGCCGGCACCCGCATGATGTCCCATTCGACTGAAATGTAGTACTCTGACAGATCGATGCCCATCCCTATGTGGTCGGAGTCCGGTGTTTGCTTTAAGTGCCTCAGATCCACCTGCAAGAAATTTAATTTTGTAACGGCGTAGTAATAGTAAGTAAACATATCTATCGACAACGTAAAATACTAGTTTTTTTAATATATTAATTGCGAACAAACGAGCAAGCGGGTCACCTGATTACCGCCGCCCATGAACATTTGCAGTACCAGAGGAACCACTAATGCGTTGCCGGCTTTGAAGAAGTTTGTTGATCCGCCCCTTGAATAACCCTATGTCAAAACTATGTGGGAACACCTCCAAAGGGAGTTGGTTCCACAGTTTTTAAGTGTGCGGAAGAAATGACCTCGCGCAACGGTTGGTTGGTATATGCCAGTGATCCAGGTGGTGAGGATGATAGCTATATGATAGATAGGAAGTGTTTCTTAAAATGTGTGATTTTGTGAAACTAGATTTCACCTAATCCTTAGTTTTTATTATCAATACTTTCTAATGAATAACCTCAATAGCGCAACGGTCAGAGCATGACCCGTGAACCGAAAGGTCGACAGTTCAAATCCCACCTATTGCACTACTGTCCTACCCACTCCTAGCACAAGCTTTACGCTTATTTGAAGGATAAAAGGGAATAATAGTCATATTCAGAACGGCTAAGAAAACGTCATAATATAAAAATAAACAAGTATAAAATAAAAATTTAAAAAACCCCCGACATTCCCCATTTTGTGGCGGCAGCCATCTTGGATTTGCAGTAGTGCTATTCTACTAGTCAATCCCTTTCATTTGATACCCATATTAAGGGAGTGGTGGCAAACTATATTGTAATCCGCCATTTTGTAGCGGCGGCCATCTTGGATCGATTTTCATCAAACATAGCTAACAACACTCTTCAAACAAAAAAAAACCGCACTCAAATTGGTCCACCCGTTTGAGCGCTACAGGGGAACAGACAGACACACACACACACACACACACACACACACACACACACACACACACACACACACACACACACACACACAGAGGCACGTCAAACTTATAACACCCCGTCGTTTTTACGTCAGAGGTTAACAAACTCGCTATATGTAACTTAACATGCTCCATTAAAACTGAGCAAAATGCTCCAAACAATAATAACAAGCTCAAAAACAAAACAAAAACAAAAGGAAGGACAAAATAACAAAATAATCTTAAGTTTCACAAACACAAAGTCTGTATAAGCCGTAGACGCGTGCCGTCGATTTATTTATAAGAAAGGAACCGACCAGATTTATTGGCTTCCTTAGTTTGATATAGATAGATGCTTCGTCTTTCAGAAGCCTATCTCTAAACTCCGTCCCGAAGTTTTTATAACCCCCGCCTTTCATTGGCAAGCATATCTCATCGACCGCATTATTTATCGGTTGGCAATATACAATATTTCTTCTGACATGGTATCGCAAAAAGTAGGTATGCGGGTGATTACTGGACAAAACCATCAACATTGTAATGGAAGATGGATGTTTAAATTTTTCAAAGACTCTTTTAAACTGGCTTTAGCCCGGTCAATTTAGACATCCAAGGTTAAAATAATTCACACTTGGCTGAAAATTGGTAGGATTGTTTAAAACACTATCTATACATATAATAAAATCGTAGAATTGCCGTATCTGTACATTGAAGATTTTTGCAAAATAATAACTGGGGGATGTTAGGGATAAGTAATAGAACGTAAAAAAGCTATTTTTGAAATTTTTGTCTGTTTGTCTGTTTGTCGGTTTGTCTGTTTGTCTGTTTGTCTGTTTATCTGTTTGTCTGTTTGTCTGTATGTTTGTGCGCGCATCACGTAAAAACTACTGAATGGATTGAAATGAAACTTGGTATGATTTAAGTTCATACTACGGAGTAACATATAGGATACTTTTTATCCCGAAATTCAACACGGTTCCCTTGGGAGAGGGGATGAAAGTCAAAATGTGTACTTAGCTGTAATTCGTTAACGGGTGGTCCGATTTCATTCATTCTTTTTTTGTTAGAAAGAAGATACTTCAAAGATTACTGGCTAACCTCCGAAAGGCTGGACCGATTTTGATGGGACTTTCACTGGCGGATGTTTACATTTTGATGTACCTAAACATCCGCCAGTGAACTTTTAACAGTTTTTAGCAAGGTTTAAGCTCAAAGGAGCATAGGAAAAACAAAATGATTCCCACGGGATTATTAAAATCAATATCCACGCGAACGAAGTCGCGGGTATCCGCTCGTTATAATATAAATTAAATGTGAAAACTCCTCATCGATCCGACACCTGGAAAAAAAATTACTCGGGATCAAAAGTCACAAAACAAGTTTTTCGCGATTTTCAGCAAAACGGTAAGTTCTATCATAAATTTAGCCCAGAGAAAAATTGTAGATCAGAAAATTATTATTGTAAGAATTATTGTAACCTCACCTATTTTCTGGTCAAATTTGACCGATTTGAATTGCGAATCATCTTTAGAATGTAGTTTCTTTTGTTATTGTCAGACTCTTATAGATTTATTCCCACGATTTTTTAATGTTTTTTTTTGTATATAATGGATAAAGCGAAGTCGCAAGAAACTGAACAAAAGCGTTAAAAAATCTAAACATTGCTTTGCAGATATTACAATGTATGATGTGTTTTTGTCTGAAAGTCTAACTTTCGATACTTTTAAGCCTCAGTGAAACGTAAATTTCAAAAATAAAATACGGGAATGAAAATGAAAACACATCTGTATTTTTGTCAATCAAATCAATCACTTTGCAGGAATGGAATAGGCAGTTTTTTGCAATTGCTGTATCCCATTTTAATCCGTGTTAGCTTTCAGTTTAAATGAATTTTATTTTTTTACGTAGACAAATCTCATAATAGGATCAAATGTTTTCTGTTGAGTGCTTAGTGAGTAAATACAAATATTCTACGTAGATGTTAGATTTTTTTGAGCGTAAGTTATTACTCCAGATAATTAACTCTCATGCATTTTCTTTTTATTCATTTACAAGTTAACTATCTCTTGATCGCAATTATCTGATGGTAGGTGACGATGCAGTCTAATGAAGCGTGCTAACTTAGAAGAGGTATGGAAGGTTTATTAAAAACCTTATCATACCGGAACGCTAAATCGCTTGGGGGTACGACTTCGCCGGTGGGGTGGTAACTAGCCACGGAAGCCTCCCAGACAGGGCTGGATTATCCATAAGGCGGATTAGGCAACTGCCTAGGGGCCCCACGCCGACTAGGGGCCCACGGGGGTGCTGTAGTGTAGATGTAGAACAGATTGAAGTAACAGTATACCAAAGGAGTCGATCTGATCAACTCAACTTTTGTAATAGAAAAAATATATTTTAAAAAGTAAGAAAAGGGTAAAGGAAAGGGGCTTCGAGAATTGCATTGCCTAGGGGCCCTGATAGGGTTTAATCCGGCCCTGCTCCCAGACGATGCTTACCGTATATCCATCGTAGCTCCAAGATCCAAACTTCATAAAGCAGGTCTGCTCGTCAAAGGGGAAGTACTCGACGTCGATCTCGCAGAAGGACTTGTAAATGGCGGGCGGCTTCCACACGACTTTGCCGTCGTGATGTAGGATGGCTTTCGTCATAATTGTCACTTCGTAGTTGCCGTCCGCACTGGAACAAAAGTCGCTAATGTAGTGCAGGACGAGGACTTAATTGACTGAGGTCAAGTGACGATGCAGACAAATCAGTTTAACTCGTCGTTATAGTTGGTTCGATCGTACGATCAAACGATGCGATTTCGTTGTACGATAACCAATTAGGACGACGCCTAAGGCCTCTTGTTAACACGCCGTGTGTTAACAAGAGGCCTTAGGCTGAGATCTATAGAGCATTCTCTGACTGTATTCAGACTCGAGACAGAATTGGAACGAGACAGATTCATGTCAGGAACATATTTATAAACCCCCTATGTTCCTAATCCGTTGTCCTAGGTAACGCGGTGTCCTGCGTGGGCGACGAATACGACGCGACGCGACGCGATTCGACTCCATAGAAAATTACAAACTTGTCCACGCGACAACGTAGGCCACATGCAGGTTCAGCTACTGTCTGATATTTTCGCGTCGCGTCGTATCATGTCGCGTTGTCGCATTTGTCGCTGACGTAGAACACCCCGTTAACGACAAACGCGACGCGACGCGACCGCACAACAAACCTTCACGGTTTATGTGTGGGCACCTGCCCAGAATGAAGAAGAAGACGCGACGTGACGCAACGCGACACGACTCCATAGAAAATAACAAACTTATCTACGCGACAACGTAGGCCACGTGAAGGCTCAGCTACTGTTTGATATTTTCGCGTCACGTCGTATTATGTCGTGCAATTGCGTTTTTCGTTCACCTAGGTCCTAGGACAACGGGTAAGATGGAAGGGAGCTAAACTGATAGGGGTATCCCAGTTTTTATTGGACCCATACTGCTCCCTAATCGGTTTCACCGATAAGGTAGTGAATAACCACGGACCTGAAGCATCACTGCAAGACCAGATCAGAGATAGTTTAGAAATTTTAAATGCCCAAATAGCCCCTAGCGATAATCAAACCTGGGAGCTCCCATTTAAAGGACCACAGCGTCTACCACTGCGCCAGGGCAGCCATCAAAAAGCCAAGTATATAACTCCGTAGAGAATAGTAGCTTGCAATAAATCTTAATATCTATAAACCATTATAACCAAATGAACATTTTAATTACTATATTACCTCCAAATGTCTTACAAATATAATCACATTACACAAATAATTCTATTCGAGATCAGACCCCATAACATGACATCAATTTACATCATGTTTGTTGATCCGATCCGCAAGCCCTTTTGTATTAGCAACAATAGTTACCACTATTACCCACGTGATTACCGATTAAAACGATATCCATTGCTGATTATTTGCGAGATAAATGTTAACTTAAGTACTAACGATCGCCAATGTAATCGATTAACGACAGGTTGTGGGGGGATCGCTCGCCGTCCACCGACCGCAAATAGCTTGCCAAGCTTCTGAGTACACGGTCTGAAGTGATACATTGACGTTATATATTGTGTTTCCACTAAGCTCGTAGTCGACGTGAGAAGACAAATCAGATGTTATAAAACTTACAGCGTTCGCCACTAAGCATTACTTAGTTCCTAGGTGCTCTTTAGAAATAACTTAGCTCTTAAGAGGAAATATGGGCGAAGAGACTTTTGAAAATTAGGTATTTGAAAAAACTATTGTTGTCGCATTCGACCGTCCCGCACCTCAAATTCGTGCAACTTATTGCACTTATTGTCCTTAGACAACTAACTGCAAATCCGACTCAATAGCCGTAAGTAAAAAGTCATAATTCGAGGTTTGGCTCTCTAGTGTTTCCTCCTCCAATATTGAACCAATTTAAAAGATATTTCGGAAACTGAATATTAATGATATATACTGTGTCCCTATGTTTTGCTTTTTTCATTATTAATTGTCAAATTTGTACATAAGGCCTCTGTTGAAAGCGATCTAAAATAGGCAATATTGAGCATTTTGTAACAGTTCTAGTGCTTATAAAAATAATGTATCTTCAAAAAGGAAAACATAGGGACATATAAGTGGTTGATATTTATTTATTGTAAAAAATCATTGCTTTAGAATCACCAGGGAGAAAACACGCGAGAGCGTTTGTATGGAGAAAAGAGCAATCCGCGTTTCCTCTTATAAACGAGTTCTCATTTCGAGCAAAGGTTTTTAATTCATCTACAAGTTAGTCTTTAACTGCGATCTCACCTGATTGTAAGTGACGAGGCAGTCTAAGGTGGAAGCGGGCTAAACTGGAAGAGGTATGGCAGTTTTTATTACATACCCCTAAGACTCGGTTTCTACGCGACATCGTACCGGAACGCTAAATCGCCTGACGGCACGGCAGGGTAGTAACTAGCCATGGCTAGTTAACTGCAGAGAAGGGTCACTGCCAAGAACTAGTCACATGGTTCTGAGCAGGGACAGAGACCTAGACAGGATACTAGACATGAAAAGTGATAAAATTATCCCAGTGCTAGTATTTGAAAGGAATTACGACATATATGTCCCAACAAGAGAGGAATGGAAGAGGGGACTACGCCCACTAGGGAAGAACAGCCTGGTCTGGTATACTGATGGCTCCAAGATGCGGTCAGGTACTGGAGCAGATATCTATACGGAAGGCTATAAGGCAAGCTACAGCCTTGCGCAATATGCTACAGTCTTTCAAGCAGAGCTTTATGCAATCAATGCTAGCATACAGGAAATGACGCGCTGGGAAAGAGATTTTCATTCTCAGTGACAGTCAGGCTGCGCTCAAAGCCCTAAGTGCTAGCAGAATCACGTCCTCTTTGGTACTAGAGTGCATGGGAGGTCTGAACTGCCTGGGAAAATCAAAAGTTAAGCTGATTTGGGTACCAGGTCACGTTGGTATACAGGGAAATGAGATAGCTGATGAGCTAGCTCGGAAAGGTTCAGTACTAAAATTTGTTGGTCCTGAACCATGTGTAGCGCTAGCACCCTGTGTGGTAGGCATGGCGCTTTCAACATATGCCGAGAAGATGATCGCGGCAGAGTGGGATAAGATGGGAGGCCTAAAGCACTCTAAGAAGTTTATGGAAGCTGTAAAGGCTGGTTTTCTTGCAAAAGTAAATTTACTGAGCAGGAAACAACTAAGGTATGCTATAGCGGCGTACACAGGTCACTATAGCACAAAGGCCATGTTATGCAAAATGGGCATTACAGAGGACGCTATCTGTAGGGCCTGTAATGAAGGAAATGAGTCCATGGAACACATCTTGTGTGAGTGTGACGGACTGGCTAGAAAGCGAATGGATCATCTGGGGGTAGCTTATCCGCAACTGGAGGATTATGGTCCCTTGAACCTAAAGGTGACAATCAAACTCCTAGAATAGGTGTTTGAGGAGGTCTAGGGGATAAGGAAGGGGCGAGTACAAAATATAATATAAGTATAGTATAAGCTGTGATAGCCTATTGGTTAGGACGACCGACTTGTAATCGGAGGTCGTGGGTTCGATCCCGGGCACGCACCTCTAACTTTTCGGAGTTATGTGCGTTTTAAGTATTTAAATATCACTTGCTTTAACGGTGAAGGAAAACATCGTGAGGAAACCTGCATGCCTGAGAGTTCTCCATAACGTTCTCAAAGGTGTGTGAAGTCTGCCAATCCGCTTGGCCAGCGTGGTAGACTATGGCCAAAACCCTTCTTACTCTGAGAGGAGACCCGTGCTCTGTAGTGAGCCGGTAATGGGTTGATCATGATGATGATGATTACAAAAGATCCATAAGGGTCGAAGTGCATCCGCTTTTTAGCGGGCCCCATCAGAGGAAGATAGAACTAGCCATGACTGAAACCTCCCACCAGACCAGATCAGGAACAATTTAGAAATTATAAAATACCAAATTTTTCCTACCGGGAATCGAACCCAGGATCTCCCACTTATAAGTCTACAGCACTGACCACTTCGCTAGGGATGTCGCTAAATATAAAAATAAACTTACATACATTGTTATATTATTATTATGTGTAATTGAAAAGTTTATTATTAATATATTATTATTATTAATGTACCTGTGACATGAAAAATCCAAATTAGATAACGCGGTCTCTCAAGTAAGCACGAAGTAAGAGTGATTTAAATATCAATTTCTGAAGAAAAAGTCTCAAAATACGACTGGCGAGAGGCGGACAAATTTTTATTGGGGATTAATACCTGCAATACCTGAACAAATAAAAATCCCGTGGGAACTGTGGATTTTTCCAGGATAAAAAGTAAAGTGAAGTCGTATGTGTTAAGTCAAGGGCTCAGGGCATAATCTATCTCCATTCAAAATTTCAGTCAAATCGGTTAAGTAGTTGCGGCGTTAAAGAGTAACAAACACACACACACACACACACACACACACACATACACACACATGCACACGCACATACACACACACATACACACACACACATACACACACTCATACACACACACACACACAAACACACAAACTTTCGCCTATAATATAATATTAGTGTGATTGTAAATATGGGATGTACTTAACTTTGTAAAAATATTAATAACGAAGTTAAACGACTGACAGTTGTAATTTTCAAAAGTTAAACAAGATTAATTTGTACCATCAGAGAACTAAGCCATTTTCAAAAGCGAAATCTCCAAAGACAACACGAGAACTCGCAAAGAGGAAGCTCCAAGATCGCGAAATCAGTTTAGGTGGGAATTAAGACGTCAATTTCGTTCAAAGCCGAGGCAGAATAAAGGCTTGGTTACACAGTGCAAGTTGACGAGTAAGTTATTTTTTTTTCAGGATACCACCACCACTACAGCCTTTTCACGTCCCGCTGCTGGGCGCAGGCCTCCTCTCTAATAGGAGGGAGGGATTTAGAGATTATAGCCGCCGCGCGAGTGCGGCGTTGCGCGAGTTGGCGGGCTTTAACGACTATTATCACAGGATAGTGATAATAACCGGGACCGACTGCTTAACGTGCTCTCCGTTTATTAATCTGATTAATAACTGAAGAGCGATTACTTGCACCGTGTGAATGCATCATGCGATTTACTATTTGCAAGTTGATCAGAAATTAGCGTTTTTTTTTCTTTGGCTTTTTCCAACATAGTAAGAAAATGCTATCGTTGCTCGCTTATTGGCAACAAATTATTATCAACATGTCCAGTCGAGGCTATCGAGGAATCGAACGACTGTTAAATGAGTTAAACGTGCTATTATCATATTTTAATGCACGGAACTGGTATGTCTGTTAGGTCTGACTGTCAGATCAGCAACTCGCACTATGTAACCAGGCCATTATTCGAAATTAATACGTCAATACCGTTCAAAACACTTCGTTCGAGGCGAGACCTTCTTAGGCAAATTTTGTTGTCGGCGCGTCTAAAAGCGTTGTCGGAGCCAAGTTTCGCATCCGTGAAAATTGTCTCGTAAAATATGGCCCGTGGATGTCCTCCATTATGTAGCGTGGTGCCATTAAAAATAAACTTTACACCGAACATTCGCGAGAGCTTTTAGAGAGTCACAGGTGCATTATACAGTAACCTGTATCCGTTTAAATTTAAAAATATGACCTCCAAGTCTCACGGCGGCTCCTATTTGCATGCAGTGTTGCCAACCCTCGAAAATATTTCTCCCTCAACTTAAATCAAAAATCCCCCCAATAAAATAAAATTATTAAAAAAATTATAAATAATTAAGTGAATTAATAAAATAAGCCCAAGATTGCCTTAATTTCGAAATGAATGGTTTAAAAGTTTAGTACAGCGAAAATTCTGATCTTATAAAAAAGTTTTAAACAAAACTTGTAGGAGATTTAATTTTCTATAAAAAATGTCTCATTATTTTTTATACCACCAATATTTTTACCGTAATTCCAAAAATATAAGATGTCAAAAAAACCTTAAAAACATCCCTAAAAATATAACGTCCCTAAAAACCCCACCGCATTTGTTTACAGTTTTACACCCTTTTGGGGGGAAAACCCCTAAGTTGGCAACACTGTTTGCATGACGTACTCATACCAGAGCGTGCACTCGCTAAAATAACGGCTGACGTTAACCAGCAAATATGCTTTTATACAATGCAATTATGTAGAGAAAGAAAGTTATTGCTCGTGGTTGCAGAGTTAAAGTAAATAAGTAAGACAAAAGGACATTATTTTTAACCTACTTCAAACAAGTATAAATTAAAAATTAAAAAAACCCCCGATATTCGCCATTTTGTGGCGGTGGCCATCTTGGATTTGCATAGTGCTATTCTACGACTCAAGCCCTTTCATTTGATACCCATATTAAGGGAGTTGTGAAAAAATATGTAATCCGCCATTTGTAGCGGCGGCCATCTTGGATCGATTTTCATCAAACATAGCTAACAACACTCTCGACTAATTCACCTTTCAAACAAAAAAAAAACCGCATTCAAATCGGTCCACCCGTTTGAGCGCCACAGGGGAACAGACACACACACACAGCAGAGACACGTCAAACTTATAACACCCCGTTGTTTTTGCGTTGGGGGATAAAAAGGAGGTTCCATAGGTACTTATTTATGAACAACATAATATTTTGGGTGTAAGAAATATTTAATTTACGAGCTGGACATCGCAACAAACCGTGGAAGAAAAACCCAAAAAGCTAGTATTCTCTAGCTAGTACAATACAAAACATGTATTGCATTATGCATATACGACCATTCTTGATTCTTCACTCATAGACATTAAACGAATTACTGGTTAAAAACATCTTTAGATTTTAAAACAAAGAAAAACATGAAACACGAACTGTACCTAAAATACATAATAATATTAATAAAAGCGATAAATAACCTTGAGAATAATTCAATTTTTTCACGCAGTCGTGCAAAAATAATACTTGTGTGAGCACCTGCGTCGAAATTAAATAAACGCAAGGAGAAATTTTACGGGCTGAGGCGAAGACCTATCAAGAACGGGAATTGAGGCTCCAAAAAAGACGGCAATAAAGTTTCTTCGGGAGAAATATATGGAAAAATTTATTATATCCCTCGCTCACACGACAAATGTATTGCCTATTGATATTTCGAGCAGATAAGTCTCTGAGGGCTCGCGGATGAAGAATGAACGACTGAGAAAAGATCGTTTCAGTATGAGTATATTTGCACCAGGTTCAACATTTGTCAAGTCAAGTCTTAGGTGATTGAGTCGAGTTTATTGCAACTTCGTTAAGCCCAAATTAGACGGTACCCCGTTCAACGTCCATTTTTGCGATATCTACTATGGCACAGTGCCTGTGAACGATGTATAGACGGTTCATTGATGACTCATCTATGAATGAAGCCTCGAAAATGAAAGCAAAAATCCCGAAAAATTAACCGTCTAATTTTTGCTTTACGTTTCAAATTTTTTGACGTGATACCGTCTTATAATCGATGAACGCCAGCAGCATGCACGAAAAAGCTCGACTCATTGTCACGTTCCGCCTGAGCCGAGCGTGCAAGCGAGGGCGCGAAACAACTGATAGGGAAGTAGATTGGCCTAAGCGTTTGGCTTCATCAGTGTTTTCTTATGACGTTATCACGTAAAATTTTATCGTCCGTAAACTAACTTTACAGACAACCAATTTTTTTTTACTATGATACATATGATATGATAGATTTGTCTAGGTTTAGAGAATATGTTGGCAGCTTGAAATTGAAGCTAAATTAGTCTTCAATAGAAGCAATAGGTCTAAACAAGACAAGACTTTTCTCCTCCGAGCTACGACATTAATAGTATAAGAGATGTGAACTAACAACAACACATGCTATAACTGAAGATATAAGCTGAACAACAGTGACAATTCGACAAATCGATTGCATTTCTGAGAATGGGTTCAGGAAGCTGGCAAATGCTTTCCTGTGAAACAGGCATGTCTACACAAGTGCTCACAAGTTCTGCCCGATCATGCGTGAAGTGACGACCTTTATGCATTATATTCACACCAGCAATTGTGTTCTAGAGAAATTGTAATAATTGTTAGGTATTGGGCTTTTCGGTCAAGAAATTTTCAGTGCCAGCCCGGAGTTGGTAGTTGGCGGTGTTTCACCCCCGTGCCTCGCAGAGCACGTTAAGCAGTCAGTCCCGGTTATTATCACTATCATGTAACAATAGTCGTTAAAGCCCACCAACCCGCATTGGAGCAGCGTGGCGGGTCTAAGCTCTAAATCCCTCTCTCCTAGGCCTGTGCCCAGCATTGAGACGTTAAAGGGCTGTAGTGGCGTGGTGGAAATTGTAAATAGATGCAATACATGTAGATGTTTTAGTATTGAACTAAAGATTACGTAAGTAGGACCTATGAAATAACCCTTTAAAATCTGAACTAAATAAAAACAAAAAGAACAGCTCCAACTCGTAATCAAAATGAATTCTTGAATCTACTGCAATAAAACGGGAGACTCTTAGGATTAGCTGTTTCTCTACATTGAATTCGTTGAAACAATCGTTCCTACTTTTAGACTTTCTATCTGCAAAGATAAAAGTGCTCGGCTCGGCTACTAATTCTTTCCTTTACTTCCTTCGCAATTACAATTGAAAGAAGCGCCTGCCCCCGCTTGATGCGATTTAGCCAGTGTTTATCCTACCGTGCCTAATGCTACCTTGATGCTATTTAGATTAAGGCCTGCACTTATCGTGCCTTCCGCCTGGCCAACTTTAGGCACAGTCTCCGCCGTTAAGCTGACCGCATTTAAATTTCAACTCTATATCATGGGTGATAAGCAACTCTGTGCTTTGATCGGGACGGTCGGATGGCGTTAATGCATAGAAATGCGGTGAACTGCCAGTGATAATGGGTGACGTTGGAATATATGGGATTTAAAAACGGCTCCAAGTTGCTAAGAGGGTTCCAATCGAATTACGGACTTTAGTTAAGCCAAAAAATACCGCTTCTACTTTGCTTTTAATGCGCTTTTTTGCCATGGATGGCCAATATTTTTGTTTTGTTTGATAAAACTGATTTAGAAATAAAATTATTAAGAACTATAATTAAAATAATCTAGTATAATAACTTTCAAAATTGTATTGTTCTATTTATGCTACGATACAGCTGCGACTACGTTATATATTAGGTACTTTAGTTTAGGTCGTCTCTTCTCTTACAGATTAACGGAATAGGGTATTTGACAACATTGAAAATATACTATTGATTGTGGTCATCTTATCAGATAATAGCCTAAAAAAGACATATTTCACTCAATCAAACTAAACTATGTAATTTTACGCGATATTTTGCACGAAATAAAACATAATAATTTTTGAAATTTTATCAGGAACGTGAACGCTCTGGGATTGTTTGTGATGTCACTTGATAGCACGTAACTTGGTTGATATAATTGAAGTTTATCAAGTCAACCGAAACTAAACTTTATACTTGAAAGAATAAGATTGATATTAAAATGAGTAGGTATAACAATTTAGAACATTACGATACAGCAGTCGCCTTGCGTAGCGTCTCTGTCGCACGCACCGAGTTCCGAAAAGGAGCGAGCGAGAGAAGTGACTTGCATAGCGATTTGTGACGTCACGCGTATCATGTGATCAGAAATGTTGTTTTTGGCGTGGTTTTCAAAACTTAAACTTTATCATTGATTTAATTCTTAATACTGTAGATATTGCGAAAAATATCAATGTAGTGTGTTTTAATAAGTAATAAAGAATAATTTAAAACAATTTCCAAAAATTAGTCAAATACCCTATTATGGTGGGCTACTACTTTAAATCGTGAGGAGTCGCTGGATACAGGCGGCACAAGACCGCGCTGTGTGGAAGTCCCTACAGGAGACCTATGTCCAGCAGTGGACGTCTATCAGTTGAGGACGACGACGACGACGACTACTTTAAATAAACTTTAAACTTAGCGTTCATTACAATTCAAGATAAATCGCTACTGTTCTCGATATCTTTAATTTTGATTGAGAGCGTTGCCAACTTCAGAAGTTATATAAACGTTAACCGTAATATTGCTTTAGCACTGACACGAGGATAATTTCGAAGTTCGTGGTTGAAAGCGAGGGAATGCTTTCAAAGGGAAGTTTTTGTAGCGGCTAGAAGCCGTGATAAACTTGCCCAGTCATGGTGATAATGTAAAATAATGGTACTTGTCCGAGTAGAGATAAGGGGACCGCCGAATAAAATCTCATTTTATAGACGAAGTTTGCGTTCATTGAAAGAAATTGGACTAGTAAAACTGAGGATAGACGCAAGTTTGCTGGGAAACTTTGCTAAATTGATTTTATCGTAAATAGTTCTCGAGTGAGATTCATTACAATTCCTTGTTAGGACTACTTGTTTTTAAAGAAACACTAAATATACAAACTTCACACTTTACTGAATTTCAAACATATTATATTATTAAAGTTCAGGCAGTCTTAAATTACGAGTAGCTATTACTACTCGTAATTTAAGACTTGCAGTAGAAATATATATCTACAAATCAAATAAGAAATTCGTGTTTAAGTGTTCCTAATTTTTTTACCAGTTCATCATCCGCTAACTTTGACAGACCCCCCCGTTACTGCACAGCTGGCATTTGGCTAACTTATCAGAATAATGAAGACACACCCTAGTTTAATTATTCGCCACTATAATACAAATTATGAAGCCTGCGTCCTAACAGAAATTAACTGTACCTAACTAGCTATATTTTAGGAAAAATTAAACCGACTCTAATATTATATTTGAAGAGTTCCCTCAATTTCTCCAGCATCCCATCATCAGATATTGATGAATAGCTTCTGCCCGCGGCTTCGCCCACGTGAATTTCGGTTTTGAACAAATTCCAAGGGAATCGTGCATTTCCGGTTCCCGTTCCCGCTCCCTTTTCCAACCTTTATACCTACTGTCAAGGAAGTTCGCTATAGTAATCTACCTATAGCTGTAGCTATAGATTTCGGGTTTTTTAAAATCCCGTGGGAACTGTGTATTTTTCCAGGATAAAAAGTAGCCTATGTGTTGTCAATGCATGCAACACAGCAAACGATTGCAATAACGTGTTATGTGAGCGTGATTTACCTAAGAACAGTCAGCGTTCTCTATGGCGTTTTTGGAAGTTTATATCTATTTTAATCCCACAGGAATACTTTCCCGGGATAAAACGTAGCCTATGTGTTAAATCAAGGCATAATCTATGTGCATTCAAATCGGTTCAGTAGTTGCAGCGGAGAAGAGAAACAAACATACACACACACAAACTTCCGCCTTTATAATATTATTGTGATTATTGATGATGATTTATTTACCTGATGATCATGGGACCACTTGGGAAGTATACCGTTTCAAACAAAAGAAGAATTTTCCAAATTGATTCAGGCAACATACATAAAATTTTATACATGAAAACATTTAAAAAAAATATTCCGACGAATTGAGAACTTTCTCCATTTTTTGAAGTCGGTTAAATATAATTACAAAGAAAATTTCCTCAGGACCGAGACGCGACGTGAGTATAATTAAAAATTTTCTCTTACAAAGATTCAATTTGAAGGGAGGTTTTGGGCGCGGTTAAAAGCTCGCGATAAACTTGGTCCGGTCATCGTGATAATACAAAATAATGGAATCCGTCCGAGAAAATAAGGATAACCCACCAAATTAAATCACATTTTATGGACGAAGATTGCGTTCGTTGAAAGAAATTGGCCTACTGAGACCTAAAACAATAGATATGAGTTTGTTTAGGATTTTCTTTAATGTTTTTTTTTTATTGTATTCCTATTTTATTGGTATACCCATTATTCCATTGGTCAGGTATTATATAATGGTTGGTATATAATGGTCAGAGTGTTATTAAAATAATAATATGGATCCTTTCCCGTATAATTCATGACTGAGAGAACGATTCCGATTTTTATTATTAGGTGCAAGATGCTAGTGATATTATAATAACCGGGATAGATTTTTTGATATGACGTAAATACAAAGAGATTCAAATTCATTTTTCAAAAAAAAAACACTATATTTTAGAATGTCACAAATTTTACAAGTAGGTGGAAGAACTCAAATGGTGATAAAATTAATATTAACGACTACTAATTTAAAACTAAAGCTACGAGACTTCCAAATTTCCAAACGCGCACTTTTCTGAGAAAAGCGCACAGCAAACTCAGCCGGTTTTCATTTAGTTATAACGATTTCAATATTGGCTATAAGAGTTAATCATGTCCAAGTTCAGATAGAGAGATAGATCGATAGACAAGCCTACCTCTAAGAAGCTTTTTACTTATTTAGTATATTTTTAGTTGTTTTTTTTTTATTATTTTTTATACATTTTTATGACTGAGTACCTATTTTTTATGTAGAATGTTACTTATGTATTATGTCTAAGTTTAGTCATCATTAAAGTTATCTTTTCCATTTTATTAATATTTTTCAATAGGTTTACGTTCTATAAAAACTTTGAATATAAGAATAGGATAGTAATTCAGAACAAGTTCTCTCTCACGAAGCTTCTAAACGCCAGGCCGATGTCCCAGCTCAAGTTTTAAAAGTCCGAGTTCTGCACCCGTTTAGAGAACATCATAACTTTTAACAACTTTTGGTGTCGGGGCTGAATTTGTATCGCTGGCATTTTATCACGTTTTACTCTACTGCTCAAATGGAAAAGTATTTTTCGTACACTTTAAGTTATGCATCTCACCTGATTCTCTATACAAACGTATTATCTATGTCCCGTGTGAAGCAGCTGTTATAGTTTAAGATCCCTCTTCATGAGAGCGACAAATCGTTGGTGGGTGGAGTCTAAAACAGTGATTTCTGCATTTAGAGAGCGAGACGAGACGTCTTCAGTAAGGAAATTTACTAAAAATATATAAATAAATAAATACCTAATAAATAAATTAAATAAATTAATTTTGCTTGAGATATCCTGATTTTTAGTGAAAAACGACAAAGTAAAATGATGCAAATCTAGGTTTGGAATCACGCCTATTTTAGCAAATATTTGGCAATTTTGTACATAAACTAAAGACATTTGAAATTATTATGAAGTAACGCATGATATGACTTTGGTCGTTTTTCAATTTTCTAGTTTCTTATATACTTAGTTTATTTACGCACGAAGTTGCCTCAAATTTTGCCCAAAAATAGTGATTTTTCAAGCATCATAACTTTCAAAATAAATATAATATTACAATTTTTTTTATTTTATAGCATAGATAATGGAGAAATAAATTGATATCTGGCTTAACTTTAGATCTATTGCGTCAAGTATTAGAATAATAAGCGTGATACGTTTGTATGGAGAAACGCGTGAGGAGAGCAATCTTAATGATAATAATTAACTTACTTATTATACAGCACGATGTCCGGTAGCCATATGTGTTCTGAAGGCACGTGTAAGGTGTCGACGCCACCATAGTCATCGGGGTTCCATTTCAGTTTGTAGTCGTTCCATTCCTGTAAAAAAAATAGGACATCAGAATACTGCTTATGTTCTGAGTGCTTAGTCTCAGTTTGGAGCGGTCCAAAACTTTATAGTATACTATAAGTATACTATTGATCGAATCACAATGACTTCAGAGTAAAATAGACCTAAAGTAAGAGTCTTTGGGTTCATTTTGCTCTGAAGTCATTTGTGATTCGATCAATAGTATACTTATAGTTTACTTTTAGTTTTGGAGCGCTTCAAACTGAGACTAAGCACTCTGGCATGTTTAAGTTTGTAACTAGGCCGTTTGACCTCTATGGGACATGACCCATTGGCTATACAGTGTAGTAATTCGCACTTGATCGATACGAATTTTGTGTTAGGTATAACTAAGAATCCTATGGATTAATTATTATCCTTGATTGGCCTCGAAATTGCTAATCCTTCTAATCATTGACCTCGATTGAGGAAATTAGCCATCCTAGCGATACTAGTGTATTTAGTTGCTTTAAATGTGAGACAATAGTGGTTTGACATCGATGGGATGGTACGTATCATAAAAATACACATCGACGTAAGATCGCCCTCATCGATCGAGATATATCTAAAGTATCGATTTGTCCCCTTAGTAACACAAAAACGTATAAATCGTACCTTATTCCAAACTATTTAATTTTAACAAATAAAAAAAGCATTTAAAAATAATAAGTTACTTGCATTGCGACCCTAAATACGAGTAAGATTCGAAACGTATTTTTAATTTTTTAAGCATGAAACGTAATATATATAAACGTAGTAATTATATTCTCAGTATTGTATCATGTCGTACAGTTTTTATCTGTTTTTTCAAATTGAACGCAATCTAGATACGTTTTTGTGTTATTAAGGGGACGGCTTGAACTTGCCAATCGAGAGCAATCGATTAGGTGATAAAGCACCTTAAGAAACGATGAAGTCCTACGACGCGCCAGAAAAGTGTCAAGACGCGCCAATTTCATCTGGACTATCAAATAAATAAAAGTCAATAATTATTTATCAGGGACATATTATTTTCAGGCATAGGTAATCTGTACACTGAAGGAGACAGTCCTACAGTGGATGGGAAAAAGCATCGGTAGAAGAAATCATTCGTTCCTGAGAAACATTTGGAAATGGATTTAGGTGAAATAACATAGCACGATTTTTCCGCTTCCGGGTTTTTGTAAATCAGCCTTTGCAAATTTCTAATCTAGTAAGACTATTATGACCATCTGTGAGTATATATTTTTTAGTTTGTAGTAATTGTAATACTTGAACTATTTAGATATATTATAATCTGAAACTTTTTACATTAAGACACTTTGATTCATTAAGTATTCTTTATCTACCCCTTATCAGGAAGTCCCTTCATTACAAAAGCATTTACCCTAATGTCCTCAAGGCATTCGTATATTCTCGAAAGTGTTCTTAAAAGAGTTTTCGCCGGGGTCCAAATAAATCCGGTCTGTTGGCTCAGGGCCGTTAGCATCGGAAATTGCGGGACCTTATTAGATTCCGGCTTCAAGCGTCAATTGGGCTGGCTGTAAGTGAAAATAGACTCAGTCATTTTTCACTTGTAAGTCTTTCGCCTTCGGAACGTCGCTTTTGGTGTCGGAAAAATGTAAAAGTAAAATAATTTTTTTCAAAGAAAAAAGAACCGACTTCCATCGATTCGAACTAAAAATTTCAACTTCAGCAACATGTCTGGCAATCTCAGACAACATATTAGTGACATATGTGTACATTTATGCTTATAACTTCTTACATATGAAAGCAAATGTCATTTATATATTTATGTCATATGATTTGTTCTGTGGGTTTGGCAGTCTATGTACACATGTTTTGGTTCTGTGGTCAGGAGTGACAGCTCTGGGGTTCTATGAAAAGCTGAGGCCTGTAACATATTTGCATTTTCAATTAGAATAGAGACAATAAATAGTGGTTTTCTTACGTATAAAACGTTTCCTTGTATCAGTTAAAGTTTAATTGCACATTAATAAAAGTCTTTGTTTGTAAAAAATGCCAGTTTATTCTTTGATGTGAATGAAATCCTTCAATGGCTGCTGACAGTGACACAAGTTTGAGTAATCATGTATTCGGTGGCTCTGGGGCAATAAAAAGCAGAATAGCGGTGGAAATACTGAATTAGACTTGGATGAATAATAGACTTCGATATAAATACGACGTAAGTTTTCAATCAGAAGAGGGACGCCTGTGCCTGTTTTGAGTGAGGCCTGAAAAGTATTCCTGACAGCGGTGACAGACTGTGAGTCTTTTACCAATTTATTCTACTGTTGGAGTTTAATTTGATTGTGTGCTGATATAAAATAAGAACTCTTAATACAATGAGTAGTAGTTACATACGCGAGTTTATTTGATTTGTAGTGAGAGCAACGAAAATAAGAGTGGAGTGAGTACGTAAACTTTGAACTAAATAGGTGTTTACGAGTTGGGATCTATAAATCCTTGAGTTTAATAATATTAGTCATTTAAGTGTGATTTAAAAGTTGTGTATTTTGATAAAATGTTGTATTATTTCATTAGTTTTTTTTTAAATCATTATTTTTATTAAGTTAATAATAATTGTGTAAACTCATGTGTAAAGTATTGAAGTGAATCTATATGTTATAGTTATTTGTAATCACAAAATAGTTTCAGGCTGGTTCGAATCATTAGCTATGGGGTCAGAAAGACGTTCTCGATCGCGTAAGCGCCAAAATTTGTCAAAGAAGAGTCGCCGACGTTATTCGACTAGTTCCAACTCAATAAGTTCATCATCTGAAGTTAATCGTAAACGATATAAGCGAAGTGAAAGATCTAAAGAAAGACCTAAGCGTTATGACAAGAAACGTCACTATCATTCAAAAAAAAAAGGAAAATCATCTAGGGGTAGGAATTATAGCAGCTCAAGTAGGGCACGGACGCAAACTCCTCCGTTGGTGGAAAAGTCTCAACAGCCAAAAGAAATTCCTGGATCATCCCATAATTTAGAGTCGAATAGGGACAGGGTAGCTGAAAGTAATAGTCATTCAATACCCATACAATCATTTACGCACATAAATGTTATTCCCGAATTTGACCCAAGTGATGGGTCTCAAAACATAGAATCTTGGATACATAAAGTTAACGAGTGTGCAACTATATACTCTTGGAATGAAACGCAGATTCGTCATTTTGCTCTTGCTAAATTAACAGGACTAGCTAAGCGATGGTATCAGGGACTACCTTCTCTCCTTTTTAGCTGGGAGCAGTGGATGGAAAAACTAAAGTCGGCATTTCCTTCCACTGAGAATTATGGTGATCTTCTCCAGAGGATGTTGCAACTACGTTGTAAGCTGGGTCAGCCATTAGATGTTTATTATTATGAAAAAATGATATTGATCAACAGATGTGAGATTAGTGGGTCCAAAGCTGTAGGATGTTTAGTTCATGGAATTGATGACAAATTTATTAGAATAAGTGCAAATGCATGTCGTTTTGAAGATCCAGAGCAACTGTTTTCTTATTTGAAGACCTTAGTACAAAGCGATGGATATACAATACAGAGGCGTAGAGCACCATGGAACAAAGATTATGGAACACAACGGTTGCAGCCAAACTCTGTATCAGATAGTGCTGAAGTGTCTAAACCTGGAGTAACCTGTTTCAATTGTGGGGAAGCAGGACACATTAGAACTAAATGTACAAAGCCTTTGAAGAAGTGTAGCATCTGTCGAAGAGTGGGCCATGTAGCGAATGTATGTTGGAGTAATAGGAGTCGCAATAATGTTAATGCCTCTGACAGTAGTATTAATTCTAATAACTTATCACAAATTACAGTTTCACCGGGTGATAAGACGGTTATGCAAATAGGTTCCAATGGTAAAGACAGTGATAAATATTTTAAAAATATTAAGATAGATGGTTTTCAAAAACAGGCATTTGTGGATCTAGGTAGTAACTGCACTCTTGTTAAAGAGAGTCTAGTCAAAGAAATATATGGTAAGTATAAAATTGACAGGGAACTTCCGAATCTTAGAGGGTTTGGCAATGCAAGTGTCAAGCCTTTAGGTTCTATCAGAGGTACAGTCGTGGTGGATGATGTCTGTGCAGAAATTGATTTAATAATCATCTCAGATCACTATATGCCTTGTGACATAATCTTAGGACAAACATTTACTGAATTGCCTAACTTGGTAATGTTCAAAACATCTGATAACTTAATATTTTACGAAGCGCCTGATATAAGCTGTTCTGAAACTTCTGTAAAGATTAAGCTCGTTTCTTTAAATCAACTTACCATTCAGCCTTATACAACCACCCCTGTTGAAGTGAAAACATTAACAGAATATATGGGATCCCTTTTTGTCCCAACAAGTTACTGTTGTGCTGATTCAATGAAATATATGGTTTTGCCAGGATTGTATAACTTTCAAAACAATGAAGGTTATATCATGATCTCCAATCTCAATAAAAATCCTCTAGTAATTTTAAAAGATCAAACCCTAGCTAGAGGCGTGGGTTATGAAGAAGTGGTAGAACCTTATGTTGGAATAACAACAAGTACCACCTTAGAAACAGATTTATTACCTTTGGAGGAAATTCAGGTTGGCATCAAATTATCAAATGAAGATGAAACTATGTTTCAAGAGCTTTTGACAAAATACAGAGATTGTTTTGCTATGAATTTGTCAGAGTTAGGTAAGACTAGTTTAACAGAGTTGGTAATTAACCTTAAGGATGATATACCAGTCGTATATAATCCCTACCGTATGTCACTTAAAGAAAAAGAACAATTATCTGAAATTATAGGTGACTTACTACAGAATGGAATAATTCGTGAAAGTTCCTCTTCATATGCGAGTCCAGTCATATTAGTTAACAAAAAGAATGGGCAAAAGCGCTTATGTATTGACTATCGAGCGTTGAACCGAAAGACTTTGAAAGATAAATATCCCTTACCTCGAATAGAGGACAGGTTAGATAGCTTAGGCGGAAATAGTTTCTTTACAAGTCTCGATCTTGCTTCAGGATATTATCAGGTACCTGTAGCAGAGGGGAGTAAATATCTCACGGCTTTCATTACTCCGGATGGTTTATATGAGTATAACCGTATGCCATTCGGATTGGCTAATGCACCAAGTGTTTTTCAAAGAGCAATAAACTCAATGTTAAATGGCGCAGAACAAAATTTAGCCTTAGCTTACATGGATGATTTACTGATTCCTTCTAGAACAATAAAGGAAGGTTTAGATAAGCTGGAGAAAATATTTCAACTATTGAGGAAAGCAAATTTAACTTTAAACCCTAAGAAATGTGTTTTCTTTCAAAAGAATATCGAGTATTTGGGATACGAAATTTCTGAACATGGGATTCGACCAGGAAGACAAAAAATTGAGGCAGTAAAATCGTTTCCTGTACCGAAAAATGTCCACGAAGTTCGGCAGTTTGTAGGATTGGCAAGCTATTTTCGGAGGTTCATTAAAAATTTTTCGGCAATAGCACAACCACTTACTGTTCTCACTAGAAAGAATGAATTGTGGCATTTTGGCCCAGAACAAATGAAAGCTTTTGAGGCTCTGAAGGAGAGATTAAGTAGCCGACCAATCCTTGCCTTATATAACCCTAAAGCTATGCTGGAAGTACATACAGATGCCAGCAAATTAGGTATAGGAGCTATTCTTTTACAAAATGGAGACAAGGGCCTCCAACCTATTGCCTACTACAGCCGACAAACTTCGCCTGAAGAGCAAAAGTTCCATTCCTATGAGTTGGAGACTCTTGCCGCTATAACAGCTCTAAATAGATTTAGGGTTTATTTACTGGGCACGCCATTTAAATTGGTTACGGATTGTAGTGCGATCAAAAGTACTATGACTAAGAGAGATTTGATACCACGAGTTGCAAGATGGTGGATTGCAATGCAGGAATTTGATTTTACAATAGAGTATCGGGCCGGGACTAAAATGACACACGTGGATGCCCTGAGCAGGAATCCAATTGAAGCAAAAAATCCTCCATCTCGTGACGACGATGATCAGGTTTTTAAAATACAGTGGGACATAAATAAAATTGATGTGACAGACGAAAAATGGCTTCAAACCATACAGCAGTCCGACGGTGAATTACAGCGAATCGTAGAAATCTTAAAAGATCCGGACAGTACAAATGTTGTGGAAGTTAAAAACAATTTTACAGTTAAGAATAATAAACTGTATCGTATGGTGAGAAAAGATGACACTGTTCGGCTGTTGTGGGTGGTTCCAAAGTCTGTGAGATGGCAAGTTGTCAAGAGCAACCATGATGACGTTGGCCATTTTAGTTTTGATAAAACCTATGAAAGGGTGCGTAGAGTATTTTGGTTTAAAAATATGCGGCGATTTATTAAGAAATATTGCAAATCGTGCTTGAATTGCGCACATAATAAGCTTCCTGGTGGGCCAAAAGAAGGTATGCTTCACCCAATCCCAAAACCTGATAAGCCATTTGAAATGTTGCATGCTGACCATTGTGGGCCTTTTCCTTTAAGTAAAAAACGGAATTCTTATATTCTCGCAATCATTGACGCTTTCACAAAATTTATTTATATTAAGCCAGTGAGGAATTGTAAAAGTAAGACCACCGTAAGTGTTTTTGATGAATATTTTTCTCTTTTTGGGGTACCATGTAAACTGGTCACCGATAAAGGAACTAGTTTTACAAGCAGAGAATTCAGCAATTTCGTAAAAGAAAAAGGGATAAAGCACATAATAAATGCAGTTGCAACCCCCAGGGCCAATGGGCAAATTGAACGGCACAATAGGTCAATTGTGGATGCACTCACTGCAACCAATCACGAACATCCTGATGATGAATGGGATATTATGATACCCCGTGTTCAGTGGGGCCTCAATAACACAGTGAACAAGGCCACTGGGAAAAGTCCAGCTGAAGTCTTATTTGGCACAGCACCTACTGGTGTTTCAGATGGTGCAATGAATTCTATTGTCTCGCAGGTTAACAGAGGCGAAGATCGCGATGAAATTAGAGTTGAGGTTAAAGAGCGAAATGAAAATCAACAAATGAAACAAAAGGAAAATTTTGATAGAAGAAGAAAGACAGCTCATACCTATAAAATTGGAGATCTTGTTCGGGTAGAGCGTGACATAGGCTCCTCTGTACCAGGACAATCCAAAAAGTTGATGCCTAAATGCAGTGGGCCCTACAGAGTTGTTAAGATCCTGGAAAACGATAGATATGAGATTGAAGATACCCCTATTACCAAGAAGATAGGTAAGCCAATGTATAAAGCTATATTTGCAGTTGATAAAATTCACCCTTGGTTGGTGTTTTCCAATGATCCTATAGATAGTGATTCGAATGGCAGTAGTAATGATTAAAAAAAAATAATTAAAATGTATGTGGGTGTACTATACAAACTACAATACATACAAACTATATTAAAACTCAAGTATTGCAATTAAAATATAATTGTTAGTAGGTATGTTGTGAATTTAAGTATGTATTGTAAATATGCTGTAAGTAACAAATTCATTATACTGAATATATTATTATTAAAAAATAAATAATAATAATAAGCTAGCTGAATAATAATGATAATGTTTTACAATAATTAATGACAATATTAATTTCTTACATTGTCTGTAAAATGTTGATTGTTTAAAGAAAATAATATATTATCTAATAATAAATGGTACCTATATTTAATGTAAAAATAGGCTGTATTTGATTATGTGATATTTGTAGAATGTTGATTATGTTATGAGGAAAAATGGAAAAGAAATGTATGTTGTTTTAAATTACTAAACTGTGATGCCTGTGAAATGTTAAATAAGATAATGGAAATATAGTAATACAAAGAAAGTGTTGTTGTGTGTTGAAAATGTTGCTTTTAAAATGAATGTTGACTATTCTTATGCAAATAATAATTAATAATAGTAATGATAAAAGGAGATGTTTATTAATGTGATACTAGCCCTGTGTGGCGATACCTAGCCCTGTGTGGCGATACTAGCCCTGTGTGGCGATACCAGCCCTGTGTGGCGATACTAGCCCTGTGTGGCGATACTAGCCCTGTGTGGCGTTGCTAGCCCTGTGTGGCGTTACTAGCTCTGTGTAGTATATTACTTATTTTGTGTATCACTATTTATGATCCCTATGTGGCGTTATTGATTTTATACTAAGTATGGTGTTGTTCATATTATCATGTGGGCTGAATTTGGTTATTGTTCTTAAACATGCTTAAATGAGGCATTGTTTAGCATATGTTAATGAATAAAATTTCTCTAGTAAGTAGGTTAAAGAGTTAGGACAGGTACCTAATTACTTATTGTGAGAGATATCCACTAATTTTGGTTGCCTAATACATAGTACCTGAATTAATGATTGTTTGTGATATAATGTGTACTTATGGTTAAAATATTATATAAGGTATTTGGTCTTGTTTACATAATGTTGTTATATTTTGACAAAAGGTATTTTGTCTGTAGCGAAACCCGCGGGGACGCGTGCATAGTCAGAAAAGGCCGAATGAAAGCAAATGTCATTTATATATTTATGTCATATGATTTGTTCTGTGGGTTTGGCAGTCTATGTACACATGTTTTGGTTCTGTGGTCAGGAGTGACAGCTCTGGGGTTCTATGAAAAGCTGAGGCCTGTAACATATTTGCATTTTCAATTAGAATAGAGACAATAAATAGTGGTTTTCTTACGTATAAAACGTTTCCTTGTATCAGTTAAAGTTTAATTGCACATTAATAAAAGTCTTTGTTTGTAAAAAATGCCAGTTTATTCTTTGATGTGAATGAAATCCTTCAATGGCTGCTGACAGTGACACAAGTTTGAGTAATCATGTATTCGGTGGCTCTGGGGCAATAAAAAGCAGAATAGCGGTGGAAATACTGAATTAGACTTGGATGAATAATAGACTTCGATATAAATACGACGTAAGTTTTCACATAAGAAAGATAACTCGATGTGTTATACACTAAAACCTTTCTGAAAGTATGTAGATTACTTACGATAGTGAAAAAAAAACATCAAAATCGGTTTATTAGTTGCGGCGATAATCGTAAACATACATACATACATACAAACTTACATACCTACATATTATATACGGGTCAAATACAGAACCTCCTTTTTTTAAGTCGGTTAAAAATCTAATTTCTTCAACGTTAATTACTAAATTAAAATGCAATGCTTCTTCGAAAAAAAAAATGAAGTCAATGTACCTATCCATTTTATGAAGTAGTCAGAGACAACTACTATAACATCTTTGACTATAATATTATGGATGATAAATAAATATGAGGTGACATCTTTGCAAATAGAAACGATTAATAAAACATCATTAACAACGGGATTAGCGAATTATAAATAAAACGAATTTAGAATAAAGGCTCTGAATAGCTGCTTCATCATGAAACTCAATTATTATTTTGGCGAGCTTTGTACGTTAAATGAAATTACTGTTGGCGAAACTCAATTTAAATTTGACGACGTGGCCTTAATTTTGAAGTGTCTTTGTAAATAGCTGCGTGTAGGTCGCGAAATACTAGATATTCTAATTGAATCACGCATTTAATGAGCGCTTTAGTATTGTAATCCTGATATTACAATCTGTCGGGATGTCTGGATACCGAGAACAGGGCTTAAAGTATTTTGCTAAGCGAATTTTAAAGTTAGCGTGGTTAGAGATTTCCATGATATGTGATTTTTGTTTTAAAATTTTGTGCGTTCTTTGATTTATCGGTGATTGATTTTGAGTTATTTTTTTTTTGTTTATCCCACTGTTATTTTTTTGCATTAAATTTTCTATTGATATGTTTAACGTATCAAAATCGCTTTCTCAATATAATTTACTATGTCAATATAGAGTACTTGAATATTCAATATTGACACAATTTTATCGTTTCAACATATTTCAATCAAAATATTATTTAAACATAAAATAGTTAAGATAGACATACTTAATACGCTTAAACGTTGAGCTGAAGTATTCCCCTTTAGTCATGTTTTCCTCTTTAAGGCAAGAAAACAACTTTTGCAAACATAAATATGAAAACGTTAAAGTATCGGATCAAACTGCCATTTCTTATTCATGTACCGAAAGAGTGAGTATGATTTAGGACGACCGTACTTAAATATAATTTATAACCTGTAGAGGATCGCAAGAAAACCGATTATGAAAAAACTATAATAGAAGTGGAAACTAGATGGCAAAAATTATCAAATAATATTAACTGAAAAACACTAAATTTCAAAGATCTAGATCACAGAATAATAACTATCCTCGAGAGTAAACCTTTATAGAAACAATAAAAAACAATTTTGTACTCGATTGAATACAGTGGTTAGTGAACAATTGGGATTATACAATACTACAGTTAATAAAAAGAAAAGTAATTTACTGAAATAAAAATGAATTTGTGATTAAACATAAAAAATATGTAGCCAATAATTAATACAAACATCCTTCACAAAAGTAACCAAAACTAAAATAAAAGGAAAATTGAAAAAAATCATATTTTATTGTTGCCATTTCAACCTCAACAGCTGGTGAATTGTAATGAAATCAAGAGACAAAAAACTTTAGGTGGTCAGCTGAAATGTTCCCTTTAATAATACTCTTGACAATTCGACATTCCCGTTGAAATACCTACTGTGGAATTTTTATATTCACCATTTAATTATTAACCACGTGCTCGAATTGCTTTCATTTATATTATGTGCTTCTATGAAATATACATAAGTGTTCTACTATCGGTATTTCAGTTTACCTTGTACATCACATTTTGTTTGTTTTGTTGCAAACTTGTCTTTCAAATAAGACAAATTACTTGACTCAACTTTGAGGACCTGTTTCACCACCTTCTGTTAAGTGTCTGATAGCCTAAACGTAAGTTTTGTCACTTTCTTACTCTATGTCAAGTGACAAAGACAAAAGTTGTTGATAGCTAACCGATACTTATCAGAAGGTGGTGAATCAGACCCTTATGGCCTGTTTCACCACCTTCTGATAAGTTAGTTACCACCACCAAAACTTACGTTTAGGCTATCCGACACTTAACAGAACGTGGTGAAACAGGCCGTAAGTGGTTCAGTTTTACTGGTAAACTTATGGTACTTTCATCTAAAGCTTATATACAATGGATATCTCTAAATGTTTGTCATTCGGAATAAATGTGACTTCTGCTGTACGGTCTCTTAACTAAACTGACAAGTTTTTAAATAGTGCTATAATTTTCCTCAGGAAGCATTGTAAAAGGGATAGGAATTGATTTAGAATTGCAATTTTAGTTTAGTTTAGAGATTGTGTACAAAAAAAAAATTAGCCTCATTGTGTAGTTAAACTATGTATCTCTAAATTATCTGTAGAAATATGATCTCTAAAAAGATAAGACTTTTTATCACTGTCAGGTGAGATATTAGTCAAGGTTAAACATTAAAAAAAGCTAAAGAATCACACTTAGTTATAAACTTATACAAGAAATTTCTCTAATAAATCATTTACGGATCACCGCTTTTTAGGAGGATGAAAACTTTACAACGTGATTCTACTGCATGTTCAAGTTTCAAACATTTTTACTGAACACAAAGAACATCAATATAAGTCAATAGGGTATTTGACTAATTTTTGGAAATTGTTTTAAATTATTCTTTATTACTTATTAAAACACACTACATTGATATTTTTCGCAATATCTACAGTATTAAGAATTAAATCAATGATAAAGTTTAAGTTTTGAAAACCACGCCAAAAACGACATTTCTGATCACATGATACGCGTGACGTCACAAATCGCTATGCAAGTCACTTCTCTCGCTCGCTCGTTTTCGGAACTCGGTGCGTGCGACAGAGACGCTACGCAAGGCGACTGCTGTATCGTAATGTTCTAAATTGTTATACCTACTCATTTTAATATCAATCTTATTTTTTCAAGCATAAAGTTTAGTTTCGGTTGACTTGATAAACTTCAATTATATCAACCAAGTTACGTGCTATCAAGTGACATCACAAACAATCCCAGAGCGTTCACGTTCCTGATAAAATTTCAAAAATTATTATGTTTTATTTCGTGCAAAATATCGCGTAAAATTACATAGTTTAGTTTGATTGAGTGAAATATGTCTTTTTTAGGCTATTATCTGATAAGATGACCACAATCAATAGTATATTTTCAATGTTGTCAAATACCCTATTATAGACCGCCCTGGTGAAAAGGATTCTTTCGTTTCTGCTCCATTCTTTCATTTTTAACATAGTTTGCTCGATTGACCGATGTTGACTATCAGTTTTATTCGTCTAACCTAACCTTTGAATAACGTTTTTTATGTTTCGTAAGTGCAGTGTGAATTTTCACAATCAGTTTCTATATTATGTGCTTCTATGGAATGTACTTAAGTGTTCTTTAATCGGTATTTCAGTTTACCTTGTAATTAATTACACCACATTTTGTTTGTTTTGTAGCAAACTTGTCTAGCAAATAAAACAAATGCCTTGCCTTGCCTCAAGGGATATCTATATCTATATCTATCTTCTATATATATATACATACATAGATATAATAAAATCGTAGACTTGCCGTATCTGTACATTAAAGATTTATGCAAAATAATAACTGGGAGATGTAATTAAACGTAAAAAAGCTATTTTTGAAATTTTTGTCTGTTTGTCTGTTTATTTGTTTGTCTGTATGTTTGTGCGCGCATCACGCAAAAACTACTGAATGGATTGATGAAGAAAGAAAGATTATGGAGAAATAAAGATTACTGGCTAATCTCTGAAAGGCTGGATCGATTTTGATGGGACTTTCACGGACGGATGTTTACATTTTGATCTACCTAAACATCCGCCAGTGAACTTTTAACAGTTTTAACAAGGCATGAGCTCAAAGGAGCTTAGGAGAAACAAAATAATTCCCACAGGATTTTTAAAATCAACATCCACGTAAACGAAGTCGCAGGTATCCGCTTGTTTTGAATAAATTATTAAATGTACAAAAATAATTTTATTATAAGTATTATATTGAAGAGCTTTCTCAATAATTTATTTTCAGGAGAGCCTTTGCCTGCTTCCAGCAGAACACATTCCTGTTTTAAAAACTTGAATCAAAGGATCAACAATTCTCGTAACTATTTTGTTTGTTGCAATTCGCTCTGATTGTGATATTTGCTGTTTTATTTGTATCCAATGTTTTTCGTTACTTTTTCATTCTAGAGATTGTTTCTGTGAACATTTAAAATCAATAAAATTTGAAATAGTGTTCCAACTTTCGAATTTTGAATTTTTCACTACATCTTTGTCTATGACCAAACCAAATATTTTTTTCGTATTTGCGTTCCGTCTATGTTTAAAGTATCTCCGATTGTTTATTGGTTTTGAATTGTTCAGAGATCTAAACAGAATACGTTTTAGTAAGTGGGTAAATAAATTGAAAATGAAATAGAATAATTAGTTTATTACACTATAAAGAAATATAGAATGCATGATTGCATCCATAGCAAGGTACCTTCCTGGTTTTGAAAAAAAATATATGCCTGCGTAAACGTAAATCTTAATTTTAAACCATAATAAAGTTATAAGCCTCCAACCCAATTAGTGTTTAGAAGATTGTTACACTGTTTCTGGTCAAGTCTCAAAATTGCCAGAAGGCAATCCCTCTGTGTGAAGCTGGTAAATTGCCAAAACTGGATCAAACTAATGAATATGTGCTGCTAAAACGAAAGGATATATTGGATTTTCAATGACGTTGTCAAAATTGTTTTAATTGAAAAAAAAAGTTACAATTTCAACATAGTTCTGCTATTGCCAGTATGGATTGTACAAATAAATAAAATCATTATGTTTAAAAAAAAACCTGAGCTTACAATTAGATGTATAAATACGTGAACTTCTAAAAACAATCTAGAAAGAGTCCTCTAAAAGAATAATTTCACTAAATAAAACAATTAAAGGAAAAGTAAAGAAAGAACTATTACAAAAAAAAAAAAAAAATTAAGCGAACAAGAGAATCGCAAAAAATATGAACAAAACAGTCTCGGCAGCTTACAAAACATTCCAAGGAATGAGAAATGAAGTAATAAAACAAAATCGGATAATAATAAAACGCCAAATATCATAGACAATGCGAACGCTTAAGGGGAATTGTTCAAAACAAAAATTCCGTAAAGTTGCTTTGCATTCAACTCAAGAATTCACGGCAGGAATTCATTCAAACATAGCTTAGACTACGCTCGTTAATAAATTATTAAGAAAATGTTTTATCGTGTAATTGCTTACGCTTTTTTCCTTTTGAAAAACAAATCGTGGAGTACTTTTGAAACATTGACTCCGCTTTGTATTAATTAAAATGTGTATCTACGTACAAACAATAAGTAAAATTACTCTCATTGAATGTCTTATTATGGAAAAAAACTTTCTTTCAGGGAAGAAGGAAGAAACGACTCGCTGCTACGACATCAACAAATAGACATACTGAGTGCTTAGTCTCAGTTTGGAGCGCTCCAAAACTTTATAGTATACTATTAATCAAATCAAAAATGTCTTCAGAGCAAAATGAACCCAAAGACTCTTATTCTAACGTCGTAATTCAATAGTTAGAATATTTATTTTACAACATTTCTGCTTGGATCGCTGGCTATTTTCGAATGCTGAATGTTTTGGCGAACTCAAACCTTAATATAAGCCATTTTAGGTCCATTTTACTCTGAAGTCATTGTGATTCGATCAATAGTATACTATAAAGTTTTGGAGCTCTCCAAACTGAGACTAAGCACTCAGATTACACAGTTTACAGAAGAAGTCACATACTATACATAAAAGATAACACATAAAATTGTCAGACGGCATAGGGAGGTTAGCGATAGGTTATGAAAATCGGTAAATAAAAAAAGTAATTTTATTTTTGCAAAATGCCAATTTTTTGTCAAATCATCGAAATGAATAATGAAAAAAAATTGTATAGTACCAATGATGTGGACCAAACCACAAACCATCTTTACTGGTTATTTTTGTACTAAAAAAAGTTTATAAACTTTGACGTAAAGCATTTGTTGTAAAGTTTCCATCGGTCTGAAAATGCGGCGAGGCTTAAATGATTTATTAAATAAGGCTTTTTTAACAACCACAGTTAAAACACAGCGGCGTAAACACGGTAATAGAATAGTTGCTATACTTATCGATTTTGATGATTATTTCATACGCAACAGCAAACACAACCAAAAAAGAAACCTTTTTGTGGAAATAGAATCAAAATTGGCTGTAAAACAAGTATAAATTAAAAATTTAAAAAACCCACGACATTCGCCATTGTGGTAGCAGCCATCTTGGATTTGCATAATGCTAGTCAAGCAGTTTCATTTGATACCCACATTGAGGGCGATGTGATAAAATATTACATATGTAATCCGCCATTTTGCAGCGGCGGCCATCTTCGACCGATTTTCATCAAACATAGCTAACAACACTCTCGACTAATTCACCTTTCAAACAAAAAAAACCGCATTCAAATTGGTTCGCACATTTGAGCGCTACAGGGGAACAGACAGACACAAACACACACACACACACACACACAGAGACACACACATACAGACACATACACACAGAGACACACACATACACACACACACACACACACACACATACACACACATACACACAGACACGTCGAACTTATAACACCCCGTCGTTTTTTCGTCGGGGGTTAAAAAGAATTTGTAAACGCGATAGGAGTATATTTTTTTACAACTCCCTTAATATGGGTATCAAATGAAAGGGCTTCATTATTAGAATTAAATAGCACTATGCAAATCCAAGATGGCTGCCACCATAAAATGGCGAATGTCGAGGGTTTTTAAAATTGTAAGTTTGTACTACAGGCGATACGATTTACTTAACACCAACAACTCAGGCGACAGGCACAACAATAGCGATACATAATTATTTTAAAAATACATAATTATCTCGAGGGTTCCCATCGACACAGCGATAAAAGTGAAGGTAACTAATTAATCTCGCTCGTTTGTTCACAGTTTACCGACACAAACTATTAAGGGCCCATCGAGAAAATTGATAAAAAAATTCATAGTTCATTTCTCATTTCCAATATTACAGTACCTATTGGCCTCTACATTAATAATAATGTACAACATCTTTTATCTCCCATCACAAATAGTATTAAATTGGATGAAGCTAAAGGAAAATACATCAAAAGATTGCTGACAACTAAGTTCATATAAAATTCAATATCGACAACGACTGCCTGCTTATGAACCGACTTTCCTTTAGAGACCTTGTTACCTATGTCATAAGACTCAAATTTTCCATCTCGTTCACGTGAATTCGGAACATGATCTTTCATTTCACTTTTCGTACGATATGTACCGAAGGTTTTCTTCTGTGGCCCTTTCCTATCATAAATCATGTGGGGCTTAACTTGTAGTTACAATGAATATAAAATTATTTTGCTATAATCCGCTAACAGTGACAAATTTGTAGGCACAACACCACACAATCTTGTAGGCACAACACCACACAATCTTGTAGGCACAACACCACACAAATTCACCACAAAACAAACTCGACGATCGTTTCGCTCCGACACCGGAGCATCTTCAGGAGATGTCGACTTCACAACGGACGATTGCAAAGTGCTACGTTGTGAAGTCGACATCTCCTGAAGATGCTCCGGTGTCGGAGCGAAACGATCGTCGAGTTTGTTTTGTGGTGAATTTGTGTGGTGTTGTGCCTACAAGATTGTGTGGTGTTGTGCCTACAAGATTGTGTGGTGTTGTGCCTACAAATTTGTCACTGTTAGCGGATTATAGCAAAATAATTTTATATTCATTGTATATCATGGAATTCCGCAAAGTAACGCCTGCTTCCATTCAACATTTAACTTGTAGTTAACATGCCTTACGTGAGCTAAACGCGATTGCGACGATCCGGTGCGGTGAAATTGTCAAACACTAGAAGCCCCTTCTACGTGAGGAAATGCGCGCGAATGACGTAGATTAGGACAACACTGAATGATTATAAATAGAAAAATAATATAATATAAATATTGAATAAAATAATAAGAATGCAATAAAGAGAATGCGATACATTGCTTTAATATTTTAGCGCGGTTTTCGTATTGTTTGAGGTTAAACTCTTTATCATCATTATCAACACATTACCCACACACTACGGGTCTCCTCTCAGAATGAGAAGGTTTTAGCCCGTAATTCACCATGCGTGGGTGCGGCCAAGTGACGGTTGGTAGACTTCACACGCCTTTGAAAACATTATGGAGAACTCTCAGGCAGGTTTCCTCATGATGTTTTCCTTCACCATTAAATCGAGTGATATTTAATTGATTAAAACGCACATAACTTTGAAAGTTTCAGTTACGTGACGGGAATTTAATTCGATCCTCCTGAAAGGGAGGCCGAAGTCTTAACCACTATGCTTGGGTGAGATATCAAGTGGGTGAGAAGTCAAACATCGGAGTTTACGAAGCTAGGTTGCTGAGTGGGGCACTGCGGATTAGATCTATAGAGCATACTCTGACTCTAATTATACTCAAGATATAGTTAAAATGAGATAGATACTCAGGGTCATATTAATGTCCCGTTTTAACTCCGTCTTGAGTCTGAGTAGAGTCAAAGTACGCTCTATAGATTACAGTCTGAGACCTCAGTCGAGAGCAGTCGGCTCCGCTTACTCTCCTCTTCAATAGACAGGGTCACGCCGCTGCAAGTCTCCACACTTCTACTTATTTTTGAAGCACCTCACACCCCTTATTATAGGACAACTTATTCACCTCACCTTTTCATGGGCAAAATTTTCAACCCGAATATAAGTTACCCTCGTGACAATAAAAACGTTATGATCTTCGAACCCGAGTTTATGATTTATTTATTCGGCATTCTTAAGTTCTATCCCGAGATCCACGGAATATATCCTTCTGTAATAAAATGGTAATCCAATACACAGGGCACTCCGAAAGATAAAAACAAACTACAGTTTCCATCCAACGAGGGGGAGGACGCGACGAAAAATTATCCGCAACTTACAACTACAAACAAACTAAGTACACTTCTGAAGAACGATTATTATCGACTTAATACTTTTAAAGTTTGGGAGAGTATTATTAAAGTAGATGTAGAAGGAAGCACTCTTAATATGGGTAAGTAAGATAAAATATTAAATAGGCCTTTTGAATATTTAATGAGGTTTATTTTTAATACTTTGGTCACAGTCCTAAGGTGCTTGAATGATGACCTCGCATCGGAAAATGAAGCATGGGAAGACCACCAACTAGATAGAGAGTAATAAAGTACAACAATAATAATACAGTAATAATAATACAGTAAAATCATATACTTTAAAACCAATAAGTGAGACAGAAAATTATGAAGAAAATAGTAGTAATTTTAGTGAAAATAAAAGTAATTTTGAAGCTATAAAATATCAAAAACTCAACAGTGTCAGTCGAACGATCGATAAAAACTGTCTGAACAATCATTCTTCAGAAAGCAGAAAGAAATACATTTTTGAAACGTTACAACAAATCCCACACCGCAAAGTTCTGAACAACTAAGCGAAACGTATCACGACTGCAGCTCAGGAAAGCCGAGCACGCACAAATTGACAGTTATATGCAATACAGAAGAGCTGAACTCGTAAGATTTTCTTTTATTTCGAGAACAAAGGCAATAAATACGATGGACGGACGGACACACATCGACGTTCTATTAGTCACGTAGACTTGACACGCGCTGAGAGAAAGGGACCACGTCTCTCTTTCATGTCAATTTCTGACTGGCCCAATGTCATTTGTCAGGGGCGCGAGGACGTGACTCGACATGGAGGACACCTCTATTCATTGAGTGCTCTTAAAATATTTGACGTGATGATGCGTATAGACAGATTTTTAATTCAGTGGAATTCTGACAGTTGTCATTCAAAAATAGAATGAGTTATTTGTATGAAAAACAGGATGAACACTTGAAGTTCGATTTTACCTAAGATAAAGTATCTGGATCTGAGATTCATTTACAGCCAGCTTTTTAAACTAAAGTCATCATTGTCGTCAAACGTGGAACTATCTCCCTACTTTGATAGTGGTTTATTCAACGGGTGGATTAACAAATTCTTCAAAAGCCGGCAAGGCATTGGCGGTTCCTCTGGTGCTGCAAATGTTCATGGGCAGCGGTAATCACTTATTACATCAGGTGACCCGCTTGCTCGTTTGCCCGCAATTGACTGCGGGGACTGGCCCGTTGGCGCGGTTGGCAGTGACCCTGCCTACCTCTCCCGGGTCGCGGGTTCGATTCCCGTCCCGAGTCTGGGTGTATTTATGTAAGTATATAAGTATGTATTATATATTTATACATTTATTAAATATTTATATGTGTAATATTATATGTAAATATGTATATCAGTCGGTTGTTACCTATAACACAGGCATTAAGTTGCCTACTTTAGGAACAGCCGACCGTGTGTGTATGTTTGTATATTATTATTATTATATTATTAATTAATATAATATAAAAAAAACTATAGACGATGTCTTTCTTTCACGTCAATCTCATTCAATCTCAATCAGATTGGGCCAATGTCATTTGTAAGAGACATGACTTGACATGAATACTTCTTTCTATTCACCAAACGCTTCTAAAATCTTCGTGATGAAAGTGTCTCAGGGAAAAATACGAACAGCTAAAGCCCAAATTAGAAGGTTCATTTTCGAAAACGAACCGTCTTAACACCGACCGTTCATCATACACAGGCATTGTGCTATAGCAAATATCGTATCGTGCATCGTTCATCGCAAAAATGAACGATGAACGGGGCACCGTCTAATTTGGGCTTAAGATGTGTTCCCTTCTGGCATCCATGTTATTGTTAAATATGAAGTAATATATTCCGTTCCGTCCGTTTCAACCAATGGACGTCCACTGCTGGACATAGGTCTCTTGCAAGGATCGCCACAGCACACGATCTTAAGCCGCCTGATTTCAGCGGCTGCAAGTTATATATTGGTAAATGTTAAATATGAAGTGTTAATGATTTGATATGAGTTTACTTTTTGTATAAATCGAGTAAAATTGATCAAATAAACAACAAACGTTGTTAGGTTTTACAAATACATATTATGTGCTAAATATTTGCTTAAATGTTTACTCACCTGTTCTACCCAAACGTTCGTTGTCATGATTTGATTCTTAAGATTCTGAAAAAGAAGAAAAAAGTCAATTAGTTTTTGCCATATAAATTACTGAAGTTTTATTAATAATAGTTGAGGTTTTTGACCGCAAATTTCATCTGTTGCTATGCGAGGATGCCGTCTAAGATGTGCCTAACATGAATAGGTAGAAATTACTCATATAAAGACCCAAAGTACATACATCCTAACCCCTAAGTGGCATATAGGTACACGTCTTGGTATCAACTCTTAATCACTTGGCGGGTGCGGCTTTGCTGACAAATCCGTTTTCAATAACCGAGATTTGAAACGATTCAGTGAACGTAATCTCCTCTATACATAATACAGCAAGAAACAAACATTTAACATTATTATAACCGAGACCATTATTAACTCTGTTATAACTAGTTGGATCATAGTTGAAATCAGCGGCGTGAGTTGGGAAGTCTGCTTAATGAAATTTCTCTTGAACAATTGTGAAGTTAACCGTTCTGATCCACGGCGGACGGTTACCGATATCAACTTTCAGCTTGAAATGCTCCAATGATAATTTATATACTCGGTAAGATTGATTGGATAGAAATGTATTATGCAAGGTATTTGATATTATGGTATCATGATGTGTACAGTGTACACACACTTGGGTTGTTACTTAGATCTGAACTGCTTTTAATTTACTCTAGCCATTGTTATAGTTGCAGTTTGTTTTGTGTATCTTTAAATCTATCTATACATATAATAAAATCGTAGAATTGCCGTATCTGTACATTGAAGATTTTTGCAAAATAATAACTGGGGGATGTTAGGGATACGTAATAGAACGTAAAAAAACTATTTTTGAAATTTTTGTCTGTTTGTCTGTTTATCTGTTTGTCTGTTTATCTGTTTATCTGTTTGTCTGTTTGTCTGTATGTTTGTGCGCGCATCACGTAAAAACTACTGAATGGATTGAAATGAAACTCGGCATGATTTAAGATAATACTATGGAGTAACATATAGGATACTTTTTATCCCGAAATTCAGCACGGTTCCCTTGGGAGAGGGGATGAAAGGCAAAATGTGTACTTAGCTGTAATTCGTTAACGGGTGGTCCGATTTCATTCATTCTTTTTTTGTTAGAAAGTAGATAATTTAAAGACTACTGGCTTATCTCCGAAAGACTGGACCGATTTTGATGAGACTTTCGCTGGCGGATGTTTACATTTTGATGTACCTAAACATCCGCCAGTGAACTTTTAACAGTTTTTAGCAAGGGAACCTTGCGGGATTATTAAAATCAATATCCACGCGAACGAAGTCGCGGGTATCCGCTCGTAAATAAATAAATGAATAAACAGTTAGCTAGTGAAGCTACATACTGGACTCGAGGATTCAAAGATCTGTTGTGAGTATTCAAAGTAAAATTATTGCAATCAGATAAATATAATTTTAAATAAATAAAATTGAAGTGTCTGTCTGTAATATCGAAATAACTACCTCATATTAAGTTCATATGGTTATTTGAACGCTACCATAACCGAATCACACGTTTTTAAAATTTTTGTCTGTCTGTCTGTCTGTCTGTCTGTCTGTCTGTTTGAACGGGCTAATCTTCGGAACGGCTGAACCGATTTTGACGGGACCTTCACATACAAGTAGAGAATTAACCAGGGAGTAACATAGGCTACTTTTTTAACCGACTTTCAAAAAAGGAGGAGTTGTGTTTTTCTACCTATGTACACCGATATCTCCGAGATTTCTGAACCGATTTGCGTAATTTTTTTTTAATCGATAGAGAAACATTGCGACCCTGTTTTATAAAAATTTGGATTCCATCTCCTCAATCCTGATGCTGTAGGGGACCTAATCCCCAAAACTAATGGGTTTTAGAAACTTTCGGTTATTTAAATTGACACTGGGGGTACCAATTAAAGACTTTGTCGTTGAATGAACTCGAGTAGGTACATATCCAACTCCTCAACCCTGATGCTGTAAGGAATTGCATTCCGAAATCGTGGGGATCCCACGGGATTTTTCCGTTTTGGGGACGGGTTTCTACAGATAAGCTACTTTTTGTTCTGGAAAATCAAAAGTTCCCACGGGATTTTAAAAACCTAAATCCACACGGGCGAAGCCGTGGGCATCATCTAGTATAATTTTAAATTTTAAAAGGCTTAGGGCCTGTTTCACCACCTTCTGATAAATGTCGGATAGCCAAAGCGTAAGTTTTGTCATTTTCTTACTTTATGTTAAGTGACAAAGACAAAAGTTGTAGATAGCTATCCGATACGTACTTATCAGAAGGTGGTGAAACAGGCCCTTAATCATCCCTAATCTTGATGTCAGAATGTTATTATTGTCAGATGAACTTTCTTATATTGGAAATCCAGTAACTTTTGCAGCTGAAATTAGCTTATATTCAACAAGCAGCTGCTCTTCCAAAACATACTATTTATATTACGAAACACAAAAATACCCAAATAAGTTTCATACTAATTATTATTAATTTATCTGTATGTTCCATTTAACTAGATAATACTTAAAGCAAAATTAAAAAAGCAAATTTTCGTCTCCGAGAAACGGCGTTGGCGAAATAAATTATATGAAAAAAAAAGAAAGAAAAACACTTAAGATTTTTACTCCACGTGAACACAACTGAAACGAAGAATGTAATTACACAGCTTCCAAAGTCATTTAAAAGAGAACTCCCGAGAATTTGCAGGAAATTCCAACAATATCAATTTTGCAAAAACCTCAGTGAACGCCCGAGTGAGAATGGAATGCAATTTTATCTGATCCGGAGTGTGAACTCTTCGGTAATTAAAGTTGAAGGAATCCGAAAGTTAGCGGGAACTTTGGAAACGTACGTTGAGTAATGTTCTGGCACTGTTTGAGTTTGCTTCTGTACTATTGTTTCGTTTTGCTTACTTAGTTTTGAACTTTGCGAAAATAGTGATGAAATGGAGTTCAGATTCATTTTGAACTTAGTTTCGGCAAGTTTTGTACATATGCACGCATGCAATTTGAAACTGACTATTGTGTATGATATAATATGCTTGATAGTGTAATGCTTTAATCTTCTTTGATATTAGGTACTACTGACTATTAGGACTGGCTGTTTTAATGTTAGCAGAAAGCTTTTCTGAATCTTTTATAGAGGATTCATATTATGTGTGTAGATAGTCTTGTAACTGTTGATAATTAGGTATTAAAACACTCATTATCACACTCGGCTTCGCCTCGTGTATAAGCCCACATTCGTGTTTAATGCCCCTTATTATAAGCAGTTGCATAAATAGGTAACTATTATTACACTGTGTCAGACAAAATAGTCATCGTCTTTTGGTCGTAGAATTCTTTAACTTTGTACTGAAACTCCACCATTAACTATGGTACAAATATTGCCTTGTGCAAATCTTTTTACATGTTTTTCGGTAATCAAAAAATTTTTAATGGTAAATTACCGTTAAAGTTCAACTTTAATTTGAACCTTAACTTTAGTTAAATGAGACTCCTTAAGTCCTACTGTCAAACCGAACAATAAGTTTTGTATACAAAAGCTAGTTTTGTAAGTAGTAACTTTTCTTTAAATCTAATAGCTTTAAGACAGAAACACTTGTTAAAAACACTGAAAGTAAACAATAATATGAAGCCCTTAGGTATATCGATTTGAAAATGAAGTAAAACACTTTAAGAAGTATAAATTAAAAATTTAAAAAACCCCCGATATTTGCCATTTTGTGGTGGCGGCCATCTTGGATTTGCATGGTGCTAGTCTACTAGTCAAGCCCTTTCATTTGATACCCATATTCAGGGAGTTGTGAAACAATATAATATAATCCGCCATTTTGTGACGGTGGCCATCTTGGACCGATTTTCATCAAACATAGCGCATGCACGCACGCATGCACATACACACATAAACACGTCAAACTTATAACAACCCGTCGTTGTTGCGTCGTCGGGGGCTAAAAATACTGAAAGTAAACACTATGAAATCCTTACATCGATTTGAATGCGAAGTGCTAATCACAGGGATCAATGCAATATCCAGTTCGATGGACTGCTTTCTCCTATGAATCGCTCTCTCGCTAGCGATGGTGCTTATCACCTTTTTATCCACCTCCTACACGGGAGCCAATTATAAAGTTTAATGAACCGTCGACGCTGCCCCGGCACCCGCTGGTATCTGTTTACACCAGTGGGGTTATGCCGAGCTTGCATATTTTGGCAACGTTGATCGAAATACGAATATCGAAACACAGTGACTTCAGAGTGAAATAGACCTAAACTGGCTCGTTTTAAGGTTTGAGTTCGTAGCATGTTCGTATACATGCAGCCATTCATCTACAGCCAGCGCTCCAAGCGGAAATCTGCAGAATAAGACAAGTATAAATTAAAAATTTAAATACCCCCGACATTCGCCATTTTGTGGCGGCGGCCATCTTGGACCGATTTTCATCAAAAATAGTTAAGAACACTCCCGACAAATTTACCTTTCAAACAAAAAAACACATTCAAATCGGTTCACCCGTTTGAAAGCTACGGTGGAACAAACACACACACACACACATACACACACACACACACACACACACACCCACCCACACAGACACATCAAACTTATAACACCCCGTCGTTTTTGCGTCGGGGGTTAATAAATATTCGAAGTACTGAATTACGGCTTTAAAATAAGTGGCCTTGCTCTGATATTATAATTTTTCCATATTCGAATTCTAGTAGCGTTTTCGAGGTGTGCAAGCTTAGTATAACCTTATAGTGTATAAAACCTACCGTGAAAATAAGACTGGAGGGCCTCCACTCACCTAATTATCTCGGTTTTACGTGTTAATTTAACCGGCGTATAGTCTACAATTCTACCATATTTGGTCAAGATCTGGCTTGAAGGACCCGGCGGCGTTTGTTTATTTCAATTATGATGAAACAAAATTTGGGTTTTATGAATTTATTCATCAGTCTTATTACTTACTAGGTTCTTGAAAATTTTTCGTATTCTCTAAAGGAGTTTTGTAAAGCTTGATTAATTTTATTTATATTTGGACGTCGGTGACGGCAAAATATGCGTGAACTTATCTTTATATTAACATCTTGATGTACCATTATTATTTTTGCCAAATAAATGGTAGGTACCAAAACCGACTGAAAGTATAAAACATTAATTCCATGATGTCCGGGACATATGCCCATAATATTATTCTTCTGACGGAATATCGACCACAACAGATAATCTTATCCAAGGCGGAGACTAGCCAACTATGTGGATTATGTGGTAGATAATATTATAGTGCACAAGTGTGCGCGCAAGCACGTTTGCATTATCTATTCCTTCACAGTGCCGTGCCATCTCCAAGGCCATCTCCAAGGCCAAAACACTGTATCTGAAGATACAGTGTTTTGTCGTAACATCGATAAATGAGCTCCTCGCACAAGGTTACATATAATGGCTATTGAATATTTCTACTAATTTTTATAAATACTGTGAAACTCCATAGAAAAATACACTGTATCTTGTAAAGTATGTGTATCTGTTTTGACTAAACACTGCATCATCAAATACTTACAGTGTTTTGTCAAAACACAACTCTTGATTTTGTCGACCGCCATATATGCGTACAGTGTTTTGTCATAACAAACTCGCGACTCGGAAGCTGTGCAGCTAACGACAGTTTTTTCATTACTAAGTATATTAGATAGTTCAGTAACCTTAATAATCCAACCTTGCGTCAAATCGTGTAGTTCTGATTTTTTGCATACTTGTTCATGATGTTAGCCAAACGGAACTTTGTCAAAAATCGAAAAAACCGCGAAAATTTCGGTTTTTTGTCAGATTTTGGCGATTATAATCCAAAAGCCTAGTTCTTGATGAGGTTTTCTATATGGCTGCATAATAACGAATCCATTTCAAAACATATTTCAAATTCAAAAAAATTAAACAAATATTGAAGATTTTATGGCCAATCAAAAATCAAAAAATCGCGATTTGCAAAAAATGCATGATTTTCAGATACAGTGTTTTGTCATGGCACGGCAGAGTCCTCTCATATAGTCCGATGGGACGCCAATGCGACACATCCGGAGAGAGCAAGCAGAAGACCGACGGCACTACGTGCTCTCCGAGTATGCAATACCACCGATTTCCCAACGGAATTTCTTGTATATCAATAACTTTTCTTTTTTTCGCTCGACCCAGGACTCAAACTCAGGACCCCATTGGTCCGTAGCCATACAAGCTAGCCACTAGGCCAACGAGGTTGTTACATATAATCAAAATATGTACACAATTTCAGAATAAACTACCGATCGGAATTGAGGTAACATGTTGATATCCAAAGGAATGAGTACACTGATATTAGATGTTACAGGTAGTTTTATTTAAGATACGTTTCCAAACGATGTTCTAATAAGTAGAGCAACTCGTGCAAATATGATAGGAAAAGCCATTCGACCTATTAACGGGCATATTGAATCTCTTGGAGCAGTGTCCAAAGTTACACCACTGGAGCATGACAGCGCCACTATCCACTCTGATGAGTAATTAAACTTTGTAATTGGATCAGACGCTCAGCACTTCGGGGGAAAGTTGGCCCTTGACTTCGAGTGTACCGCCTGATAGCTAATTTTATCATAAAAACGATGTATACAAATTGTTTACGGCGTACATTAACAGAGGTTCAAAGAGCCTTAAACGAATTTAGAATAAATAACAAAAAAAAGCAAATAATTGTAAGTTGGTAAGATTAGGAGAACTGTTATCAAAAAATTACATTTGTAAAAAGTACCTTAAAGAAACATAAGCCATTAATCGTTTTTTGGTGAACGAAAATCACCATTAAAAACAAAAGTATGCTCAGAGAATAATAACACGGTGTCGATACGCGTAGGTATTTATATTTTATTTATTTATTATTAAGTAAATAATAGACTAACTAAACCTGACATTCAGTGCGTCCTGAATACCTTTGGAATAATATTGGAAATGCTCTCCACATTACTCTTAATGAAGGTGATTGTTAAGAAGCCATCAATTTAGCAAATATACAGATTTACTTTAATAATGCGTATATTGACACAATTACCAAAATCAATTGATTAAACCCAAAATAATTAAATTGAAAATTTAAAAAACCCCCGACATTCGCCATTTTGTGGCAGCGGCCATCTTGGATTTGCAATAGTGCTATTTTACTAGTCAAGCCCTTTCATTTGATACCCATATTAAGGGTGTTGTGATAAAATATGTAATCCGCCATTTTGTAGCGGCGGCCATCTTGGATCGATTTTCATCAAACATAGCTAACAACACTCTCGACTAATTCACCTTTCAAACAAAAAAAACCGCATTCAAATCGGTCCACGCGTTTGAGCGCCACAGGGGAACAGACAGACACACACACACACACACACACACACACACACACACACACACACACACACATACACACACACACACACACACAGACACGTGAAACTTATAACACCCCGTCGTTTTTTCGTCGGGGGTTAAAAAGAAAAAATATAACGGAATCTATCTGAATTTCACCTTCCCACACCAACAAGTGAAAAGCTTGAAACACAAATGAGCAGGGATTGGAAAAATCTCTAACAAAACTGTACAAGCCAGTGGCTGGATCGAGCTTTATTGACGTTGACAAATTGTTTCACCGCAAAAAGCAATATGAAACCAGAGCTCGTGCTGCGATTTTACCTGTTCCTGGGGAATATTTTTTATTTTTGCAAATCATCTGTTTTTATTAACCGCTAATCTTTCCTAGTCTGCGTTTCTGGAATTGAGTATCGCGTTGAACGATCATTTATTAAATACCACTTTTTTATTTTTAGAAATTGTACACAATTTAATTTTATTTTCACGTAGCGTTTCAAGAAAATAGGACTGTTTTCAACTCCAGTTATATGGAATTTGAACTTTAGAATTTTTTACAGTCTCTGTTATTTTTAACCCCCGACGCAAAAACGACGGGGTGTTATAAGTTTGATGTGTCTGTGTGTATGTGTGTGTGTGAGTGTGTGTTTGTCTGTTCCCCTGTAGCGCTCAAACGGGTGGACCGATTTGAATGCGGTTTTTTTTTGTTTGAAAGTATACTATATACTTGAATTAGTCAAGAGTGTTGTTAGCTATGTTTGTTGAAAATCGATCCAAGATGGCCGCCGCTACAAAATGGCGGATTACATATTTTTCACAACTCCCTTAATATAGGTATCAAATGATAGGGCTTGACTTGTAGAATAGCACTATTGCAAATCCAAGACGACCGCCGCCACAAAATTGCGAATGTCGGGGGTTTTTTTAATTTTTAATTTATACTTGTTTCTATTTCTGTACGATATAATTACCTAGTTTTATGTGCTCAAGTTGTTTGTGCGACTGCGTTTAGCACTTATTTATGCTACGCCCCTGTCCACTAACTCAGAATTTATGTCCATTGTTAAAACCGGTCGCCTGGAAGTGATCGTTCAGCGATAAGGCAGCCGAATTTACTTTGTTTACCCTATTGGGTAATTTGTATTGTTTTACACCTACCATTGTTTACAGTACTAAAATCAATTTACATTCCATTTAACTTCACAGAAATTAAATCGAAAATGTATCGGTTAATTTTGTTGTGGGTTTTCCTCGGACCGTTGGGCGTTTGAAACCTTCGTAGCTTTAGTTTTAAATTGTTGTAAATCATTGTCACCATTACCTCACTCTCACATGTACATACTATAGTAGCGGAGCCCATGATGCTAAATGTGGTTTACTCGAGCGTCGTCGGGACCTATTCGATTTTGTAGATTAGTTGATAGGAAGAATAAACGGTTATATAATGTTTCCCCTTTCAGTGGCGGGGAAAGCGTCTAGCTGCACGCTCTCATCTTCATAGACGATTTTTATTAGTTCAGCGTATGGAAATCGGCAGATTACATTTTTTGTTATTTTTGCATCATTCCTTAAAAAAATAGAAAAAATTCAATCGCATCCGAGATTCGAGAATATCGAGATAACGTTTTTTTTTTCAGCACTCTCAACTCTCTCTCTCTCTTTGCGTGCAAGCAACTCTCGCATGTTACATTCAAATAGGCTGATTTTATAAATGTACTTTTTTAACTCGTAACTAACCCATACCTTAATCTGACGTGCTTTAGTATTTCTGACTTTAGTATTTCTTTTTAAAATAATATGATTTGATTTTATGCCCATTTCGCGGCCAACATACATTAGCATTTCTGTATCTGACTCCTTCTGACTACATTGTAAGATAAAAAAATATAACAATAAAAATTATCGAACATTATTGAAAAATATAATCCCCGCTTACTCTTATCTAATGACTCGTTACGCTAATGAGGTCTTACGCAGCATTACATAACAGAAAATTCCATTATACTCCGCAGCGCCATCATAAATCATGGGAGGAAGGGGGGGGGGCACTAAAGTTGACGTCTTTTTTAATAACAATGGACGCCATGTCATCTATTGTGCTGCGGTTATCGCAAACAAGCATTTGATACTATAGCTGAGAGCGTTAAGAGCCTCACAAACTGTGGAGTAAACGATCGGATCTATCGAACTATAGAATGGCGGACTTTTAATTTTACGTCGACAAAAAGTTACAAATCCGGAGGTCTTCATACTGTACATAATTATTAATTAATCATAGGTTTTAATCCCTGTTCAATGCATTCTTAGTTAAAAAATTCGTTGTCTGTAAAATCGGTTTATGGACGATAAACGTGAAAGAAAACAAAGAGAGTTAGATGCGTCACAAGCCGAACGCTCAGACCGATCGTGCGTTCTCTATCCCTTGTTCCACGCTCTCGTTTGCACGCGGTACGTGACAATGAGTCATGCTTTTTCGTGCGTGTAGCCAGCGTTCATCGATTTATAAGACGTTATCACGTCAAAATAAGAAGAACTACTAGGTTAGAATTAGAAGGTTGGTGTAGAATGTAGATAGATATACACCATCGCGGGTGAGACTACTTGACAAATTGTCTCGTCACTATTGATATTTATGCTAGTGGAATGGAATTATAATAGAAATAGACCGGACTAAAATCAATTTCAAAAATGGAACGCTCCATTCCTCACTGATATAATTAAAAAGCACTAAATGCCCAGTTCTATTCATAAAAATAAAAACTTAATTGCTGTCCCGGCAAAGAAATTGGTGTTGTGAAAAATCTCTAAATTGAACTTAATTGACAGCTCTAAATGCTATCTTTTTCCACATGGAATCTTTGCATGGAATATTGTGGACCAGATAGCACTATTTCTAGATCTGTCAATTTAGGTTAGTTCAGAGATATTGTGGCCGATTCTGTTGTACACAATCTCTAAATCTAAACTAAAATGACAGGTCTAAATATATTCCTGTCTCTTTCACAATCCTCCCTGCTGAAGGGGATAGCACTATTTTTAAACCTGTCATTTTAGTTTAGATTTAGAGATTGTGTATAACAGAATTAGCCACATTGTGTCTAATTCTCTTACACAACTTCTAAACTAAACTAAATTGACGGGTTTAAAATAGTGACATCCTTTTCGGCAGGGAGCATTGTGAAAGATATAGGAATATATTTAGCCCTGTCGTTTTAGTTTAGTTTTAGAGATTGTGTAAAATATAATTAGTCTCATTGTACAACAGAATTAGTACCGTTTCTAAGATACTTCTATGCGACTTTTTTTTACTTTTTTTTGGTTAGATTAACGGTCTGTTTCACCAGCTTCTGATAAGTGTCGGATAGTCTAAACGTAAGTTTTGTCACTTTCTTACTTTATGTCAAGTGACGAAGACAAAAGTTGTAGATAGATATCCAATACTTATCAGAAGGTGGTGAAACAGGCCTTAAGTATTATAAAACTTCGGGGCGGGGCAGGTTACATAGCTCGAAGAATCGACAGACGTTGGTATCCTAAAGTGTTCGAATGGCGACCCCACATTAGCAAACGCAGCGTTCGAAGACACCCCACTAGGTTTACGGACGATCTCAATAATGTCGTTGGCAACTGCTGGATACAAGCGCCACAAGTACGTCTTCTTTAGCGATCATCCTTACTAATATTATAAACGCGAAAGTTTGTAAACATGGATGTATGGATGTTTGTTTGTTATTCTTTCACGCAAGAACTACTGAACGAATTTGACTGAAAGAAACGGAGATAGACTATAACCTGGATTAACACATACGCTACTTTTTATCCCGGAAAAAGCCGCAGTTCCCGCGGAATTTTGGAAACACCGCAATCTATAGCAATCTTTGATTGATGAGATTGTAGCTGCAGACTGGAGCAGCTGTAGCTGTAGTAAACTTCCTTGAAAGTAGCCTAAAGGTTGGATAAGGGAGCGGGAACGGAAACCGGAAATTCACGATTCCCTCAGAATTTATGTAAAACCAAAATTCAGCGGGCGAAACCAGTGGCAAAACCTAGTAATTTATATTACACGATGATGAAAACTTCGAAATAAAATCTCTCATCACGACATTTTGACGTAACACCCTGTTCGCAGCCTCGTAATAAATTGTCATGTGCGATCAATCAACACACAGACAGCTATATTGGACGTGCGGGGTCAATTAAGCCTCTTTGTGGAACTGATAATGCAGAGATTATTGGCCACTCGATTGAGTGGAATTCGGCACAGCTAATAACGTTCTGTTAACGGATGTACAGACAAACCTATTACGACGTTATATACACCTATATATACGTTTTGTAGCATAGGGATTATGTGGATACCAATAATAATAATTGATATTGAGTTTGGGAGATAGTATACGAAGATATTAAACATATGTATATTATGCACATAGGGGAATTATGTGTCCTGTGTATCTTGTATATTACCAGCTTTTGTCTCAAATCCTGTATCAGAATATCAAAATCGTTATACTTATAGAAAACTATCTACTTACAAAATATGTATTATTTATGGAGTAGAGTAAAATTGTAACGCAATATATAATAATGCACATATTGGAATTGTGTTGTGACCAGTGTGACTGATACATAACCAGTTTTTGTCTCAAATCCTGTATCAGAATTTCAAAATTGTTATGAAAATTCATATACAAAATATGCTCTATTTATGGAGTAGGTAGAGCAAAATTTTAACGCAATGTTTTTCGAGAGATGACAAAACAAGCTATAATTACAATTTCGGATTAAAAGTCTCCGATAATGACATACGAATCTATACTAATATTATAAAGTTGAAGAGTTTGTTTGTTTGAACGCGCTAATCTCAGGAACTACTGGACCGATTTCAAAAATTGTTTCACCGTTGAATATGTGCGTGATCCTTGAGTGCTATACGCTATATAATATGTACCACAGGCGAAGCCGGTGCAGACCGCTAGTAAATGATAAAAACACATCAACGAATTTGATTTAAAAATGAACAATAAAAGTACATCAACGATCTTGATCTACAAAATATCAATAATAAAGCTACCTACCTCAATGATGATGATCTATCAACTAATAATAATTGTTACAACATTAATAATAATGTAAGTGTTAAATCAACTCTAATATAAGTGATATATTTCGCTAATTCCACGAATAGACAATCCGTCAATGGAAAGCAAAAAAAGTACTCATTTTCTAAGTAAGTGGATTTGGGAATTCGCTACTTAGAAAATATCATCATTATTGATATTCCCTAAGTTATAGATATAACGAATTATATAACTTACGGGAAATTATATAAAAAAGGTGCTATATATGACGTGCTCGTATGGTGTTCTATCGTAACGCCTGTGAGTGTGAGCTATTCAGTAAGAAAGATTTCTCTAGTGATTTATGCGCAAATGTGTCCTCGCCCCACATTTATATTCCATCCCATATCTAACATCAGAAAAAATTTTGACAATTTGACGTTTATGTGCTTTTCGGATAAAGATTTCCCCAACCGTTGATCTCAGAGGAGCACAGATAAAAAACGATGTTCTAATAACATTGGACCTTCATCATATTTTGGAGGGACGAACTTATTACAATATATAATTTGGTTAGCGATTCTTATATAAGTCGGACTTTTAATTTGATGCAGTAAACTGATGTTTCATGGGTTGCTACTTTTTGACGAAAAAAAATAGGGATGGGGTAAAAGTGAATGATGTGAATGATTCACAACATTAATTATTTCATTTTATTTTTATTTACTACAATACAAAATTTATTTTTGTGACGATAATATAGTAGATAATGTTAGATAGATACCTGTAATAACTTCCTAATTATGTAACCTTTAAACTTTATTAAACTTATTTTATGAAATTATAGCCTGTAAAACGTTAAATAGTGTATGCCTGTTAGAAGTAGATTATTATAATTATATATAATTATATACAATTATTTTAAGATCTTATTATGTAACATTTAAACGATTTTATGATTATAATTAGATATAAATGAAATAAAATGAAATGAAATGAAGTGACCCAATCACATCACTATTGAAATTAGGTTGACAACATTATTTTACGGAATGACATAATGAAACGTCAGTCTACTGCATTGAATTAAAAGTCGAAGAATATTGATAAGTTTCATGCAGATCGTTGGTTTTTTTAAATATATAATTTTTGGAATAAAAGAATAATGTACTAATTTCATAATTTTCATAACAGCATCAAAATTTAATTTGATCATCAAAATTCAGAATTCATTGTAAGAACTTTTTGTTTATGACCGTCAAAGTTTAAAAGACGGAACAAATAGAAGGAGCGAAGGAAACGTTGATTAATATTCAACCAATTAATATACATATTAAAAAATGTTAACGGTATAGTTATTTTTTACAAAAATAATAGATATTATCAAAACAAGGGAGGAGTAAGTACACTAGATAATAGAAAAAAAGACAAAAGACGATAACAGACTAAATTCTGTGCTGCTTTGTAAAAATTCTCACTCAAATATCATAAATAATAACAAAGAGAAGGCAACAAATAAGTATGATGTCACTAAAATATACACAGTGTTAACGGGTCACCGAGTTATGGATAGTGAGAAAGGGCAAGAAAAAGACACTTTTTGCCCTATCTTCGGCCGCGCAAATGACGGAATATACTTTGTTCCAGCGAACTTGATGTGCTGTTGAGTAAGGGATAAAACATCTTATGATAATGCGGAATGGCAGAGTGTGGTCGTCGTCGCGCCCTTGATGTATTGTACTGTCCACAAAAAAGGTTTATCTTAATATTATATTTATAATAATATGATCCACCACTACTATTACTTATAATATTTTTTTATTGATATCTAAGGCTTTGAAACTACATTTTCTTATACTTATTTCTTAAAGCCGTAAATTCTTTCGTAAAGTGTTTGTCCATTTGCTCCTTTTTACATCTCAACTGATGAATTTGGCACAGTGATAGCTTGCACCCTGAAGACTGATACACAATACTTCTGTCTCGGGTAGATAAAAGCATTTTTTCATTACAATATATGAATGAATTCAGGGACAATAGCAACTTTATTGCAATTCGGTCCTTATATTTTGCGGTAGGGTTTTTATAAATGTTATTTTTAACCCCCGATGCAAAAACGATGGGGTGTTATAAGATTGACGTGTCTCTGTGTGTGTGTGTCTGTCTGTTCCCCTGTGGCGCTCAAACGGGTGAACCGATTTGAATGCGGTTTTTCTGTTTGAAAGGTGAATTAGTCGAGAATGTTGTTAGCTATGTTTGATGAAAATCCATCCAAGATGGCCGCCGCTACAAAATGGCGGATTACATATTTTTTCACAACTCCCTTAATATGGGTATCAAATGAAAGGGCTTGACTAGTAGAATAGCATTATGCAAATCTAAGATGGCCACCGCCACAAAATGGCGAATATCGGGGGTTTTTTTAATTTTTAATTTACACTTGTATCAATCCAATACTTGAAGTTAGCTTTATTTCATTAAAAATCAGACGAAACTGTTAAAATTACTAACTAAATAAAAATCTGTCACGAAAAGATGGCCTTATAAATTAAGTATCAGTTTTAACTAGTTAGGAAAACACTGCACCATTATGGTTATATTAACAACTTTTTTTATATTAAAATCATTTCTCGTTAGAATTAAGCTAATCTTAAGTTGCTAAACAACGAATGGTTGGACAATTTTTTTTATTATCTTTACCTCATCTGTATCTTTTTAAAGATAACTTCAAAACGTTAAACGGGCCCAATGGAATTGGGACACAACACGAGTATTTTATGCATGGAGGGAAGCCGTAAGATTTTTCATTGTACGCAAAATTGCACTGGCCGCATTCCAGATTCATTCGTCACGGGCGAGTCGAGGATTTGGCAGCCTTCATAGGGGCTGGCAGCGGCGAGCGATGGATCACTCGATTTATGCTAGTGATTTTTATATGGACCGCATGTGCATTGCATCGATTTGGTCGCCCTAGCATTTTAGAGCACAGCCTGCAGCCGCAAATGAGATACAAGGAACCGCTACATACAAGTGGATGTCCCCACAAGAGATCTACGTACAGCAATTAACATATTTTATGGGTTGACGACAAAAATGATGACGGCGAATATAGATATTCTAGATTAGCTGTTGCCCGCGTGAATTTCGGTTTTTCACAAATCCTGAGGGAATCGTTGATTTCTGGTTCCCGTTCCCACTCCCTTTTCCAACCTTTATACCTACTTTCAAGGAAAGCTATAGTAATCTACGTATAGCTGTAGCAGTAGATTTCGGTTTTTTCAAAATACCGCGGGAACTGTCGATTTTACAGGATAAAAAGTAATAAATTTAACCTATGTGTTAAGACATGGCGTAATCTATCTCCATTAAAAATGTCAGCCAAATCGGTTTAGTAGTTGCGACGTTATAGAGTAACAAACATACACACATACATACACACAAACTTTCGCCTGTATGATATTAGTGTGATTTTTGACTTTGATTTTGGCTGCTGGTTAAAACAAGCACAGCAATACGAGTAGCAAAGAAAACTAAATATTACCACATTACTGACTAAATCTATTAATCACCGGTGCTACGATGTAGAAGCATGCCTGGTAGTACTACGTATAGTGTAAGAAGTATAGGTTCGATCGTACGAAGTGGCATGAATCTTAAATTACATTGTCTTTATATCTTCAAAGTCACGTCCCGCCCTTGATTACAGAGAAATACGAGTAGGTTGACGTAGATAGTAGGTACTTACGCGTCGTAAAATGTACGTTACAAAGTACAAACGCGGGACAAACCTAACGTGGGGCTGACGACCTGATATTTTGAGGACACGAGGCATTCCGCTCTATTATTGACAATTTCTATTCCAAGTTTTATTGCCCGGTTTAATGTTTAGCTTTGGCTGACGTCATCACATAGTGTTTGTGGGCTTTAGTAGGCGTAGGGCCTTTACAACACCTCCACCGCAAAATGATAGAAGCGAAAGCGAAGCGAAGTAGGTGCTGTCACAACTCGTCTATTACTTACATACTTGACAGCAAAGCAGAAGCAGACGCCGGTTTTAACGCAGAGATTTTCACACTAATATTACAAAGGCGAAAGTTTGTGTTTCTGTGTGTGTGTGTGTTTGTTACTCTTTAACGCCGCAACTACGGAACAGATTTGGCTGAAATTTTAAATGGAGATAGATTATGCCCTGACTTAACACAGACTACTTCTTATCCGAGAAAAATCCACAGTTCCCACGGGATTTTGAAAAAACCGAAATCTATAACGGCAACGGGTACTGGAAATCCACGACTCTCTCGGGATTTGTAAAAAACCGAAACTCACGCGGGCGAAGCCGCGGGCAGAAGCTAGTATATAATAAAAATACAAATAATATAATATACCTATTCGTAATATACTACTATGCGTAATTTTACGCTGCGGGCAACACGAAGCAACGATTAGCGAGGGGAGTGAATGTTCCTTTTTACGCAGTAACAGTTTGTTACGCATTATTATTAGAAGTTAGAACATGGCGACACTGAACTGAACTGACAAGTCATGGCGGTTTCGCTATTGTTATTTGGTGGCGGAGGTCTGCTACAGACCTTTTATATTTTCGGGGGAAAATAGATTTTATGAGGCCTTTATCAGGCATACATTTGCCATGTTCTTTGTGTTTTTGTTACTGTCTGTCTCTTAATTTAGGATGCTGAGTGATGGACCAAAAAGAAGTAAGTATCTTAGAAGATATTTGAGATGGGCATTGCAAATATACGAAAATACGGATCACCTTACGTGTTATTAGAAAGAAATATATTTTACTTTCCGTACAAAAAAATTACTATATTGTCCACCACCACTACTTTTTTACTTTCACGCCTTCTCTCTCATATGATAGGAGAGATGGATTTAGCGTTTAGAACGCTGCTCCAATGTGGGTTGGCGGGCTGTAACGACTGTTGTCACATAATAGTGATAATAACCGGGACTGACTGCTTAACGTGCTCTCCGAAGTGAAACACAGACTACCAACTCCGGGCTGGCACTGAGAATTTCTTGACAGAAAAACCCAATGGGTACCTAACAATTATTTTCCCGACCCGGGAATTGAACCCGGGAACTCGACCGTGATCTACAGTCGAATATGCTAACTACTAGACCAACGAGGCAACCGATATACAAATTACTATAGGCGTAACATAATGGTTGCCCGTGATACCAACAAGCTTGCTTTTCCTTTACGTGTAATAGCGAGAGGGTGGGTGATGCATGGCGCATGCTGCATGTTTTCAAACTATTTTCAACAAATATTTTTTTCTGAATCAGTGGATTATAGCAAAATAAGTTTGGCATTTCCTGTATAATGCGCACAACAACAAACAAATGCAAACGTACTTCGCGAGTTAGAGGAACATAATATGAGTATTAAATAAATCACATTAATATTATAAAAGCGTAAGTTTGTGTGTGTGTGTGTGTGTGTGTGTGTGTGTGTGTGTGTGTTTGTTACTCTTTAACGCCGCAACTATGAACCGATTTAGCTGAAATTTTGAATGGAGAGAGATTATGCCCTGACTTAACACATAAGTTACTTTTTATTCTGGAAAATCTACAGTTCCCACGGGTTTTTGACAAAACCCGAAATCTATAGCTACAGGTAGCAGCTATAGGTAGATTACTATAGGAACTTCCTTGAAAGTAGGTACAAAGGTTGGAAAAGGGAGCGGGAACGGGAACCGAGAATCCACGATTCCCTCGGGATTTGTGAAAAACCGAAATACACGCGGACGTAGCCCCGGGGCTAGGAGCAAAATAAGTTTGGCATTTCCTGTATAACGTGCACAACAACAAACATAGTCAAACGTAACTATACTTCGCGAGTTAGAAGAACATAAGAGTACTAAATAAATTCACAATAAAAAAGAAGTTTCGTCCGAGACGATCGTCACTTTATGTTCGGCGTATACGTATTGCGCTTACGTTGTTTTGTTGTTGTTTTACGTCCCCCAATATTTCCGTACCCCCCATCACAATACTACGTAATATACAACGTCATAAACATCTTGTAAACATATAACGTCGGTTGGGTACATTTGTTTTTATTTCCTCGGATAACAGTCGTGCATACGTTAGTTTGTGCTGAAGCTTTCTCGACGGTTGCTTATTTTGATATATTCAATTACGATATAAGAGGAATATAAATGATCATTGGTCAGTTCGCGTAACTCGCAAATAATCCAATCCAATAACGATACTTCAAAATCGTGTTTGCATACTAAGGGCCTGTTTCACCACCTCCTGATAAGTGTTGGATAGCCTAAACGTAAGTTTTGCCACTTTCTTACTTTATGTCAAGTGACAAAGACAAAAGTTGTAGATAGCTATCTAATACATATCAGAAGGTGGTGAAACAGGCACTAAGTGTCGGATAGCTTATTCAGAAGTTTTATATTTGTCACTCAACATAAAGTAAGAAAGTGACAAATCTTGCGTTCGGCTATCTGACACTTATCAGAAGGTACAGGTAAAACAGGCACTAAAAGTTCCACTACGTGACTAATCATCAAAATCTACAGGAATGTAACTAGGTCAGGTGAAAGGGGTAAGTCCGATAATTATTCATTAAAACCCCTTGTTTACAATATTATGTAAAGTCCCAAATAGGTATATCGTTTAACTGAGACGGGTTAACCCTCCCGTACCTAATCTTCACCCTCCCGTACTGCGCCGCCGCTGCCTCAGGAATAATCTCAGTTAAACTGTATAATATAATATAACTAGCGGACCCGGCAGACGTCGTCCTGCCCGCTATTAGCGCCACCTACCGGGTCCAATTTTTCTACTTATAAACCTTCCTCTTGAATCACTCTATCTACAAGTGTAAATTGAAAATTTAAAAAAACCCCGACATTCGCCATTTAGTGGCGGCGGCCATCTTGAATTTGCAATAGTGCTATTCTACTAGTCAAGCCCTTTCATTTGATACCCATATCAAGGGAGTTGTGAAAAAATATATCATCCGCCATTTTGTAGCGGCGGCCATCTTGGACCGATTTTCATCAAACATAGCTAAGAACACTCTCGACTAATTTACCTTTCAAACAAAAAAAAACCGCACTCAAATCGGTCCACCCGTTTGAGCGCCACAGGGGAACAGACAGACACACACACACACACACACACACACACACACACACACACACACACACACACACACACACAGACACGTCAAACTTATAACACCCCGTCGTTTTTGCGTCGGGGGTTAATTAAAAAAAACCGCATCAAAATCCGTTGCGTAGTTTTAAAGATTTAAGCATACATAGGGACATAGGGACAGAGAAAGTGACTTTGTTTTATACTATGTAGTGATATCCCTACTCAATAATATTGATCCGTGCAATTATAAAACACTTATACTTTTCACTTCGGAAAATAAACAGTTTCCGCGGGATAGCCTAATATGTTTCACGCATTTTGTTCTTTTCAGCCACGAGACGACATAGGTTTTTACATGGGTATGGTTGGAGAGCGACATAGGCTACTTTATATCCCGGTAATGGGTTTCTACGGGATTTTTGAAACCTAACTCTACGCTGATGAAGTCGCGGGCACCAGCTTGTGTTTTATAATTGTACGCGAGTTTAAGGTGGTACGTTTTCCATACTAATTTATTATTACCATTTAAGAACGAATGGATTATATATTTACACTGAAATTACATCGCATAGCCTTAATTTAATGTTTAATTTGCGGAAAATTTTATTTACATAAAGAAAACATTACATAAACAGCTAAAGGTGAAGTAAAACAATCTGGGTCAGCTAGGCAAAACAGCGTTTAATAGATGGCTATTATAATAATTAAGCTGTCTATGTAATGTTTTCTTTGTGTAAATATAATTTCGCGCAAATTAAAAATTATATTAAGGCTGTGTGATGTAATTTCAGTGTAAATAATATATAATCCATTCGCTCTTGAATGGTAACATGAAGTTAGTATGGAAAACGTAACACCTTAACATCAACCGTCTTGTTTATTCTATTCTTTGATTCCATCACAATTAGGCAAATTGTGAGAATATTACATTATTTGATAAAATATCCTTATCCTTACGACAAAATGTCCGAAGATGGTCCATTTAATTTGAAGAATTCTCTGCATTAACATAATAATATTATTATACCCAAACTTGAAGGCAAAATGGTTATAAATTATACGATAAGGAAAATAATAATTTTAATGATGTTGCCTTGGGCAAGAGCTAGTTACAAAAACGAAAATGTTTATTTTTTACCTCGGCCTAGTTCGCCTACGTATAATATGATGATGTCCTCCTTGACGTGTCCGTCAACGGCGACACTTTGGCTTTATCTCCTGGAATGTGCGCGGATGTGACTAGCGAAGCCAAACTTAGTCTTAAAAGTTCGATTGCACGACTCGCAGAAAAGTTGACCGCTACTGTTATAAGTGTAAGAATAAGAAGGCTTTGGCCTAGTCTTCCTTAGATGGCGTGTTACGTCAATGTGTTCTAAACGCATTTTTTCAAACATTTTACAGTTGTCGTCTATCAGTTTTCGCCATTTCGATCTCTGTAACGCGATCTGTTCCCAATTGTCCGTGGATATGTTGCACGATGCAAGGTTACGTTTTAGGACATCCTTGAAACGCAAGTATTGACCGCCAGATTTACGTTTGCCAGTACTAAGCTCAGAGTAAAAAACTGCTCTCGGTAGTCTGGTGTCATCCATGCGTGCCAGGTGCCCACACCATCTAAGTTGCCTTTTCAATATCAAGGCTTCCATACCGTCCATTGTCGATCTTCTCAAAACTTCAGAGTTTGGAACTTTGTCTTGCCACTTAACTCGTAAAATTGCTCTTAAGCATTTAAGGTGGAATGTGTCTAAACGTTTGATATCCGTTTTATACAGACAGCAAGCTTCAGAAGCGTATAGAAGTATTGGCAAAACAATAGCTTTATAAACCGCCAGTTTGGTTTTAAGATGTAAATCATGAGAGGTCCAAACTCTTTCATTTAGTTTGCCGAAAGCAGCAGCAGCTTTGGCAATGCGTGAGGCAATTTCAGAGCTCAAACGATTGTCACTCCTGAGTGTGCTCCCCAAGTAACAAAAGGATGACACTTCTGTTACGCGTGTGTCATTTAGCATAATAGGGATGTTAGTGTCATGCACACCTTTGGCAGGCTGTTTAAGAATCTGCGTTTTTGTAGAACTAATCACTAATCCGAACTTTCGACAAGATACATCAAGTTGGTCGAGATATTGCTGTAGATTTTGAATAGAGTCAGCCATAAGGCAAACATCATCGGCGTAGAGAATCTCTAAAATAGGCAAGGGTTGTACTTTGCGTTTGGCTCTAAAACGAGACAAGTCAAAGACACTCCCATCGGACCTGACGCCAAGCGTTATCTGACCGCTGCAATTTTGAAGAGCATCATTCATAACGGTGGCAAAATAAATAGCAAAGAGAGTGGGAGCCATAACAGAACCCTGCTTAACGCCGTATGTCACTGGAAATTGCTCAGAGAAGGTATTATCACATTGTACTCGAGCCATCATTCCGTTATGAAATTGGCGCACTATACGTACGAACTTCTCGGGATACCCAACCTTCTCAAGAACCATCCATAATGCATCCCTGGGTACTCGATCAAATGCTTTCTCTAAGTCGACGAAACACATATAGAGGTCACGGTGTTGCTCAAGACTTTTCTCTTGCAGTTGCTTAACTACGAAAATTGCGTCAACCGTGCCCCTCCTGGGGCGAAAACCACATTGGCTTTCAGGCAGGATATGTTCCGCCAGAGAACTAAGGCGCCTATTGATTATGTGAGCTAGAACCTTGCCAGCTGCACACAATAGGGATATGCCTCTGTAAGAGCTACAGTCAGAATGATCACCTTTCCCCTTATAGAGCTTACAAATGGATGCATCTTTCCACTCCTGGGGCACTTCAGCAGTCTCCCAAATTCTAGATATTAATGCGAAGAGTTTACTATTTATATTTGTGCCATATTTTTTTCCAGGTGTCAGATCGATGAGGACCGTTCACATTTCATTTATAATAGTGTTTTGAACAATCCTACCAATTTTCAGCCAGGTGTGAATTATTGCAACCTCACCCCTATTTTTTAGTCTAATTTGACCGGTCTACATGGGCGGTGATATAACTGTTGGCAAATATAGCCTCCTCAATGCGGCAATAATATACGGCAACTCATATGACAATATAAGCGCTCACATGCAAAAATCTTAGCGCTTTATTATTATAGCGCTAGCGGGTTATTTTGTCAAGATTTTCTCAGTAATAGTCCGGAATTTGTTTGATTAACCCCCGACGCAAAAACGACGGGGTGTTAAACTTATAACACCCCGTCGTTTTTGCGTCGGGGGTTAAAAAGAAAGTAAAACAAGGTATGTATATATTATATAGGTGTATATAATTATAATTAATACATTAAAGTTACTCAAACTCCATCTGATCAATTAAAGATAACTCCATCACCGTCAAAGTTCGACCGGAAAGGGTCCTTTTTCATAAAATCAAAGGGAATTTCAATCGAGAAGATTGATGATAGGTTAATCTGGTGATCAATGGAGGCGGAAGGGACTTTTGATGGAATCAAGGGTGTGAATACATAATATATAATATACTAGCTGATGGCCACGACTTTGTCTGTATCGGCTTTTTTAAAAATTCCATGGAACTAAAGAGTTCCCCGTGAAATGACAATGAAACGTATGAAATAAAAAGATGTGAAATATAATAAACCGGTCAAGTGTGAGTCAGACTCGCGCATCGAGGGTTCTGTACTCCAGAAGTATAAGTACAATCTGTTTTTCATTACTTTGTCTTAAAAGGTAAGGTGCTAATTAAGCTAGGCCTCTAAATTGTTTGAGCGCTCATACAACTCAGAGGTCTATCTTAATTGGCTAAACTATGTATGTATGGGGGCATCCTTTAATTTCCAACTTTTTTTAGTTTTTGGAATTTTCCTTTATTTGTGATGTAAGACCTGGCTTTTTGCCAAATTTCGTAATTTTAGGTCAACTGGAACTACCATTTAGGTTTTCGACCCAAAACCTATAGGGTACTTCCGGTTGACTTAGATTTGTCAATTTTGGTCAAAAGCAAGGTCTTACAGATTAAGTAGGGGAAAAATTCCGAAAAGTAAAAAAAGTTGAAAATTAAGGTAAATTTTGGTACTTACAAGTTTTCGTGAAAATCTAAATTTGCCCGTATCTTTTTATTGTGTGGACTCAGGAACTTAATTTTTATACACCTAATAGGGACTATAGATTTTAGTATTTGGTATACATTTCAACTTGCTAGGTCTACCCGTTCTTGATAAAATCGGTGGTGGCACACGGACAGACGGACAGACCGACAAAAAAGTGATCTTATAAGGGTTCCTTTTTTTACCTTTTGAGGTACGGAACTCTAAAAATAAAAAGTAGCCTATGTCCGTAACGCGGATATTAGCTATCTTGTGCCAAATTTCGTTATGTTCAGTTTAGCGGCTAAACCGTGAACATTTATTAGCCTACTGATATAGGCTAAATGTCGTGTATGAATCTTAAAGTTTGTGGTACTATTTTGGTAAATGTACTAGAGTTGTAAAAACTAAGCATTTTACCACCACTACAGCCTTTTTAACGTCCCACTGCTGGCCACAGGCCTCATCTCTCATAGGAGAGAAGGGTTTCGAGCTTAGACCCGCCACGCTGCTCCAATGCGGGTTGGCGGGCTTTAACGACTATAATCACATGATAGTGATAATAACCGGAACCGACTGCTTAACGTGCTCTCCAAGGCATGGGAGTGAACCACTGCCAACCACAACAAAGCATTTTACACAACAATAATTATATTATAAAGCATAAATAATTGTGCATTTTATAAATCTCTATGAAATAAAATGGAAGCGACAAAACGAAGAGATTAAAATTTTTCTTTCATCTCTTAATTGTCTTTGCAACTTTAACTTTTAATTTAAAGCAAGAATTATAAAACATCCAGTTTATTTAGATCTACGGTGCCTGGCTACCATAGCGAGCTAAAAAGTAACGCAGATCCTCGCTTCTATGGAGAGAAGCTTTATCCAAATCTCTATTTCCTCTTCCACAGTACTAGACCACTGGGTCTTGAAATGATATAAATAAATTTTGTATGCAGAAGTTCTCTTCGGCACCGTAATCGCGCAGATATAGCACAGCCTTAATATTTAAGTTTTCTTACATTGCAAAGAATGTATTTCTGTTCGTGTTTAAATTTGTTTTGTATTCAGCTTTGCATGGAAGTATCAACAACTCATCAGAGTATTCGTAAAATGTTGTGTTAGGTATGTTTTGCGTCATCGTAGAGATTTCATTAAAGTGTATATTATTAATTAATTATTGGCATAAGTAAAGAAATAGTGAATGTATCAGTAGTCTAGAAGTTTCTAATTATGTAGAATTCTCTCTGCCATTAGTTCGAAATGCAAATTGTTAAAAAAAGGTAATTTCCGTGTATTACTTAAACGTAAATGAAGCTGGCTTTTCCCAGCGTTTTAAAAATCCCCTTATTTTCCCAGGATATAAAATGTTACGTAACACTGGATAAATGTGTTACGTAACACTTTATATCCTGGGAAAATAAGGGGATTAGTATGATTTTTATCCAGTATTAGTAATAGCTAATATTATATCCATAGGGATCTTACTATGGCAGTACGGAAAGCAGAACATTAAACCAACCAGGGGGGCCATGTCTACTTCTATGCGTGTTGCTCGATGCACGGAGCACTAACTTTCTTTTAGTTGCTGAAACTAATGAGAAAATGTGGACCAACCCTAAGCCAACCAACTCTCTAGGAGGATTCCCCGCTATATTAATAAACCGAGTCGTATTTAAACTGGGGGAATAAATTATTTTTTAATACTGCAGCGCCTTTATTTCAAGCTCGTATTGCAGGGCTTTGATAATTTATTCTTCCATTTGTGTAACGTGGCTCAAGACAAAATGGTAGGTACTACGTAATGGCGGGATACAATACTTTGTATATCGGACACAAAATTAAGTATTTTCTTTATGATCCAGTCAAAATAGACGTAAAAATGTTATCAAATCACAGTAATTTCGACAGAGCTGAATTTTGGTAGAGACCTTGGGTACACCAGTAGGAATAAAGTGTCAAAAGTCCCCATTAAAGAAGGCCCATAGGCTTAAGAATAGATTTTCGTTGGAAAAATTATAAGTCATAAGTGTTTACCTATTAGAGTTCTACTCTACTTCTTCTCTACTCTGGTTCTACTATTGATTTCTGGTTTGAATGCAGACAGGCTTCGAGCATAGCTTTTAGGATGGGGTGGGGGGGGGGGGGGGGATTTATAAATTATAGCCGTTCAGTAGTTTTTGAAATCCATACATCCATAAATCTTACAAACTTTTGGCGTTTATAATATTAGTAAGGAAGTAAGAATATCTTACAAATTGATATTTTTTATTTGATATTAAATTAGGTAAGTATAAATACCTAATCTGACTTTACATAATGACCATTCCGTCTATTTCTCAGATAAAATCATAAAAACTTAAACATATTTTGTAGAAAGAAATAAAAGGAATTATCTGAACTTACCTACCAAGACGTACCTACCTAGTTCTTGAGCATCAGGTGCAGAGGCAATTCGAGTTAATAGAATTTCTTATTCAAGTTGTATTCGTAACAATGGCGGTCGACCGGCGTGGCGTATGTTTCACTACAGATTATTATATTCTTTGCTAAAAATACGGTATTTAATTGCTTGATATATCGTCTTATTCATTATTGTGAACTTGATATTTGAATTTGTTATTAACTAGCTTCTGCCCGCGGCTTCGCCCGCGTGAATTTCGGTTTTTCACAAATCCCGAGCGAATCGTGGATTTCCGGTTCCCATTCCCACTCCCTTTTCCAACCTTTATACCTACTTTTTTTGCTAGCCTATGTGTTAAAAATCAGGGCATAATCTATCTTTATTCAAAATTTCAGCCAAATTGGTTCTGTAGTTGCGGCGTTAAAGAGTAACAAACATACACATACACACACACACATAAACTTTCGCCTTTATAATATTAATGTGATTTATCTTTTATTTGCAACTTCGTCCACGTGGACGTATAACGGTTTTATGATAAAAACTCCAGAGGAATCTTTTATTTTTGCGGACTGTAAAGTAGACCACTTCTTGCAAAGTCCTGTTTGCTAAAGTTCCTTCAAAAAGACTCAGCCGTTTTTTGAAGATAAGGACAAACAGACAGGAGTTTGTGCGGGCTTACTGACAAAAACTAAAAAGTTTTTGTTTTTTTTTTTTTCCAAGAGTAAAGAAGAAAGTTTTCCAAGACACAAAAAGGGTATTATACATATTACATAATTATGTATTAAGAGTATAATTGTTTGTGGTAATATTATTTATAATGGCGAATTAAAAACTTATGTAAAAGTTCCATTTAACATGATAGAGAATTAAAACCTTATCCATATAAGTCCCACGTAACATCTACAGATATATTTATAAGGAAGACGCAGTGTGAAATTAATAAAGCTTAGCTGAGCACGACACGTGTGAGATGCATACGTAATACGCCGCGGGAACGCGCGAAATGTGCCCGCGTATGTTTTTGTTTACTCCAACTGCATCCCTTGAGCAATATTCGTTGCAACGTTGTATGCGGGGCGCACTCCTCATCTTCCCTCTGTTGACACTATGGAAATTAGGATTTCAGCGTTGATTTTAATAAAGGCCGCATCTCGTAGGTATATTACAATATTATGAGCTGAGTTTCAGTGACAGCTTTGTGTTGGTATAGCTAAGAAGCTATACTTTACTTTATACAAGAACATTTTCAGGCAGACAATTAATAATATGTTTGACCTGAGTGTGTGTATGTCCATTCCAATGTCCACTTGTTCACTCAACGGTTTTTGATACGTCATTAGATTCGATTTGATGGCGCGAGTAGGCACTAGGTACCTAAACAAAAAATAAATGAAAATAGCGGACTTTATGCGCTTTCATGTGCGGGGTAAAAATTCTTCAAGACCCTCGAATGGGGTATCAAAACAAAGAGCTTTAAAAGGCAAGTACGAAAACATACAATTTATTAGTTCTCTGTTTACGCAGTCGGATTAAAAAAAATATTATGCTTGTTTTTTATTCATATAGGTACAACATGTAGTACATAGGTAGGTAGAATCTGAATTGATGGTAAGCGACCGGCAAACGAAGCGTGGGAAGATTGTCTACTAGATGGATGGACGGTTTCAAGAAACAGTGCTTGCAGTCACTGGAAAAAAGCGGCATAACATCTTGTTCGGTGGCGATCCTTGTAAGAGACCCATTTTCAGTAATGGACGTATAAAGGTCAAATTAGAAAGTTCATCAAAGGCTTCATCGGTGAATCATCGAAAATGAACCGTCTAAACACCGACCGTTTATCGTTCACAGGCACTTTGCCGTAGAAAATATCGTATCGTGCATCGTTCACCGCAAAAATGAATGATGAACGGGGCACCATTTTATTTGGCCTTAATGGTTGAGACGACAACGAATAGTAGATATTACTAAATGCAATAGCTCTGCTTGATTGCTTTAATTAAAGCTTCATCATTGACATAATAATCTTCATGTTTTACATGTGTCAATACTAGTACGAAACAATTGTAATCATAGACTTAGTAGTAGTAGTACCTACAAGAACATTAATATCTCGCTTTGATTAAATAGCTGCGGGTGGATAATATGACTAATTGGAAGCTGCCATGTCGATATTGTACGTATAACGTTCGTACATTGTTCAATTTCAACTTGCTATAAGTTTGTGAAATTACAAGAATCAAGATTACATAATATGTTATTTCGACATTAACAACATTAGTAGGCCATGAGTAACATTTTCAATAACCAGACTTGCGTAAGCCAGCTTTGAAATAAAATAATAGAGACGATGATTAGGGTTACTCAATAATATTATATTATTATGTAGAATAGTAAGAAATGTGCGAATACGAAAATGGTACGCCCCCAACTCTTTTCATGCATTCATTTAAAATATTAATTACCACCTCATTTAACAACCAATTATGATTCTGTTTCCATCGTAGTTTCTCACAGAAGGGTTTCTTGTAATTTGTATTTGCAGATGTGTATAAAGCAATCATCATGTCGAACGCGGGTATATACTTTATTATTGAATTCAGTCCACTCTTTCAGTAGATAGGATATCGGAAGGAAAACAGAGCAGATAATTTTGTAATGGCACTCTTTTTGCCTGATGCCGACTGATGAAATGCAAGAATGGAGGAGGCTATCAGATACGTAATAAAATTTGCCCGCCAATCCGCAATGGAGCAGCGTGAAAGGTCTGAGCTCGAAATCCCTCTCTCTTATATAATAGGAGTGGAGGCATTTGCCCGGCAATAAGACATAAAAGGGCTGCAGGGATGATGTTGGATGAAATTATGATACTTTTGACTTCCACTACTGTCCTTTTAATATCCCACTGCTGGGCACAAGCAGGATTTAGAGCTTAGACCTACCACGCTGCTGTAATTATACGGACTGGCGGGCTGGAAACCTTTGAAGCTTGTGCGGTATTTCATGTCAATGAATTCTGTATAGTTTAGCGTAGATCGATTCATGCGCTTAGAAGATAGCACAAAGTGCATGTACTATCGGACGGTTTAATTGAATCGTGTACTAAATTGAGTCAGTAAATACACGAATTTCCTCACAATAGATCTTCAGTGAGCGATAGCGCGAGCGATCTATTATTAATCGACAAGCAAGTGCCAGCAATGGAAGCATAGTTCTATTCATGAAACGTTGTGTGTAACGTCTCTCTGATCCCGAGGGATGTGTTCGGTTATGACGCTGTTTGTTTGACAAACGCTAAACTGCAAAGCCGCATAGTATGCTGCGCAGGCTGTAGGTACATTGTCTGACAGTCAGTTGGTAACAGAACAGTTTGAGCAATTTGAGCCTCAGTACAGACACAACATATGAATCGGAACGACAGATGTGCTTATTTACATGCCCTCCAACGTGAGCGAACTCAACGCGAATGCGATTTTATTCATCTAATAGCTGTGCCCGGCATGCGTTGCAATGCCTATGTATGGTTTAGGAACGCATAGAAGACAAACATACAAACATTCATTTTATTTAGAATTTTTGCACTAGAAACCTTTGCGGGAGTACACAGAAGAACCCACAAAAGTTTCACCACAATCGGTTCAATAGTTTAGCAGCGTATAGAGGACATACAGACAAACGTTGACTTTAATTTATTCAGTCCATGATTGCGATCTCACCCGATTGTAAGTGACAATGCAGTCTAAGAGTCTGGAAGTAGTATTGAAGTTTTTATTAAGCCCATAGCCCTGAGCGGTTTCTACACGGAACGCTAAATCGCTTATTTGCAAGGTTTTGCCAGTAGAGTAGTAACCAGCCACGGCTGAAGCCTTCACGGCTGAACCACACCAGACCAGAGACAATTTAGAAATTATAAACTCCCAAATTGCTCCTACCGGAAATCAAACCTGAGATTTCTTACTAATACGACCACAGCGTTCACCACTGTGCCAGGGAGGTCGTCAAAATGTCATCGTTATGTCAACTGCAAAAGAACTGCAGTCCGTCTGTCTAGAGTCTAGACCCTATACGCTATCGCGCCACATCGCATTCGCGTAGATTTCGCTCACGCAGGACGAAGCCCGAAAAGACCTCAGACAATTTAGTTGAATCGTGTACTAAATAGAGTTCATTAATACGCGAATTTCCTAAAAATATTATTTCGGTGAGTGATAGTGCAAGCCCACCACCACCACCACTACAGCCTTTTAACGTCCCACTGCTGGGCACAGGCCTCCTCTCTCATAGGAGAGAGGGATTTAGAGCTTAGACCCACCACGCTGCTCCAATGCGGGTTGGCGGGCTTTAACGACTATTGTCACATGATAGTGATAATAACCGAGACCGACTGCTTAACGTGCTCTCCGAGGCACGGGGGTGAAACACCGCCAACTACCAACTCCGGGCTGGCACTGAGAATTTCTTGACAGAAAAACCCAATACCTAACAATTAAACAAAACAAAATATAGTGCAAGCGATCTATTATTAATCGGCGAGCAAATGCCAGCAATGGAAGTCACAGTTCTATTCATGAGACGCTGCGTGTAACGTCTATGTAATCTCGGGGGACAATATGTTCGATTATGATGCTCTATACGGATGACAGACGCTCAAACTACAAGCAATAATGATGTTACATTAGGCTTAGTTAGACGTAGAATAACCGTTCACTAAATCAAAAATCAAAATCATTTATTTCACGTAGGCCAACGTGTGGCTCTTATGACATGTCAAGAATCTACCACCGGTTCGGAATGCTGGTTCTGCAGAGAAGAGCCGGCAAGAAACTCAGCAGTTGCTCTTTTCAAAACAAAATTGTTACAAGTAGCTCAACTATCTTGTGGACAGCTGAAGCAAAGCCGAATAGAATAGACATATTTTTTATTCAGGTAAACTTTTACAAGTGCTTTCGAATCGACAAATGAATCTACCACTGGTTCGGAATGGTGCTTACAATTCTACACATGTTAAGATGGACAGACAAAAGTAGCTCCATTTCCGACGGTGGCACCCGTTCACGAGCATGACGCATGATCCAGCCATTGCTTCGCTCAACTAAGGTTCTTTACCCCTAAAATTCGGTGGTGAGATTGCCGAATGTCTACATGTCTGTATGTATGCTATCTATCGAGGCTCAACAGAAATAGCTTGCATCTTGGAGTCGGACCACAGAGTACCTACAGAGGGGAAGCTTCTACAAGCGGCCCGCTGTAAGTACACTCACACATATGCGCATTGTTTGTCACCAACTGTACCGGTTAGTTGAACGAGCGTGCGTCCGTGAACCGTAGGTGAGTGTGTTTGTGTGAGTATACCTACAGCGGGCCGCTTGTGGAAGCTTCCCCTCTGTAGATTTACTACTCGTGTGGTCGGACATAGAATACTTTTTAACCCAAAAATCATATAACAAATATTATATTGGAGCTGCATCAATCATGGCTACAATCTCAATTGCACTGATTGGCTGAATTTACAGTATTCTCGCTGCAACAATGCATTTCAGCTAATAGCGAGAGAGCATCAGCCAATCAGATGTGAATGCGATAATCACACTGTAGCAATATAAAATTTTTAGATAATCAGGCGTAGAATGATACATTTTCGCAACTTTTATATTTTATATATTAATCTTTATCTAATTAAATATAATATCTTTTATATATTAATATGGATAAGACCTCTGAAAATATGCTCGGGATGTTAGCAGGCTATAGCCACTTATATTTTGTTTCAGTATGAAATAATTTTATAACAGGGTCAGCCCCACTCTAGCTACGACAGGGCGCGGCCGGGCCCCGAAGTTTTATAATTGGCCGCGAGTGCTCTCTAAATGGCAAACTATGGCAGTGGAATGGGGTACTCTAATTGGACCATTTTTAAATACATTTACCGTCCGGGTCAGTTTAATAAGATATCTTCTAGGACCACGTTCCCAGAATTTAAATGGAGTATAGTTCTTAATTAATTGACCCAGTGAAGCGAGGTGCCCTAGTCTACTTGGGCACTATTAATTTGCACATGACCGTCCATCTGTCTGTCCGTCTATCAGAGCCTTATTAACTACTGAAATAATTGACATGATTACTAAGAATTCAAGCCGAAAAACCATAAAAGAATGTAATTTGGCGGGCTCATAAAAGCAAATTGGGCATGAAGGTTGTGGGAGCAAATAATATTTTTTGGATTCTGTCTCCGTAGCTTTTGTTTTTAACCAACTTCAAAAAAGGAGGAGGTTCTCAATTTGTCGGAATCTTTTTTTAACGTCTCATGAATAGAACTACGCTTCCATCGCTGGCACTTGCTTGTCGATTAATAATAGATCGCTCGCACTATCGCTCACTGAAGATCTATTGTGAGGAAATTCGTGTATTTACTGACTCAATTTAGTACACGATTCAATTAAACCGTCCGATAGTGCATGCTCTTTGTGCTATCTTCTAAGCACATGAATCGATGTACGCTAAACTATACAGAATTTATTGACACGAAATACCGCACAAGCTTCAAAGGTTTCCAGCCCGCCAGTCCGTATTAGAGCAGCGTGGTAGGTCTAAGCTCTAAATCCTGCTTGTGCCCAGCAGTGGGATATTAAAAGGACAGTAGTGGAAGTCAAAAGTATCATAATTTCATCCAACATCATCCCTGCAGCCCTTTTATGTCTTATTTCTGGGCAAAAGCCTCCTCTCCTATAAGAGAGAGGGATTTCGAGCTCAGACCTTTCACGCTGCTCCATTGCGAATTGGCGGGCTAATTTTTAACCCCCGACTGCCCCGACGCAAAAACGACGAGGTGTTATAAGTTTGACGTGTCTGTGTGTGTGTGTGTCTGTGTGTGTGTGTGTGTGTGTGTGTGTGTGTGTGTGTGTGTGTGTGTGTGTGTCTGTCTGTTCCCCTGTAGCGCTCAAACGGGTGAACCGATTTGAATGCGGTTTTTTTGGTTTGAAAGCTAAATTTGTCGAGAGTGTTGTTAGCTATGTTTAATGGAAATCGGTCCAAGATGGCCGCCGCTACAAAATGGCGGATCACATATTTTATCACAACGCCCTCAATATGGGTATCAAATGAAAGGGCTTGACTAGTAGAATAGCACTATGCAAATCCAAGATGGCCGCCACCACAAAATAGCGAATAGTCGGGGCTTTTTAAATTTTTAATTTATACTTGTTATGTATGTTCATATATTATGTTCAGTCCTCGAATATTCAAGTACCTTGACCGATTTGGAAAATTCTTTTTTTGTTTGAAAGGGCATATGCGCAAATGGTCATCAGATCACGATCTGATTATAGGATCTGGGAAAAATCTAGAGAACTTATCAAATAAGGTATATTGAAGTAGGTTATATGTTTCTTAAAATATATCTTGTTAGTTTAATGGGAACCACACCCTTGAATTTCTTTCGCATGCTCCCGTGCCTTTTCTATGTGTTTGCTATTCTTTTATTGATCTCTTTCTTCATTCCACTGTTAAAGCAGCCCTTTTATTTTACTTAGTATTATTCTTGTAACTTGAATTATAACAAAAGTCAGAAATTTGAGTAATGAGTTAAGAGTTTATATTTTAAACAATAAACTTTAGAATTAGAACGACAGCGAAAGTGGAGCGAATTAATTTTAATCAAAAATTCTAATTAGATTTCTCTAATTAAAATTTATAATGAAACGGCATTGTCTATGTGAATAAGAAATAGAATTACAATTTTTTATATTTTTACTTACTTAGAACTTTTACATTATCTACTAAGGCAACGGTTGCTTCTTACAAGGTGATCGAATATGGCTACAAGACTGACAGGAAGCAAAGGAGTCGCAAGAGGTCAGTAGCATTGGGCGCGCCGCGAAATGAGCGAGCAGCTGTCAATTTAGCGCTGTCCTCTATATTATAGAAGTCATTGGCATATTTTCTACGATGCAACCGATGCTGCTGAATCTTGGTGCAGCTGATGTCACACTCAGTAGGTATTGAAAAATTTGCTTTGAGCACCTCTTGCGAAGGGTTGATATTCCTCACCTATTTTCTTTCAGGACAAGTGAAAAAAGTCTTTTTGTCGAAATAGACTTACGCAGATATATTGCTACAACCACGATGGTCGTTTGGTTAGATTATTTGGATTATAAAGCTAAAAAGGTTAATGGGTTTTCTGTCAAGAAATGCTCAGTAGCCGCCTGGAGTTGGAAAGTTTGCGGTGTTAATCCCCGTGCCTCGGAGAGCACGAAATGCAGTCGGTCCTTTGCCTGAACTCTCTCCGTACCCGATTGGACTAGAATTTAAGAGAACAGAGAGTGCTCAAAGTTGTAGACATCATCATTACAAAAGCAGGATAACATTTAATATATTTTAAAACTAAATCAAACTTTATTAATATCAAATCAGAGATTAGTTTAACTGAGATCTCTTTTCAAATCTCATCATCATCATCATGATCAACCCATTACCGGCTCACTACAGAGCACGGGTCTCCTCTCAGAGTGAGAAGGGTTTTGGCCATAGTCTACCACGCTGGCCAAGCGGATTGGCAGACTTCACACACCTTTGAGAACGTTATGGAGACCTCTCAGGCATGCAGGTTTCCTCACGATGTTTTCCTTCACCGTTAAAGCAAGTGATATTTAAATACTTAAAACGCACATAACTCCGAAAAGTTAGAGGTGCGTGCCCCGGGATCGAACCCACGACCTCCGATTAGAAGTCGGTTGTCCTAACCACTAGGCTATCACAGCCTTAGCCTTTCAAATCTATTTTATACTAATTAATTAATTACACTCAGCCAAGTCCAAAATGGCAGCATTTATTTGATTAGGGTGTGATTGCTATCGGTAATGGGTTGATCACGATGATGATGATGATGATGATCGCTTTGTCTACGTCTCACTCGAGTCACGTATAATGTTGTTTTTGTCATTAGTACGTTGACAAAAACAACATTAACGCAAACGCAACGCTTGTGTGAAGTGTCCAGGGTGTGTCTACGGGGAGATTGGCCACCGTGACCGAATTTCGGTCAGGAGAATAACATTTACGACCACTTAAACTACGCAAGCGTGTGTTTAAACTGAACGGCGCGGGTTAAAATTTAATTATCTCGAATTAAATTTCGAGTCCTGTTCAAATAGAGATAAATTGGAGAGCAAACTGCGCTGAAACGATTCTCGTTAAAGTCCAAAAAAGTAAGGGTTGTTTACTCATCAGCCGGTAGACTTAGCCGAAAGCCGGGGATCAATATAAATCGGCCCCTCTATACCCGGTAGCTTAGCGAAAAGGTACCATTGTACCAAACCGTCTTTTTCACGGACCGTCCATTATTATACCTATAGCGTCATTTAACCACTGCGACACCACCACCGCCACCACTACAGACTTTTTCGCACTGCTGGACACAGGCCTCCTCTCTCATAGGAGAGAGGGATTTAGAGCTTAGACGCACCACGCTGCTCCAATGCGTGTTGGCGGGTTTTAACCTCTATTGTCACATGATAGTGATAATAACCGGGACTGACTATTTAACGTGCTCTCCGAGGCACGGGGATGAAACACCGCCAACTTCCAACTCCGGGCTGGCACTGAGAATTTCTTGACAGAACAACCCAATACTTAACAATTATTTGCCCGACCCCGGAATGGAACGCGGGACCTGGTGATCTGCAGTCGAATATGCTAACCACTAGATCAACGAGGCAGTTGCGACATGAAACTACTCCATAACTACTCCAACAGCAACCCATTGTAAGACACTGGCCTTCTGTATTATAGAAACTGCTGGGCACAGGTCTTCTCTCTTATAGGAGGGAGAGATTTAGTGATTAGATCTGCCACGCTGCTGCAATGTGTGTTGCCAATTCAACAATAGTAGAGTCTGTTCAAAAAGAGAATCGGCATGGGAGTTGAGGGCGCTGCTGTGCTTTTGTTTAGCGGGCAGTACCTACTACCTGTAGGTATCTACATACCTACAATACATCAGCGCGTTAATTCAGTTTGGCTACGCCGATTAACTTTTTGAACAGACTCTAGTAAATGAATAAATTGAAGATTTTATTCAGCTTAGAAATAGAATAAACGCACGAAAATAACGAAAGAAGATAAAACAAAAAAAAAAACATTTGAAGTAAGTAGGAGAAACGTTAAATGAGCATTTAACCTTTCTCTTTCTTTTGTGTAGCATTTCACTATCCAAATTATGTTGACGAGAGTCCGTATATACCACTTTTCTTTCTTTTAATGTTTTTATAGAAAATTGCATTAAAATTTAGTTACGTTTTTAGCGAGAAACTCAAGATTTATAATAAATAAGAGGCATTTATTTTCGGCCGCATTTTAACGGATCTCTATAATATAGTGAATACGTACGGTCTGGTACAGTGGAAACTTGCACTAAATGCGGATTTATGTGGCCGAATTAATGGAATTTAACACTAAGTCTTCAGCAAAAACGGTGGAATTAGAAAAGGAATCCTTAGCCTGGATTAAGTTTAAGAGATGAAGACTATTGTCCTTGTAATACGAGAATAAATTAAGCAGCAATCTGATAGGTCGTCGAAAATTTACTATCTTACTATTTCTTGATAGTGATTTTTAGTACCGGGTTCGATTCCCGGGTCGGGCAAATAATTGTTAAGTTAGGTTAGAGCCAGCCCGGAGTTGGAAGCTGACGGTGTTTTACCCCCGTGCCGCGGAGAGCACGTTAAGCAGTCGGTCCCAGTTATTATCACTATCATTAATTGTGACAGTCGTTAAAGCCCGCCAACCCGCATTGGAGTAGCATGGCGGGTCAAAGATCTAAATCCCTCTCTCTCCTATGAGAGATGCGGCCTGTGCCCAGCAGTGAGATGTTAAAAAGGCTGTAGTGGTGGTGGATTTTTAGTACCAATAGAGTTGACTTCAGTGTTTGATTTAAATCTTGAATTTAATACTTCTTGTTTAATTTTAGTATTGTGACTACAATCTCAAAGTTTGTGATTGAATACAGTCTCATCTGATGGTATGTGATGACGCTTTTGATTTAGATAAAAACTTTTTTCAACCCCCGACGCAACAACGACGGGGTGTTATAAGTTTGACGTGTCTCTTTCTCTCTCTCTCTGTGTTTGTGTGTGTGTGTGTGTATGTGTCTGTCTGTTCCCCTGTGGCGCTCAAACGGGTGGACCGATTGAAATGCGGTTTTTTTCGTTTGAAAGGAGAATCTGTCGAAAGTGTTGTTAGCTATGTTTGATGAAAATCGGTCCAAGATGGCCGCCGCTACAAAATGGCCGATTACATATTTTTTCACAACTCCCTTAATATGGGTATCAAATGAAAGGGCTTGACTAGTAGAATAGCACTATTGCAAATTCAAGATGGCCGCCGCCACAAAATGGCGAATGTCGGGGATTTTTTAAATTTTTAATTTATACTTGTTAAATCTTTTCTTTGAAGGCTTTTGCCTTTAAGGCATGTCAGTCTTATCGTATCACGCTACATACATATACATAACACGCGAATAACTGGTGGTTTATTTCCTTAGGAACAATCTGAACAGTCTCCAAGCTCCATCAGAGTTTGGGTTTGACAACAAACTGTGAAAAACGCAGATAAAAACTTACTGTGTTTTCAGAAAATGCTCTGCGCTGCGCTCGCTTGGTGTGCGCCGGGCCTTAGACTGCATTTTTACTTCTTCATTTCTGCTAATTCTTACCGTCTGCTCCTTTTTGATGTAGTTTAAAAAGGAACATGCAACAGGTGCCCTCAACTAAGTTATTACGATTAGGGACCTCGCGCACTACGCAGCCACAAACATAGATAGCTATGGCCCATGGCCAAAGAATACTTAATAAAGAGACTACGCTTTCTTTAAACTATGACCATGGCTCACAAAACCTTCAGTCAAATTATCATAACCCAATAAACATCCCGCAGTTTACTGCCGAAATAAATAATTAATCTATACGATCCAAAATATACAGATTGCAGGTCAACAATTTAATCCAAATATGTCGTAAAGTGTAAAAAATGTTTACTTACACCAATGTGTACAACAGATTGCAATTTTGGTACGTGGATTGATTTATTTACACGCTTAAGTACATAATATTTATTAAAATTTCGACCTTTTTTTATTTTTTTTCGATCTCTACATTTTTACCCGACTACGGCAAAGCCAAACGGAATATGATTTTAGCAGTATGTATGTCTGTAGTCGATATTGGTATGAGAATCTGTGTGTTACACCGTAGCGCCTAAACTACTGGGCCGATTTTGATGAATGAGGTGTCAATTAATTCGTTGTTATAGTCCGAGCGACATAGGCTACATTTTATATACGAAAAAAAATGAAAAGCGACGTCCGAGCGGCCAAAGTAAAATATTATTTAGTTTCGGATAAACATAATAGATGGCGCCACTAGCTGCTTGCCCCGCGCTTTTTGCACACTAAATTATTACTTTATATTAAATTAAATTACTAAGCGTAGTCGGGTAGTTTACGAACTTTATCTCTTGTAGATTAGAGCGGTTATTGATTTGGGCCGTTGCGTTGTCGTTACAGTTAAGTATGCAATGCGTATTGTGTTACTTTACCTACATATTTAGGCCAAACCCGCACTGCAAATTTACGGTACTAGGCATTACGGTCACTGGCTCTGATTGTGGCTGCGTAGTGCGCTAGGTGCCCTTATTGAGCCATGCCAAATAAACATGTCCCCAAAGACGATAGAGAGGTTACCAACAACGTCTAGACATAGACCTGTGTCTCTTAACGGCGTTCAATAGTGAATAATAAATGGACCATTAATAGTTATCGAGGCTCTCAACATTGTTAGAGACCAAACAACTACTGTACTATATATCTATTATATATAAATTGCACTCTATGCACTCCTACGCTTCATCGCCTGCGAAGGTTCTTGGCCCAAAAAATCTGTATAAAAATGTATATTTGCATGTCTGTATGTCTACCCTCTATGCATTCCTAAACCATAATTTCCGTGGTATTGCAACGTATGGGAGGAACAAATAGACGGATGACTGATACGCGTGGCACCTTGCAAGAGACTTATGTCCAGCAGTGGACATCTATCGGTTCAGACAACTTTTGTCTACTTTACTAATTTGAACTACCTGCGGTTTGACTTGGAATTGTAAATTTGAATTAATTTTGCTTTTAAAGCATGTCATTCTATTTTCAAAAACAGTTTATTTTTCTGTTTGAGTTTTGTGTTTTATTATTGTTTCGATCCAATATAATATTACATTTGCAACCATGGATACAGAAAACACACTGGCTCGAAGTTTGATTATCTGGAAGCTTTCATTTAATTGCCCCAAATTGAGGATAGATACTCGAAAAAGATAAATACAAAAAGATACACACTTTGAACACAGTGGTGAAATATACACAGATATAGATCGCCCAGAATCTCATGAAAAATAGGGAAATTAAATTTTGTAGTAAGCAACACTAGGTTAACACGGCTGCCCTAGTGATAAACAAAGTAAATACATTCAGAACACCTTACCTGGGATCGTTTCAAGAAACGAAAAATCAAGCAACTGCATTTTAAATACAAAAACAAAGTACCTAATCAACATCCAATTACTTTGTTTTTGTGTTGTGCTTGTTGTTTACTTGGTTTTTGCATTTATATTCCGGGTTAGTGAGTGCAGTTACTTTGTTTGGGCAATTTAAATTTCAGTAAACGGTTCAAGTTATTTGAAAATTTAAACTATGGTAAAAAACTACTCGACATAAAACTTTTGTTAATGCAAAAAGTCAATTTCACAAAAAATGTCAGTTACTTTGTTTATCGCTAGGGCAGCCGTAGTGTTGCTAACCTTGGAATTTCATTTCCCTATTTTTCATGAGATTCTGGTCGATCTATAAAATTGTTAGCATGAAGAAATAACATGCAACCAAAGTAAATCCTATAAAGGAACGGCACGTACCCAATTAACAGCTTAATAAATTTAATGTGGTCTTTGTGAATCGACAAATTACGAAAACGTTAATAAGTCGTTATGGCCGACCTCGATCTGTCTCAGGTTTTATAATAACTTTAAACAGAGCATAAATACCAAAACAAAGATTAATGATCAGCTCCCAAATAATATTATGATGGAAAATATTCTAGAGTGCGTCACTAACGACGAAATTTACTCCCAAACAACATAGCAACATTTTGAGTTACTAAAAGCAAAGTTGGACTTATAAAATTATTAGATACAGTGGAAACCACAACTACCTAGTTTGAAACTTTCGGTACTCCACCGCAATTTTGACTTTTGTAATGTGTAATTCTGTTTTAAATTACTACTGTTTCCTTAGTCTAAAATACCGACTATCTTCTATAATAATATAAAGTAGCTTGTCCTGACTGACAATCAACGCACAGCCAAAACCACTGAAGCTAGAAACTTGAAATTTTCACAGTAGCTTCATTTTATGACGTAGGCGCACACTAAGAAAGGATTTTTGCAAATTCCACCCCTAAGGTGGTTAAATAGGGGATGAAAGTTTGTATGAAAGTCCGTCATTTTTCAAGTTATATCCATGAAAATTGATATTTAGGTTTTAGGTTAAAAATAAAGAGTAACGTTATTAAAGAATTTCGGAAAAACTACTCCCAAGTGGGTTAAATGGGGGATGAAAGTTTGTATGAAAGTCCATGATTTTTAAAGTTATATCAATGAAAATCGGTATTTGTATTGTCGGTTAACAATAAAGAATTACGTGTTTCAGGAATTTTGGAAATTCCACCCCCAAGTGAGATTTATAAGAATCCAAGCGGACGAAGTCGCTGGCATCTGCTAGTCGTATTTAATAAAAGTCAAAATACTTTTCATACTTTGTAGTAGGTAGTGTTTTCTCAGAATGTTACCTGGATGTTTGTACAAACGAGAGAAATAAATACGAAAGCAAAGAACAGTTAACGACATAGATATAAGAATGTAAAATAAATAAAGATTCAAATGCATTGTATTGAAACTAAAAGCGATAAATAATTTTTGTGTACAACTTTTATGTAGAATATAGGATGTAAAATTACCTACTATAGCTAAAAACTCGGACAAAACTACGATTGGAATATTCGGGGCTGTGAAAATATTTGTGAAAGAGTCTCTATTTAGGAATTGTAGAATTTAGTGCATGATTTGAACAAAGTAGAGAGTTAAAGAGAGAGTGAGTAACGCGATGAAGCATAAATCAAGTAATTTACATAAATTTAATTAAACATTAAAAACAGCTTCGCCCATTGCCATTTCAGCTTAGCAATTCATTGAGCTATATCGGTGACTTCTATGGATCTCCTCATTTCTGATTTGATCACGCTTCAAATCATTTACGCCTTTGCATCTATGGCGGTAACGCTCAATTTAAAAATTAAATAGAAATCTATTTAAACTTGGAATGATAAATTATCATCTCAATGTGGTGTTTGATAATTTTTTTTATCAATTATCACATCTATTTCCAACTATTTAAAAGGGGGTCATTTTCTCAAAAAGGAGGGTAAAATCGAGAAGGAAAACACAGTGATACCCGCGTTATAACTTAAGATAATTTCACCCGACACGACTCGCTGAAGGGAAGGGACTCTCTGACGGGAACATGGCTCTAATTAATAGACCCGTCAAATTGATTAGCGACATTATTTAACTGAGGAAGAAGTTAGCTTTCATTTTACAAGACGGAGTTTTTTGGACCGGAAGTTTTTAACTTCCGGTCCAAACTCGGTCCAAACGGTCATGAAACTGCAGGTGTAATTATGGTGTGATTGAAAATATTAATTAAAAGATAATGAATACGAGTAACATATCTATCAAGCATTTTTTTCAATTACGTTTATGAATCATTAGATGATGCCCGCGACTTTGTCCGCGTGGATTTAGGTTTTTAAAAATCCCACGGGGACTCTGCTTTTCCGGGATATAAAGTAACCTATATCCGACCCCGGGATGTAAGCTAACTCTGTACCAAATTTCATCCAAATCGGTTAAACTGCTAAGCCCTGAAAAGCTAGCAGATAGACATACAGACAGACACACTTTCGCGTTTAGTATATTAGTATCGATTTTCAATTAAGTTTATGTTAATAATATGCAATATGCATGGAATGCAAACATACCTTAAATCTTATTATTTTACCTGCATCTCACTACAGTATAAAAGTAACTCTTCTCGGCGTAAATTAACCAAACTTTAAAATTAAATTGGCTCAGGGATTTACACATTCATAAAAGTCGGACCATACGAGAAGAAACGGCGAACTTTTTTAATCAACCTCATAACACGCCGATCTGAACTGTACAGGGTACATCAATTAAGACTAAGACTAACTTCAAGACTGTTCCACCAAGGCAAACTTGGCTTAACAAATTCCGTCTGAACAATTCCCCAGTTCGAACTCCAAGATCGATTCACCTGTTAACAAATTAGCAACTTCAGCATGTACGGTGAACATGTTACATTCATATTCAAAGGAATATACCGTAACTTCGAGGAAAATTCTATTCAATAACATTAACATCATCGTCCGTTCATGTGTCTGTTCTAGTCAGAAGTCGGAATACTCCATAGTACAAGTATAAATTAAAAATTAAAAAAAAACCCCGAAATTCGCCATTTTGTGGCGGCGGCCATCTTGGATTTGCATAGTACCTACTCTACTAGTCTAACCCTTTCATTTGATACCCATATTAAGGGAGTTGTGAAAAAATATGTAATCCGCCATTTTGTAGCGGCGGCCATCTTGGATCGATTTTCATCAAACATAGCTAACAACACTCTCGACTAATTCACCTTTCAAACAAAAAAAAAATCGCATTCAAATCGGTTCACCCGTTTGAGCGCTACAGGGGAACAGACAGACACACACACACATACACACACACACACACACACAGACACGTCAAACTTATAACACCCCGTCGTTTTTGCTTCGGGGGTTAAAAACAACAAATAATAAAAGTAGGGTTCCATACTTAGAGGGTGCCATTGTTTTTATCCCCTGTTGCTATGGCAACTATCTTGCTATTTTATTAGAAGAATATACACTTTTTGAAAACAATCACCGTTCACGAATGAACGAGTTCGAATCAGTGTGCTTAGTCTCAGTTTGAAGCGCTCCAAAACTAAAAGTATACTATAAGTATACTATTGACCGAATCACAAATGACTTCAGAGCAAAATGAACCCAAAGACTCTTATTTTAGGTCCATTTTACTCTGAAGTCATTGTGATTCGATCAATAGTATACTTATAGTATACTATAAAGTTTTGGAGCGCTCCAAAATGAGACTAAGCACTCTGTGTGCTTAGTCTAAGATCGGAGCCCTCGAAAACGAACTCGAAAACTATTGATCGAATCACAAGTGAATTCAGAGCAAAATGAACTCAAATACTCGTATTTTAAAGTCGTAATTCCATAGTTCGAATATGTATTTTACAACATTTCTGCTTGGGGCGCTCGTTGTGTTCGAATGCTGAATGTATTGGCGAACTCAAACCTTAATACAAGCCATTTTAGGTCTATTTTACTCTGAAATCGATCAATAGTTTTCGGGTTCGTTTTCGAGTGCATGGTTCGAGTGCTCTGGTTTGAATAGTTTTCACAAGTTTGTGTAAAATGTGACTTGTAAAACATGCAGCCAGAATTGGTAGAAGCTGCGTTACTGAAACAGACTTGTAAGTAAAGTGGACGCAGAGAATTTGCGACAGCCACTTAAAGGGATAAATGTATATGCAGCTTGAATTGCAGAAACAGTTCTCTATTACAAACACTGAAAAGCTAAAGTTTTAATAAACGTTCTCTGTGTTAAAGAGATAGCATTAAATTATGTAGATGAAAATATTACAAATATTTTAAATTATAATTTTTAAAATCCCGTCGGAGCTCTTCGATTTACCGGTATTATTATTATTTACTAGCTTTTTCCCGCGGCTTCGCCCGCGTGAATTTTGTTTTTTCACAAATCCTGAGGGAATCATGGATATCTGGTTTCCGTTTCCGCTCCCTTTTCCAACCTTTATACCTACTGTCAAGGAAATTTGCTATAGTAATCAACTGTAGATCAACAGCTGTAGATATAGATTTTGGGTTTTTGAAAATCTCGCCGGAACTGTGGATTTTTTTCAGGATAAAAATAGCCTATGTTTTAAGTCAAAGCATAATCCATCTCTATTCAAAATTTCAGCCAAATCGGTTTAGTAGTTGCGACTTTATAGAGTAACAAACATCCAAACATCCACACTTTCTCATTTATAATATTAAGTAGGATTTAAAATTAAAAAAAAATATATTTATTATAATTTCAAGGCTTTGAACGTTTGGTGAATGGGTTCCTTATTCATATTTTAATCCAACTCGTGAAATATAAACTAAAAACCAGATACGAGCTAATCATATAAATAAGGCATTTACTAGTTTAAAATTCGAAAAAAAAAATTAGCAGTGATAGCTACTGACCTCTCCATCTCATTCACAAGTTGAGTGCCATTACTTATCAATCTCATCATAGAGTTATTTATACCAAAATAACCACAAACTACTTATATCCTACTTGCAAGCTATATTTAGCTATAGCTAGATATAGCTAGCGAGGTTCAATATTGCAGACTTCGTTACCTTCAGCATTTCATCTTTAATGCAGATTATCTGCAATAGTAGCGAATTGTGTCATCTCAAATTCATTTTCATAGTAAAACGCCTTCAGTGTGACTTGTCCCGCAGCACAAGAAACACGTAAGTATAACACCCGGCACGTAAGTCCTTCACTTGAAGCGCAGCGTCGTACGAGTGAGCGGGACACAATACGATTGAAGAGCCAATCAGCGCTTACGAGGGATCCGCGAGAGCTAATCAGTGCTTACGAACGATCCCCACGCCCTCCCCGCGACCCCCTCACACCTCGAGATACCTCATTTTCGACTTCTGCGCATTGAAGGTCACCGCTCGACTTATTTGCCGTGATTTGTAACTACGAGTATGTGTTCGCTTTATTCCAAGTACTCAAAGATAACAGTGCATAGTAATACCGTATTTGTATAGGATACTAAATACTAAAACGAGTGGACTGGTGGCGCCAACTACGCTAGTTATATTACATAGTGGTTCACAAGTGTTTCCGCAAACACTCTACTCTCTATTCCTTCACTCTCATAGTCCGATGAGACGCCAATGTGAAACGTCCGGAGAAAGATTAAGGGCGAGACCGACGGCTTTACATGCTCACCGAGATTCGGGGGTGTGTGTTATACCGCCAACTTCATAACTCCGTTCTGCTACTGAGAATTTCTTTGGGGGAAAATCCCGAAAACTTTTTTCAAAGATTAATTTTGATTCTTTCATTCATCAAGTTTCATTTGTACAAAAAATATTTGTACGCCTTACATGGGCATTAAAATATATTGGCACCATATATTTTAACCTGTGATAGCCTAGTGGTTAGGACGACCGACTTCTAATCGGAGGTCGTGGGTTCGATCCCGGGGTGCGTGCCCCGGGATGTATTTTCAATTCAGAATAACCGTATCGACAGGGTAGTTGTCGAAACCGAAACCGAATCGAAGTGTTCTGAATCGCCCTGCTGTATTTAATGATTGCTTATTTCATATTATCAGTAAGTAACATTTTACTTTGACTTTTATGAACCAAAACCTAAGAAAACACGCCGCCCACCCGGGCGTTATTATCATTTATGAGCAGCCTGGCATCCAATTTCCATGCTAATACGTTTAAAAAGAGATGAGGCAACTACGTGTATGTCGTTCCAGGGAAATGACGTCTCGGAGACATTTAACGAAGGCGTGAGATGGTACAATTTGCAGTCAATGCAAGTGTTGCATTAAACATGTAAGGTAACGCCATTCGGAATCTTAAATAAAGAGTGCTCCCATGTGTTCTGTATGCTTAGTCTCAGTTTGAACACCACCAAAACTTTACCAAATACTACGTATCGAAAAAGTGTAAGGCCGGGGCCGCACTGCGAAATATATTCGCGCGAATTTTATTCGCGCGGTTTATTTTCCGCATTTTAATATATTTTTTTCGCGAATTTTAAATCGCAAGTGCGGGCAGCTTCATACATTTCCATATGTCACAGGATTCTGCGAAAAAATTCGCGGGAATAAATTTCGCAGTGCGGCCTCGCTCTAATATGTAATGCAAAATGAGCGCAAGGACTCTTATTTTAAAAGCGTAATGCAATACTTCGAATATTTATTTTACAATGTCGAATGCTGAATGTATTGCCGAACTCAAACCTTAAAATAAGTCAGTTTATTCCATTTTACTTTGAAGTCATTGTGTTTCGATCACAGCAAAGTGAGACTAAGCATACTGAAAAAGTTACGATTTCACTTCGTCGTCTCAATGGATACTACACACAGATGTCTACTGCTCCTTGTTCTGCACCTTGCAAGGATCTTGTGCCGCTTGTGTCCAGCGTTCTCCCCCTTAAACCTCCAGCAGCTCAGACTAAGGAAATTGGCGGTGTAACACTCCCGTGCTTCAGAGAGCTGCACGTAAAATTGACGTCCCTCATTTGATCTTTCTTCCGTTATATCGGATTGCTGTCCAATCGGAATATGAGAGTGAGGGAATAGAGAGTGTATCCACGTTGACGCACTCACTTACGCATTGCAATATTCTCTGCACATTTGGCGAGTCTTCTTTGAGATTTGCCGCCGTGGCCGTACTTTGGGCGCGAGAACATAATTACTTGTTTATACAGTAAGCTTTGTCCGATGTGAGCTTTTATTTTCTAAAATAAAAGCTAAGGTTTGTATGAGATTTGTCTGAATCCACCCGAGTATCAGCTACATTTTATATAGTTTTGTTTGGCCAGGAACCTTCACGGGTGTATGCAGCAGAACAACTCATCAAAGTTTCATCGCAATCGGATGAATAGTTTAAGAGTGCATAGAGGACATACAGACAAACATTCATTCTTAAAAACTGCAAGTATTTTATCCCTTAAGTACTCGTAATTGATGGAACAAAACAGTGCAGCCATCTTTGAATTACTCCGTACATTTCTGTGTGAAGGCACTCTATTGCTGCATTATTGAGCAAACTGCAGTACTTTGTGTTGCTCTGTTGCGACACGACGCCGCCGCGGCGCGGACCGACGATATTTCACGAAGCTTTTTAACCTTAAGCACTTTTCAAATCTAATTTTTCAACGGACCCACTATAAAAGCCATCTTGGCATGATAGGTAAAGGAAGGAACTAGGTGTTTATAGAGGATTATACTAAAAGCTCTAGAATAATGGTTAAGATATATTTTAAGAGGATGCTTTTTCTTCAGCTCTCAAGAGAATTCACCCTCCAGTCAAAGAATATTAACTATTAACTGTACCTAAGACCTTTTGCTTACAAGCGCGTTAATTCACCATTTCAGAGGTCAAAAGTCATGTAGGTATTTACTAAGCTCACAAGTAAGACTTTATCGCAGATTCAAGGCTACTACGCGTCTTTTCTGAAATTATCCAAAAGTACCTATGCTTAATTTTACCTCCAGTAGTACCTAACAATAGGTAACAATTTTCAGTGTGAATAAAATATTTGCGAGATGTGTGAATCCATGGAAAATTTGTTCTACACAAAGATGTTGTACTTCACAAGTTCAGTTTACTGTGAAACATTTCAGAAAAGCCGCGTTACTTGAACTCGAGTTTATTATGTCTCGAGTTGTTATAGTCGAAAATTTTTCATACTTCATTGAAACACACTTCCCGTAAACACACAGACCGGTTTGCACAACAGAGTTACTTTATTACATCCATTAAAAACTCTATTGCAAAGTCAACGTCGCACACAGAAAAGCAATTTAGGTTCCTTTGGGAGGCTTTAGAGGAAGTGTACTCTAGGTACAGCACAGCGCCGCATTTTTGAGTTAACTGCAGCGTTCGGGCACATTGTATTGTGTTGCACGAGTGCAATTGATACAATTCGAATATATAGTTCCCGTACAAGGAATGTAATTTAATCTGTAAAATAAATAAACCAAATAAGATAACAAACTATTTATTAGGAAAAACTAAACTCTTCGCCCATCATCAGATCCTGATCTGATGACCATGGGACTATCTAAGAATTATACTCTATAAATCAAAGGAATAATTTTCCAAATCACTCCACGCGTCTTTGAATAATCGGGAAACACACATAAAAAAAGATTCCAGCGAATTGAGAACATCCCTTTTTATAAAGTCGAAATTTTAAGTGCCAAGATGACGTAAATCTTGGGATTAGTGTGAGTCGAATCGTGACATCAGAGTAACGTTAAACTGTTAACGTTAATAGTGTTCATGGCGATGTCAAATCATGACGTTTTCCTCTGTCACGTCAGTTAAGTTAAAAGTCACACTAGAGCACACCTTGGCCATATAATTGCAGATACTCAGGATAAGAGGATGAGATGGAAGAATTTCACTCTAAAATATTCCATCGGGATTAAGCCAATATTTTACGGGAGATCTTATTTTAAGTAAGGTACACACACGGAATTCCAATAACCAACGTTATTCAAAGTGTATCAGTTTTCATTAGTGATGTGCGTAATCGATTATCAATAATCGATTAATCGATTATTAAAATGATCGATTGTAATCGATTATGATTTTGCATAATCGATCATGATCGATTATAAAGATATACGTTAATTACCAAACTTTACTACCAGCTTTCTGTTATTAATTTGCTTGCTAAAATATAATATGGTTTGGCAACCCTATCATTGCAAAAAGGGTATTCCCTCAAAGTTAGTTTTAGGCTTTGTTCACACCAAACGGATAGTCAGCCGCCGACTGTGAGCGAGCGTTATGCAGCTTACAGCTTTTTCATACATACTCAACTTTTCGAACACACCGAACCGACGATACGCCTTTACCAACTGTAGTGAAATTACCCCCGCTATGAGTATCTATATATGTACAAGCTGTGCCCCGCGATGTTACCCGTGATTAATAAGTTTGTACACATAAAAAATATTTTCATCCCATCTATTCGAAAAGGACGACTTGGTTCGCCTTTAAGTGCACCCAAAGGTGGTGTTTGCGGCGTACTTATTTATAAGTGCGCGTAAAAGATAATTGCGGCGCACTTATAAATAATTGCGCCGCAATTATCTTCGCCGCGCACTTTTTGAAGATGAAGGGCCCGTGGTCCCACCGGGCTAGGCGCGAATGATATCGATTGTTGTTATTGTTGTAACAAGTTTGACATCTGTGTATGTATGTGTGTCTGTATCTGTCTGTTCCCCCGTAGCGCTCAAATGGTTGAACCGATTTGAATGCGGTTTTTTTTGTTTGAAAGTTGAATTAGTCGGGAGTATTTTTAGCTATGTTTGATGAAAATTGGATCAAGATGGCCGCCGCCACAAAATGGCGGATTACATATTTTTTCACAACTCCCTCAATATGGGTATCAAATGAAAGGTCTTGACTAGTAGAATAACACTATGCAAATCCAAGATGGCCGCCATCACAAAATGGCGAAATTCGGGGGTTTCTTAAATTTTTAATTTATACTTTTATTATTAATCCGCCATTTTGTGGCGGCGGCCATCTTGGACCGATTTTCATCAAACATAGCTAAAACACTCCCGAACTAATTCACCTTTCAAACAAAGAAACCGCATTCAAATCGGTCTATCCGTTCGAGAGCTATGGGGGAACAGACAGACATACACATACACACACACACACACAGACACGTCAAACTTATAACACCCCGTCTTTTTTGCGTCGAGGGTTAAAAATATGAGGCGCCTTTTATTTCCTCATACAGGGTGATGAAAAGTAAGAGTGTATCACTCGGGCGACGTACTTTGAATCCCTCGCTACGTTCAGGATTGTACTAAAGAATCCCTCGCTACGCTCGGGATTCTACTATACAATCCTTCGCTTCGCTCTGGATTCAAAAAAGCGCCCTCGCCGTAAAAATATTATTTTGCTCCCTTATGATACAATCTACTATTGAACAAAATCATCTAAGAGTCACTTAGCAACGAGAACGACAGCAAATTCATGCAAAAGCATACAAATGCATGCAACGACAGCAAACTATTGCAATAATTTGTTATGTGAGCGCGTAGACAGTGTGAGCGTGATGTACCTAAGAACAATCAGCGTTTAACAGTACCTATCTCGTGTTTGGAAGTCTACTTATATCTATTTAAGTCCCTCAGGAACACTTTTCCGGGATAAAAAGTAGCCTATGTGTTATTCCAGGACATAACCAGCTATCTCCAATCCAAATGTCAGCCAAATCGGTCCAGTAGTTGCGGCGTTAAAAAGTAATAAACATACACACATACATACACACACACACAAACTTTCGCCTTAGTGTAATAAATAGGTATCTAATAGGTATGTATATTTAATTTTGATCAATTACATTATTTTTTAATTATTCTATTTAATTTTCTAATTTCAATTTCAAAAAATTTAAAAAATAGTGTTTATCTACTCTCATATCTTAAAATCCCGAATATGAAATCAAAATGTGTCATATATTGGACTACTTTATTCACATACATCTATAATATTTAAAAAAAAAAATTAAAAAAATTCATTATAACACTACTTTGTTAGGAAATTATTGCAAAGTAATGTTATAAAATAATTTTTTCTACATTATAGTACAGGCGAACTGGGTTCTGGTATTTTTGAGCCATGGCGGGAAATTCGTGCGACCTCCTTACAGTAGATGTGTGTAACTGTACAAACGCGTTAAACATTGTGAATTGTGTTAAATTGCAGAAGAGTAACTACTAAAAATTAAGTTTACTTAAAATTAAGTAACTACTAAAAATAACTACTAAAAATTAATAACTATTAAAAATTAAATTTTTGATAAGCTTGAGCTATTTTCCGATCCACTAATTTCTATAGGACATTAGGACTCCTCTACTACTATTAATTTCTCTATGGTAACCCAGGCTGTATGGTCAACGATCTTGGCCTGTCCCGAAAGGGACAAACCGAAAAAGAAGAAGAATCTCTATGGTAACAACTGAATTTTGGCGCCATACGCTAGTTATAATATTTAAATTTTTTATTTGTTACTCAAAACTTTACAAGACATGGTTTTTATTGTGCGGAAAAATGTCTAGCAGTGATACTGAAGAGAATTTAACTCCACCTGACCACCGACCAACAATCTTTTGCCAGCAAAATCAAAGAAAACTCACGACAAATATTACCAAGATTTTATGGTTTGGATTTTAAGATATGAGTTTAGATAAAGTAGTGTATGAAACTCTACATAATTAGTTATTAAAACACTCGTGTAATACTATTAAAAAACTCGCCTGCGGCTCGTTTTTTAAACTAACACTCGTGTTTTAATAACCTCTATTATGCAACCGTTTCATAAACTACTATTGTTTTTCTTTTTTCAGAACAGTCTAAAAGGTTTAAATAATATAGATGTTGCTACTAAATGCAAGGGTTCAGAATTTTTTCCAGAAAGTAGAATTGTTTTTTCAGTTCTTTCTAAGAATTATTTCATAATCGATCATTAATCGATTAATAATCGATTATTATTTTATAATCGATTAATATAATCGATTAATCGATTATCAAAATAATCGAATCGGCACATCTATAGTTTTCATGCTACATAAAATATTATGATGGCATTGTATGAACATTGTAAATCATAATTTACAAAAACTAGGCATATTTAATAATTATTAATTCAACCACCACCAACCAAGCCTTTATATATCCCACTGCTGGGCACAGGCCTCCTCTCTCATAGGAGAGAAGGATTTAGAGCTTAGTCCCGCCATGCTGCTCTAATGCGGGTTGGCGGGCTATTAATTCAACGGCAACCCCATATTATATAAATTTAAGTTGCTGCAATAATCTTGCTTTTTATTTCTATCCATACAAGAGATGTTGTCAAGTCATGCAAAAAGGCTTCTGTTTTGAGGTGGTCTCAACTTGGAGTTCTAAGACTAAGAACGGTGAAGGAAGAACAAGCTTGTGAAGTTCCTGAGCATACTCTCCAAATTATATCCCGTGCAAAACCGATTGGCAGCGTCGTCATCAACCAATAGATGTCCACAGCTGGACATAGGTCTTTTATAGGGACTTTCACACGCCGAAATCTTGTGCCAGCGACTCTTTTGATGTCATCGGGCCACCTGATTGCACGATCTTGTGCCGCTTGTATCCAACGGTTCCCAGCGACTCTTTTGATGTCGTCGGTCCACCTGATGGGGGGTCTGCCAACACTGCGCTTTTCGGCGCGATGTCGCCATTCAAGCATCTTGAGACCCCTTCGTGTAAGTAAGCACTTAGCTTTGACTCTACCGCAATGTGATTTGATGCAACTTTCTATATCTTCATTGCATAGATCCAGCATACCTAAGTACTTCATGTGGTGCAATACACCAAAGTGCAATATAACTCTTCTGGCGGGCGCAATTTTCGTGTGGATAGTAAAGTAAAGCAATAAATAACCGTCGATGCATGATGCTGAATAAGATATCGTAAAAGGAAGTGCAAGCGTTCCCATTCACCCATTGGACGTCGTACAAGTATTTCACTCTAAAATATTCCGTTGGGATTAAGCTAATATTTTACGGGAGGAGATCTTATTTTAAATAACGTTGGTACTCGGAATTTCAATAACGTTATTCAAACTGTATCGGTATATATCGGTTTTCACGCTACATGATGGCGCCGTACTAAATATATTACTGTAGTAAAGATAAATAATAAAAAAATATACTTTTAAAAAGGAAAAGCAGATAAGCTTCTGAACGAAACGGAACAGAATATTTTACAAGAGCGTTGAACCTCGTAATAACATATTCATAAATTAATTTATTAACACTAATTAACACGTTCTAATAATTTTAATGCAATGACTGAGCATTATAATTTATATATTTTATCAATCCAATTTATAGTAATTTTATATGTACTTTATTAATTAAAGTTAAGTACTTAGATTAACTTATCTGAAAGGATATGCTGGATCTGCTTAATGAATTGTACTATCTTATTTTGTACCCATACTCGAATAAAAACTTATCTTATCTTGTCTTGTCTTACAATTCTTAACTCCCATGAAATCTACCTCGACACACTACTCTAGAGTTCTAGACAACTACCTCTAACTAGGACTTACGTGAACTTATTAGAATTTAAAGTCCCTAGCCTTAAATCGAAAACTACTGACAATAATAATAAAAAAAGATAACAAAATAGTAAACCTAAATTAAAAAAAAAACGGATAGATATAAAGTTTCTCTTCTTTATAATCCAATGGGGGCCAATCTGCAATTGTCGGACATTGCCAAAGAAGTAACTCTCCGAGATCGTTTTATATCCGGAGGCAGCCTGCCAAATCCAGGGCGTCAGCGAAATGTAACTTTTGAGGATTTGTATAGCTATTTACTGTGTACCTACTGCACCTTAGCAGGGCGACTTTGAGGCTGAGCAATTTATAGTAATCACTTCACCATCTAACCTTACCTAACGCAATGAAAACCCGTCACCCGGTTGCTGCCGTTCTTTTGATGATCGTAAAAATTACTTTAAAAAAAAAAAAACCAATTCCAAACGCCGCTTTAAAGTAGGTATATAAAAATATTGTTTACATGTTGAAATCGGGGGAGCGTAGCACACTCAAATTTTTAGGTAGGCAGTATCAGGATTGAGGAGTTGTGACTCAGAAATTTGTATGAGACCATATCGCAAAATTCCAACAATCGATTAACAAGTATAAATTAAAAAACCCCCGACATTCGCCATTTTGTGACGGCAGCCATCTTGGATTTGCATAGTGCTATTCTACTAGTCAAGCCCTTTCATTTGATACCCGTATTAAGGGAGTTGTAAAAAATATGTAATCCGCCATTTTGTAGCGGCGGCCATCTTGAATCGATTTTCATCAAACATAGCTAAAAACACTCTCGACTAATTCACCTTTCAAACAAAAAAACCGCATTCAAATCGGTCCACCCGTTTGAGCACGACAGGGGAACAAACACACACACACACACACACACACACACACACACACACACACACACACACACACACACACACACACACACACACACACACACACACACACACACACACACACACACACACACACACACACACACACACACACACACACAGACACGTCAAACTTATAACACCCCGTCGTTTTTGCGTCGGAGGTTAAAAAGAAAAATCACACAAATGGGTCCGGAAATATTGGACAAATCGACGTACATACATACATTTGTCCTTATTGCAACCAACTTTCGTAACGACCAACCGTTGATCATGAACAGTGGTGGTAGTAACCGGCGGTGATTCACAGGACACGGGGTGTTTATGCAATACATAGAACGAATCAAAAAGCGAGAACGTAGTCGATGTATGTATTGCGTAAGCCCAACCGATGATGCAGAACAGATCTTCTGTCCCGAATTTGAAAATGAAAAGAAGAAGGTCGTGAGAAAGCTTGGACGCGATTTAGGAATGGAGAGCCTTATTACCATTATTTTGGAGGAAAAGGAAAACTGGCTTCAGATCCAGGAATATATATATAATGGGAAAGAAAGAGATTAATGAAAGAGCGGGAATTATTTGACTCGAGCTGCGGCAGTAGTGGTAGGCCCAAAAGGTGGGGATACTATTGCTTGCAGGGTAGGAGGGGTTTTAGCCGGTAGGAGTCCGGCATTACGCTATACTGGATTTCCATGAGGATTTCCCCTCCTACAGGAAAAAAAAACGTTACCGGCCGCGCGGCGGTGAGACACAAACTGTGATGAAACCGGAACAAAGTAGTATATGTTCTTTTCCAATGTCTAGTCTGCCTCTATACCAAATTTCGTCAAGATCAGAAGAAAAGATAACAGACAGACAGAGTTACATTAGCATTTATAATGGAACTATGGATATTGTTTACTTTATACAATATACGATATAATATTATACAGTACATTCCTATTAAATAATATTAGTATAAATTGAAGTACCTACTTATGGATAATTGTATACAGTGTATACAATATACAATATACATCCCTATTAAAATTCTCGGTGTAAACTTGATCATAACTTTCCAAAGCGAACTTTTGTCTCCCACTCCATAAACTTACAAATGTTGGTTGTTGGAAGTTTCCCAACTTACTCAAAACGGGGGACCGAGGCGCGCTCTTGACAATACATAGTTTATACTCGTAAATAGTTCGTGTTGTTTAGAGTTTAACATTAACCTCTAAGCAGCTCCTATTACTTCTTAGGACACAGTAGAGCTAGATTAATGGGAATTTCCAACCCCTCAAAACGTTCCATGTGTTTTATATATTTTATATATTCGCGTTTTACCTACATAAATAAATGTTTTTGTTTATATATTATAATAATTGTGAAGAATCCACTCGTATAGCTTGGATTCTCGTGACTTCATCAATGTGGATTTAGATTTTTATTCGACTACGGCAAAGAAAGGGCATTATGCAAGGAGGCATTATGCAAGGATATCAATACACAGACTGCTAAAAGCATTATGCAAGGGCATTATGATTTTAGCAGTCTATGTACTATGTTTGTGGCCGATTTTCGTATGAGATTCTGTTTGTTATACCGTAGCGCCTAAACTACTCAGCCGATTTTGATGAATGAGGTGTCAATTGATTCGTTGCTATATTCCAGATGACATAGGCTACATTTTACATACGAAAAAATCTAGAAACGACGTCCGAGCGGCCGAAGTAAAATATAATATTATTTAGTGTCGGATAGACATAATAGATGGTGCTACTAGAGGCTTGTCCCGCGCTTTCTGCACACTAAATTATTATTTTATATTAAATTAAATTACTAAGCGTACTTGGGTTTTAGTTTACGAATTTTATCTTTTGTACAAAAATCACGTGGTAATTATTCTTAGATTTTCTTGGATAAAAGATATGGATTGTCCGTATCTAGGATGCAATATATTTGTGTGCCAAATCCCGTAAAGATCGTTTAGCGACTTAACCGTGGCATGATTTAAATGTATACATAAACAGAAGCACAAACACTCTTTTACAATCATATTTAGTATGGGTTATGAATTTTGTTTTAGCAGCGATGTGATGAAAGCGTTAAAATAGCGAAATATAAAGTAATGGTAGATTCAATTGACTACTCAAAAGTACTTGTAAAAGTTTATTTGAATAAAAAAGTTTTCTATTCTATTCTATAAGCTCTATTCTATTCTACAAGCTGATAACCGCGCCTTCGTTCGCTTGGATATTGGTTTTAAAAATCCCGTGGGAATCATTTTGTTTTTTCTAAGATCCTTTGAGCTCATACCTTGCTAAAAACTGTTAAAAGTTCACTGGCGGATGTTTAGGTAGATCAAAATGTAAACATCCGCCAGTGAAAGTCCCATCATAATCGATCCAGCCTTTAAGAAATTAGCCGGTAATCTTTAAAGTATCTCCTTTGTAACAAAAAAAGAATAAATGAAATCGGACCACGCGTTAATGAATTACAGCTAAGTAAACATTTTGACTTTCATCCCTTCTCCCAAAGGAACCGTGCTGAATTTCGGGATAAAAAGTATCCTGTATGTTACTCCTTAGTATGAACTTAAATCATGTCAAGTTTCATTTCAGTCCATTCAGTAGTTTTTGCGTGATGCGCGCATAAACATACAGACAAACAGATAAACAGACAAACAGCCAAAAATTTCAAAAATAGCTTTTTTACGTTTTATTACTTATCCCTAACATCCCCCAGTTATTATTTTGCGAAAATCTTTAATGTACACATACGGCAAGTCTACGATTTTATTATATGTATAGATGTATAGATAGATGTATAGAAGAAGATGAATAAAAAGATATATATTGATAAATTTAATTAATTTGCTACTATTGTTACTAAAATACTTATTAGGTATAATAAGAGGAAAATGTAGAAATATCTAGAAGCCTAAATAAATAGCGTTTATGTATTGAATTGAATTGCCTAAACAAACTTTTCCGCTCTAAATATACTTACGGACTTTGGCTCTCAAGTCTCATAACTTTCGAAACTCGAACAAAACTGCGAAACATGATGCTTTTAACTATTCATAGTTTGTTGTCGTATCCGTCCTACGCATACTAACGTTAATATTATTTAGTGTGAAAGTAACTATTGTCTGTTCGTTAGTGTTTTACGGCTCAACTGCTGCAACAAATCCTGTTGGAATTTTTCACAAGAATAAATTATATCCTAAAGTTTTTATGCCGGGAAGTCGAATAGTTCTTGTGCGATTTTAAAAAACCTATCGCTGAACGGATCTTAATTACAAGCACAGATATAGTGCACCCTGACATGTACATTTTTACACAGGTTAATTTTTGTCCTAAAAACAAAATTGGTTATCTGTAAAGTCGGTTTACGGACGATAAATACGTGATAACGTCATAAGAAAACAAAGAGACAGTTCATCACAAGCCGAACGCTTAGTTCTGCGCTACGTGCTACGTTTCGCACTACGTGCTACGCGCTACACGTTACGTTCCGCGGTACGTGACAATGAGTATATGTTTTTTCGTGCATGTAGCCGGCGTCGATTTATAAGACGTTATCACGTCAAAACCAAAGAGTTCCCACCGGATTTTTAAAATCTACCATTGAACTAATTTTGACAAAATTTGGCACAACCCGAAAAACCAAAGAGCGCAAGCAAATGCCATTCTCAAATTTAAACTTTAATGATCAACTTCTACAGTACAATTTTCTTTATTGTATTCATTGCCACTGCGACGCGTTCCATTGGAATAATAAATTGTTTTTGTGGGGTAGTTATATACCCGACTCTAATATTTTCATACTTGATGTCTGATTAAAAAGAAGCAGAAAATAAACAGTGGAAAATTGAGTCATGTTATTTAAAGAAACACCAAAAATGAAGGCTATTAAGGCACATCAATCTAAACATCTAGAGCGCTCTTAAGTTCAAAGGGATTCGATGTACTTTTTTCCAAGTCAGCTAAGCTATCTCTGATTGGCCGTACCTACTTGAAACGTTTGCTTAATCAAGGCGATATCATTTTGCCCTTGGCAGCGAAATGTATACATTTCTGTATACATACATAAAACAAGCATTTTATTTTAAACAAGCGGATACCTGCGACTTCATTCGCATGGATATTGGTTTTAAAAAATCCCGTGCGAATCATTTTATTTTTCCTAAGCTCCTTTGATCTCATATCATACTAAAAACTGTAAAAAGTTCACTGGCGGATGTTTAGGTAGATCAAAATGTAAACATCCGCCAGTGAAAGTTCCATCAAAATCGATACAGCCTTTTAGAGATTAGTTGGTAATCTTTAAAGTATCTACTTTCTAACAAAAAAAGAATGAATGAAATCGGACCACGCGTTATTGAATTACAGCTAAGTACATGTTTTGACTTTCATCCCCTCTCCCTAGGGAACCGTGCTGAATTTCGGGATAAAAAGTATCTTATATGTTACTCCGTAGTATGAACTTAAATCGTACCAAGTTTCGTTTCAATCCATTCTGTAGTTTTTGCGTGATGCGCGCACAAACATACAGACAAACAGACAAAAATTTCAAAAATAGCTGTTTTACGTTCTATTACTTATTATCCCTAACATCCCCCAGTTATTATTTTGCAAAAATCTTCAATGTACAGATACGGCAAGTTTACGATTTTTTTATAGGTATGTATAGATTAATTTTTATAGTTTTGACTGTTCATAGTTAACTACACAATTCACTCACTGACCTTTAGTAATGCCTTCCAAATTAGCTCGCTTCCAACTCAGACTCCTCAGACCTCTCTTTACACTCACTCACTACACTGAAATCGCTGTCAAGGGTTGTAGAAGTCGCGGTTGTAGAAGTCGCGGTCGTAGAAGAATACAAATGATAATCTACAAGATTGAAAGTTAAACTGACTTCACCTGCACACACTTAACAGTCCATATCTTGAAAACTATTGAATCGATTTTAATCAAACGCGCAGTTGTTCCCTAAGTCAAAGTTAGTATAATGCAATAAAAAATGGTCACAATCCTATTAATAGTTTCAGAGAAATCCGCGGAAAAACATACATACATATACCAATGAAATTTTGTATATTTGTTTGGAAGCCCATAAAGATTAATAATGTATCGTATGTGAATATTTTACAGTTACAATAATATTACATACATACATACTGTCGAATTGATAACTTCCTTTTTTTGAAGTCGGTTAAACAACTAAAATAACAGAGAACTTGGATGATATGAAAACTACCTACGAATCGAATGGAACCACCACTCAACAAAGTGAGTTATGTTATAAGTATCTATAAAAACAACAATTCTATTTTCATCTAGATCGCTCGGTATAACAAAGTTTGTGCGGTCGACTGCGGCGTAACTTCATTTATAAATCCATAACCTCTCAACGCAGGTTCGATTTCAATTTTACTCGCGTCCTCAGTGGTTTAGTTAAATGAGTTTTGCTCGTGGCGATGTGGTACCGGGCTAGATGAGTTTCTGTATCTGCAAAGTTCTTGTGACGACTGTTACGCCGGAAACACACTTATGTAGCGGCCACATTTACGTCGAATATAGCGTATACGGCCGTTAACCGTAGGTGTAGCCACGATTAACGGAAAATGGTATTGACAATGCCGTATACCACCGTAGACATTTGGCTTAAAACCGTATGTGTGGCCACTCAGTTCTACGCGTTTATACCAGCGATAATTATCGCGTAGTTTAAGGCATTTTTGGGCATTAACATTAACCATAATGTAGCCGCAACATTAGGTGTCGTGTGGCGCCAGAAGCGTATCGGTTTCATACGTTTAGTATGGTTAGAGACACATTTGTTGGTTGTGTCGTGTTGTGTAATTTCTACTAAATGTATGAAACTGGCGCGTCACGACATACCACGACACTAAGTGTGTTTCCGGCGTAAGTTGTTAGTCATCATTTTAATGTCAGAGGCTACGTTATTATGCATAGATAAAATCCGATTTCTAGCAAATTAATAAATTCTAAGAATATATTCCATTCTAATCAAAATACTGACTATGACTGAGATATTGTAAGTAGGTATTTTTTTCCTGCCTCAAATATTTTTTACTAAAGTATATTTTTAAACGATTACAAAATACGGCTTCTTCGCGAACACCAATTCCCTAATCAAACAAGAAATTCTGTATCTAAAAGTTTCCATCCTCTGTTTTCTAACACAAGTTGATGATGTTAAACAACTTTTGTGCACCAAACTAAATATAGCAATTTGTATTAATAAGCTCCCCATTGACTTTGCTCGTATATAAACTACTTCGAGAATTCCAAACTAAGAACGGATCTAAAGTTTTGTATTACACTTTAACGGTTTAAACTGACACACACCGATGTCTGCCATTAAAACTCCCACGATACAATTGAAGGGATCCTTTAAGTTTCGAGTTTTTGATCTGTCACAAAAGTATACTGTTCGGAGAGAAGTTCTGAACTCTTGGAAGTTTAAACTGGCAAATACAGCTTAAGTTTAAAATAACGATCTTAATTTTTGTAGCATTAGTGAAAATGTTCATACCTATGACAGATTATTTTGTCTTACATTATTATTTATTTTTAGATCAAATGATCACTTCACCTTCACCTGAGAACATAAAATCTATACAAATACGATGAAAAGATCATCTTTTATACAACCGTAATGTTTCTCAATATCAGCTATCCTATAAAAATAGCCCAATGGTTGATAAATTATATTATTTTAATATCCTAATTTGGAACAAAATTGATTCTGCAAACCTTTTGTCCAACACAATTGTAGGCGAGTCCTAAACAACCATTGGCAATATTAAAATAATTAATTTATTCCCTGAAAGTTTTAATGTAATGGAAGTAGGCGGGAAGCGGGTCCCGTTTTAACTGAGGGATCGTAAGTAATTGTAGTTTGGGTTAATCCGGGGTGTCCGATCCGAAACTACTTACGCGGGGAGCAGCGAACGTGAAATGATTTCGTATTAATTTTATTAACACCATTACTGCTCATCCACACGTTCGCCAACATGCTGGCCCATCTTATGGCCCAATATGTTGGCCCAACGTGTAGAGCGGGAGTTGGAAGGTATTGGAACGATGGCCCGCAAGTTGGCGCGAGATCCATTTCGTGTCGGTACATCAAAGGGTTTGGGACAGAGTTTGGCCGCACCATCCACACGTTGGAGGCAAGTTCAGTTTGCTACGAGCTCTCAGAGTGATCGCACGCATGCACGTCTTTTAAATTTTATATTCACGCGTCGTAACTAGTATAATGTCCACAAAATGGCAGTGACAATGACCAATGAAGAAATTTTTGCTTTATAGAGCCCTACTAAGCCGAAAATTGTTTGTGGAACCCAAGAAATAAAATCACAAAAATAAAAAAATACAATTTTCGTATACACATTCACGTAGTTGCGGTATGCTGTGAATAATTTAACCGCAGTCAGCTGTTAACGTCTCAATATTCAATTTAGTAAATACGTCCGCACATTGGCCCTAACCGGAGCATACTGAACGACCTTCCAACGTGTGGACGCGAACACAAACTCCTCGCCCAACACCTTCCAACATATCCGCCATCATGTTGGCCAACGTGTAGAGGCGCCTTTAGATTAACGAGCTGATCGTTAGACGCAATCTGAAAGGGAACGAAGGTATTACACAAGAGTAGATATCCCTATAGAGAGGACGCTTCTACAAGCGGCCCGCTGTAGGTACACTCACACATACGAGTTCACTCACACAGGTACCGCGTTTCTGACCACATAGCATAGAGCATAACATTCTCACTGAATCGGCATAATGAAATAACATAAGTAGGTAGTACCTAAGTAGGAGGAGTGAATAGGTTGTTAGGTGCGGCGTAGTACTGGAATCACATGGGTAGACCCAGTAGAGATGAAGCTTCATACAAAAGGGCCGCTGTAGGTATACTCACATATGAGCTCTCACTAACGGTTCACGGACGCTCCGCGTCTGACGCCACCAGCTCAGTTGGATAGCAAACGTACGCTATGTGTGAGTGTACCTATAGCGGGCCGAGTAAAGTAGAATCAGAATAGGCATCTGTTATAGATCTCATATCAAGATCTGTTTAAGGTTAACTAGAAAAGCTAAGTCTTCGAACAGTGCGTGTTGCCAGTGATGACTTACGGATCAGAGACATGGTCGCTAACAATGGGCCTCATAAGAAGGCTCAGGGTCACTCAGCGGGCGATGGAGAGAGCTATGCTCGGAGTATCCCTGTGGGATCAAATCAGAAATGAGGAGATCCGCAGGAGAACCAGAGTCACCGACATAGCTCATCGAGTCGCGAAACTGAAGTGGCAATGGGCGGGGCACATTGCTCGAAGAACCGATTGACGTTGGGGTCCCAATGTGCTTGAATGGCGACCTCGCACCAGCAAACGAAGCGTAGGTAGACCCCCCACTTGATGGACAGACGATCTCAAACGAGTCGCTGGCAGCCGCTGGAATCAGGCGGCAAAAGATCGTGTTCTGTGGCGATCCATGCAAGTGACCTATGTCCAGCAGTGGACGACGACGACTAAAAAAGCTACTCACAACGTCGATGCGTTGACTGAGCCGTAGAGTCAGAGTAGGTATAGATCTATAGATCTCACACAAATATCGATTTGAGGTTTACTGGAAAAGCTACTCACAACGTCGATGCGTTGACTGAGCTGTAGAGTCAGAGTAGGTATAGATCTATAGATCTCACACAAAGATCGATTTGAGGTTTACTGGAAAAGCTACTCACAACGTCGATGAGTTGACTGAGCCGTAGTCCCATCTTGACGGTGAGCCGATCTGAGTTGTTGCCCACTGGCCGGATCAGTCTGTTGTAGTTGGACAGGAGGTCGTCGTATAGCCGCTTCGCTTCAGGGTTTGCGACGCTCAAGCGGCCCCACACGCACAGGACTCCGACCACAAACGCCAACACCATCTTAGGCTAACACCACCCCTGCGGACAATGGAAATTCAATTCAAACTCAAAAGTGTTTAGATTCAAATTCAGATTATATATTTTACTAGCTTCTGCCCGCGGCTATTGCGGTTTTTCACAAACTCCGAGGGAATCTTGGTGCCCGTTCCCGCTCCCTTTTCCAACCTTTATACCTACTTTCAAGGATGTTTGCTATGGTGATCTACCTATAGCTGCTGTAGCTATAGATTTCGGTTTTTTCAAAATCCCGTGGGAACTGTGGATTTTTCCAGGATAAAACAAACGTCTATGTGTTAGGGCATAATTTATCTCCATTCAAAATTTCAGACAAATCAGTATTTGCGGCGTTAAAGAGTAACAAATATACACGCACACACAAACTTTCGCCTTTATAATATTAGTGTGATTACATGCTATATAAAATTATGTAAAATACAATTCACACTATACAGAGCCATACTGACAATCGACAATGGCATGATTGCAATAATTGCATTACAATTACCTAATTTGGATTCGATTACGCGTTGAATTTGGCAATCGAGGCTGGCGCATTAATTCTATTGGCTAACAGATTCACACTATTGGCTATAATTTTATGTTTTAATGCGAATTATACCTCCCTTTTAGGCAGACTAAAAGCACATTCACACATCAATTTTGAACTACCTTTGAATTATTGTTCAAAGTGAGCCTTAGACACACCCCCGCCACTTCATACAACCTACTTTTGGCAATATTTTTTTTATCTATCTGTCTGTTTGCTCCGGTTAATCTTGAATCGGCTCGACCGATTTTGACGGGACTTTCAGTGATAGGTAGCTGATTTTACGTTACAAAAATAGTTATCTACTACTACTAATACTATTTTATTTGGTTGAAACTATTCAGTAAGAATAGTTTGGGATACATTAAGTTTCGTCTACAATATTCAATTACTATATTATGTAAGCTACATAATATAGTTGAATATTGTAGACTGAGCCAAAATTATTCTATGCGTGTGCACAAAGTAATATCTGGCACGTTACAGCCATGTGGCCATAATTACAACATTAAATACAAATTAGCCGGCTAAACCGTGTGGTATCTTCCCCGCTCAGCTATTTAGTACCAATAAATTATTGCGAAATTAATTTAGGCCGAATTTCAGCGGCACTCGTTGTTTGTTTATAATACGGGTTGTTGTGATAAAGCTGTAAATCATTTCGTTATTAAATTCTCTCATTTACCTTCATTCGTGCGCATCGACTGCTTTCTGAGAGAATCTGACTTATTAACATCTGGTGTTACGCAAGAGAAACCTTTTGATGAATAAATACATTTTGTAGAATACAATCAACAATGGTGTGACCACAAATGATTTAATCAAGCACTAAGCGCGTGTTTATTTTAAAACGTTTACAACAATTTGACAGACTTTTAATCACAGATTTATACTAAAGGTATAAATCCGTGTTTCCAATACAAAAATTGACCAGAGTTTTAGGCATTAGTTAAACTTATTTTTAGCTTAGCTCTGGTCGAAAAGGCAAACTAAGCTAAGACAATGAAACGAACGCTATCCTGTCAGTAAGTTTTCTACACGTCCTTTGATACGTTTTCTCGCTTTATATCTTTGGTGGAACAGCAGCCATACTAACGCTCTATGACAAAATCTGTATCGATTGGTAGATTAAACGGGATGAACAATACCGAAATTCAACTTCGATAAATCTATCGAATGCCAAAGATAAGTAACAATTTATAGAATGCCTTTAAGGCGTTTCAAATAGATTAGTTGCTTGATTTATGTGCAAGATCAAAGATGTTACAGTACACAAATAATTGCAATGTCTTGATTAATGTTTATCCTTATTTGTCGTAAAGGCAATGTTGATATCAATTTTGAGATTAAATTCTAGATCAAAGAGATTATTGGTTTAAATTATTGGTTTAAAAGTGTGTGTGTCCGCAGATGTCTTGGATGGATAAAAAAAGTCAATCAAAATTAAAAACTACGTAGATTAAGTAATTTACTAAATAAATTAAAGATAAAACTATACGGTTTTATAAGATGTAAGTTTCAGGAAACTTGCAGTTTTCATAAACGACTTATTATGACCGAATATCGAAACATAACGACTTCAGAGTGAAATGGACCTAAACTGGCTTATTTTGAGGTCTAATTTCGCCAATACATCTACAGCCAGCGCCCCAGGTGGAAATTTTGTAAACTAAATATTCGAAGTACTGAATTACGGCTTTAAAATAAAAGTCTTTGGATTCATTTTGCTCTGATATTACAGTTTTTCGATATTCGAATTTTAGCAAAGTTTTTACGGTTTGCAAGCTCGGAATAACCATACAGAATAATCGGTCAATATTATCCACTCCTCGTTATGTCATTTTGCTTGTTGCTTTTTGACTGCTTTAAAAAAAGTTGAAAAGCTGCTTGAAAAATATGTAGGTAGGTACAGGGACCGAAACTCGTGTGGGAAATACCTCGAATACGTAGATCTACATAAAAACACATAGGCATATGAGTAGATATCCCTACAGAGTGGAAGCTTCTTAGCAACATCCAAAATTTATACCTATTCTCAAAGGGTTGTCACCTTTTTTTTTTTTTTTTTTTTGACGCTGGGAAATGCATTTACGCACACCCTCCGGAAGCCTTACAGCGAACTGCAATGCTTCCGGAAGGTAGTGTGGGACTCAGGCAGGCCAAGAAGTGGCCAGAATACCCACTAAAACCCAGCGATGTTCCTCCGTGTCGCCTGGTGGCTGGGTTACGGGTACACTTGCGCAATCATCCGCGACCCAGCCGGCGCCGTCCGCCGAGGCAGACCCTCCACCGGGGGACCTAAAGGCCCCCTAACACCGTCTGAGGCGCACCAGGAACATAGTGGTGCGCCTCCCGACCCGAGGCGTCTCAACGGGCGACGGATACGCCATTCCATCACCCGGAGTTCCTCGCCAGAGGCAACCCTCAAGAGGGCCACACCCGCAGGCGACCCTCAAGAGGTTCACCCCTCGTGTAATTTTTTATAGAGGTTTTCTTCCTCGCGGCCCCTCGCTCAGTGCGTGGGGCCCCCGGTTCCGCTCAGTGCGGATTACGGGTTGCCCGACGGTGGCCGAAGCCAGCGCCCACCGGCCACAAAGACCAGCGGACCCGCCGCGCAGGGCGTTTCCACCCCCTCCGGTAATTTTTTAACGAGGTTTTCTTCCTCACGGCCCGAAAGCCTCCCCCCCAATTGTCGCCGCCCGGAGTCTCCACAGTCCACTCTGATGAACAGAGAAGTACCAGGAGCCTCCAAGCGGCAACCCCCTGCTGGTTTTGGTCCGCGCCGGGTTTCCCCGGTACCTCCCATATCTGGGAGGCGTTCCCCCATCCGCCACCGGGGGGACGCGCCCGATGGGGGACCAGCAACCCCACACGGGAAGGGTTGTCACCTGTTGCATGTGAAGTTAAACATAATGTTAACTGTACAATAGTTAGGCATTTTTGTCTAAACAGCACACTGAAGTCTAATTTTTTATATAATTTACACTATTTTACACAATCTTTAAACTCTCACCAAACACTTTAAATTCTCAGTATTAATTTAATGCGCACGACCCTCACTTGTCGTTTGCCTCTCAACTGAGCTCCAGCGGGCGTCCGTGAACCGTCGCGTTGGTGAGAGCTCATGTGTGCGTGAGCTGCACTATGTGTGAGTGGACCTACAGCGGGCCGCTTGTATGAAGCTTTCTCTCTGTAGGGATATCTACTCATGTGACGCAGGGCAGGTAGTAGGTACGGCTTGCGTGTGACGACCGAGCCCGCAGTTTCTTCTTGAACTTTAATAAACTTAGGAACGGCAACGAATGTTATATTATACTGTCGGATCTCCTAAACATTGCTAATATACTTTTTAATAAAAGAGAATTCTCTCGCAGAACTCTGAATACAAATTACGAAATTTTATGAATGCTGAGACTTTGGGCCTCGTATTTTATCTTAAGGCGAGACGTAATTTTAAATAAAAGTTGATAAGAGCCAGCGTACAGTGCGCGAGGCCGTCCTTAGAAACTTTTTTCTCTTGAAATTGTTTTTTAACCCCCGACGCAAAAACGACAGGGTGTCATAAGTTTGACGTGTCTCCGTGTGTCTATCTGTTCCACCGTAGCGCTCAAACGAGCGAACCGATTTGAATGCGGTTCTTATTGTTTGAAAGGTGAATTAGTCGGGAGTGTTCTTAGCTATGTTTGATGAAAATATGTCCGAGATGGCCACCGCCACAAAATGGCGGATTGCATATTGTTTCATAACTCCCTCAATATGGGTATCAAATGAAAGGGCTTGACAAGTAGAATAGCACTATGCAAATCAAAGATGGCCACCACTACAAAATGGCGAATATTGGGGGTTTTTTGGGGGTTCACCCGTTTGAGCGCTTCGGGGGAACAGACAGACATACACACACATACGTCAAACTTTTCAACACCCCGTCGTTTTTGTGTCGAGAGTTAAAAATATGTTATGAGAGTCACTATCAAAGTTGGCACCATTGTATTGTTTTGTTTAAAAAAACTAGGCATGAATAAGAAAAAGTTTCCGCTAAATAAGCACTAATTGAAAAAAAAAATACAAACTCATTTCCATGCAAACAAATATAATAATGTTCTAACAAAAACTGTACAAATATAAGACCGCATTCATCATTTCGGAATAACACCGGGTGAATAACCAAAAGTGCAAACCTGAACTTTATAGTCCAGAAAATAAGGCCTTGTTTGCTATTAATTTTCTCATAGAATTAAATTGACGTTGGTTTAATTTGCGAATGAAATTTGAATCTGAGCTACTTACTTTAAGGTTTATTTTAGCTTCATCGGCTTAAACTGCTCTGCGGGTAATGGAAGGAGAGATTACTTGCAATCCTGATTTTAAAGTCTTTTGATTTATTTTTACGAGAGGAACTAAAACCAAATTCTATTTGGTTCGTGACCTGTGGTTTCCCACATACTTCTAGGTTTCTTTTTATACCCCCAAGTTATAGTTTAGTTCAGTAGTTCGCTCTCCGAGAAAACTTATTAGCTGACTCCTGTTTAGTTTGTGCTTTACAATTACATTGTATACTTTTCATAACCGAGTTAAAAAATGGACATCAATTCGACACGTAAGTATATCTTCTATCTATAATTAATACCTATAATAAAACTGTAACAGATCCAATTCTGTACATTGAAGATATTTTCGCAATATTTTCGCATATTTTCGCAATGTAATGCAATCAGCTGACGCCTAAATTCTTAAAGTTGTCGCTTAAACCCGAGTAGTACTTTACATTACCGTCTTGAAAAATACTAAATTTAAACCACTAATACTACAAGTATAAGACAAAATGGTCATTGGTATTGGATTGTGTTTAGGTGGTATAATAATAGCGCTAAGTTTTCGACAGCGGTCCCTTACACCCTGTATAATGTCACACGACAGTATCTTCAAAAAAAAAAACCTGCATTAACGAACTAGCTTCCGATTCGCTGCCAACCTTTTAAAGAAATGAATTATGTATCGTCCGCGTTCTCCAACCCAAACGTAAAGATTTCGATATTCGGCTGATGTATGCTGAGACTCTTAGCATAAATCACTGGGTTACGTGTTCTGTGACTTACGCTTTGGTTTTATACGCAAAAACCGGAAAACGTCTTTCTTTTATGATATACCTACTAGCTGAATTGCCCCGTTCCGTTCCTACTCTATATTTTACTAGCTGATGCTCGCGACTTTGCCCGCGTGGATTCATACAAACCTCATCTCCTGTTTTACTCACTTGGAGGTAGAATTTTCAAAATTCCTGAAACACGTAATTCTTTATTTTTAACCCATAATACAAATACCAATTTTCATTGATATAACTTTAAAAATGACGGACTTTCATACAAACTTTCATCCCCTATTACCCTTAACCCCCTTAGGGGTGGAATTTGCAATAATTCTTTCTTAGTGTGCGCCTACGTCATAAAAGGAAGCTACAATACAAATTTCAAGTTTCTAGCATCAGTGGTTTAGGTTGTGCGTTGATGATCAGTCAGTTAGTCAGTCAGGAAAAGCCTCTTTATATTATTAAGTATATAGATATATAGATGTACAATGTACATATGTGGTCTTCTCACTCTGATTAAACAGTATTATTCTAATGAGGATTTCGAAGACTCGTTAAGTAAAAGGTCAAACAATTTCGTAATAGTATCACTTAATTATAGTTAATTAAGCTCCTCGGGCGAACGAGCGATTGGTTCCCGGGAATTAGCGAAATGAAAATCGGATTATTTTAAGCTTAAATATGAAATTAGAATCTGTTTCTTGTTTGGTACAAACGTTGTGAAATTAGAGTTTAAGGCCGCTCTCTTCACGCGCTTTTCCATACAAACGTATTACGCCTATTATTCTAATATTTGTCGCAATAGGTCTAAAGTTAAGCCAGATATCAATTTATATATCCATTACCTATGCCATAAAATAAAAATATTAGTAAAATTATATTTATTTTGAAAGTTATGACGCTTGAAAAATCACTATTTTTGGGCAAATTTTGGGGCAACTTCGTGCGTAAATAAACTATATAAGAAACTAGAAAATTGAAAAACGACCGAAGTCTTATCATAGGTTACTTCATAATAATTACAAATGTCTTTAGTTCATGTAAAAAATTGCCAAATATTTGCTAAAATAGGCGAAATTCCAAACCTTGATTTGCATCTTTTTACTTTGCCGTTTTTCACTAAAAATCATGATATCTCAAGCAAAATTTATTTATTTAATTAATTTATTATTTATTTATGTATATATTTTTAGTACTCTTCTATACTGAAGACGTCTCGCTCTCTAAATGCAGAAATCACTGTTTTAGACTCCACTCACCAACGATTTGTCGCTCCCATGGAGAGGGCTCTTAAGATTCGATATAAAAAGTTTACCGTTTCAGTTTGAATAAAAAAATAAACAAGCGTTTATTTTAAACCACACTAAAATTTGACAGATTTATAATACAAAAACTTTTAAACATTAAACTGAGTTATAATTGTAAGACATAAGACTGTAGCTATTAATCTTTTACTATTGTATAGTTTTGTTATTGTAGTAAATAAAAACAGTATTTATTTCTATCATATTAACTCTATGAATAAATAAGTGAGATCAGTAAGGAATTGGCAACAATATAAATTACCTACTAATTAATTTAATATATCACAATCTAAGTAGGTATCTGAAATTTAAGTTGCTGGCAATAATTTTTATTACAGAAACTAAATGAGTCAGTCACAGTCACACATTCTGTCAATGTAAATTAATTGTATTTGACTTTTAATAGACAGGTAAGATTTAAGATTTTCTCGTCTATGTCACGCATTATTTAAACGCGTTCGCTTACATTTTGTACCAGATAATTTTCAGGGAATTACGTACGTCTGTTGTAATCCTTATTCGGAATTAAAATATCACGCACAAGGTATATATTAGCAACGTAATTGTAACGGCTTTGAGTGAAGACATTTTGGCAAGCACACTGGCCAACATCTGCTACGTAATAATTCCCGTTCGTAATGGTCGGCAAATTGACACCAGCTACACGCAGGGCCGGTGTTTAGTTATGATATTTATCGAATCTTGTGCCTTGCTAAAATAATGGCTACATTGGCTATTATAAATCAGTAATAATTACCTACTATCCGTCCCGTCCAGAAATAGCGGGGCCGCCGGGGGTTCGCGGGGCCTCTCAACGGAAAGCGCAGTTTATTTTTAACATTTAAGTAAAGCGCAGTGTTGGCAGACCCCCCACTTGGTGGACGGACGACATCAGAAGAGTCGCAAGAAGCCTCTGAATACAAAAGGCACAAGACCGCAACGTGGAATTCTCTACAATAAATCTATGTCCAGGAGTGGAAGTCTATCGGTTGATGACAACGACGACGACAAAGTGCCGTCAAAACGGTCGGGTTTGTTCAACGTTTCTTATATGAACCGCTACGGTATGGAACGCGTCGATATTTCCTGCCTCGCCTTGAGTAAATACCTTCAAGGCCAGAGTGAATAGGCATTTCCTAGGCAAGCGCACTCCAACCTCCTCCTCATTATTGCTTTCTATCAGGCCTAATTAATTGTAGTCAAGCGCAAGCTATCTTGCAATAAATAAGTACCTAAGTATACGAATTTTTAGTATGAAATAATAATCAAACTTTGTTGGTGCGCTCAAGGGAATCTCTTTTAATTAAAAAAATATCAGTCGTTATTTATCTAAACATTATACTAATAAAGTCACTTATTTTTCTCCAAAACAGTATATTTTTAAGGTCCGTAATAGGTGAAAGCTGTGAAATTCCCTTTGATCACACCACTCGAAATAAATTGTCCGCTTTCTCAACCTCCTTTATCTAATAAGATGCTATATTCAAATTCAAGTAACCGTGCCGAATGTTGTCAAGGTCCGGATTTCGTTCCCTTTTAGGGCAACGGGACGTGAAGATAGGGAAATTAATGACGTTATTTGGAGCTTCTTTTTAATTTAGGATTCTTAGGGTTCCATGCCTAAAGGGCAAAACGGAGCTTCGTTAATGTTACTCTACTGTCTATCCGTCCGTGATCATGAAACTCTAGCTCATAGGTGGATTTAGTTACAGTATTGAAATTTGGATATCTGGTGCAGAAAGTAAACCCTAAAAGGCGGGTTTTCTGTCAGAATAACGGCCCAAACCCTTCTCGGTTTAGGCCGTAGTCCACCACGCTGGTCAAGTGCGGATCGGTAGACTACATTATGGATACATAATTACGAATTCAATTTGGCAAATTATTTTTAGGAGGCATTCGTCAATTCGGCATACAATTCGTCAAGAACAAAATTCGACGAGTTTATCATAAATTTAAATAATCGTTTATTGAATAAAAATATTTATCCAAAGACCACGTAACCAATCTCTTTTAAATCACGTTTATATTAAAAAAAATTGGGTGTATTGGTAACTCTGTCAGGCTTTATGGATTATTCTATTTTTTAATATAAATAAAATGTTAAAAGTATAATTTTTAATATACCTTTATATCCTAATGAATTACGTATATACAAAATAAATAAATATTATATTATAATATATCATTGCCTACCAAGTAGACTGAATTTTAATTATATTTAATACCATCAATAATTCCATTAGCTGTCTAATAGTTATTAGGTAGGTACACTGTATGTCGGTAAGTAAAGAGCAGCAAGAAACATAACATTAGGTACGTATTACAAAAGTTTCACTTGTTCCCGAAATTCAGAAACCCTTGTCCTAATACGATGACCACATATCCCCGTGTTTTTCCCCAAACAACAATAAAGAAACTTTTCCATTACATTGTATGGCAAGTGTTGAAGTAAACTTTAATTTATATGTATCTGTATACTCTTTGATGCTATCACACAAGAGTTTTTTATCTATGAGAAATATTATTCTTAAGAAGAGAATAATAAAAATGCTTTATGCTTCTGAGGACCCCGGCTCCAAAAGGTAGCACCAACGTTGTACAAAATAAATTATCACACTAATATTATATAGGCGAAAGTTTGTGTGTGTGTGTGTGTGTGTGTGCGTGTATGTTTGTTACTCTTTAACCCCACAATTACTCAACCGATTTGGCTGAAATTTTGAATGGAGATAGATTATACCCTGACTTAACACAGGCTACTTTTTATCCTGGAAAAATTCACAGTTCCTGTAATCTCTGAAAGGCTGGGTTGATTTTGATGGAACTTTCACTGGCGCATGTTTACATTTTGATCTACCTAAACATCCGCCAGTGAACTTTTAACAGTTTTTAGCAAATGAGCTCAAAGCAGCTTAGGGAAAACAAAATGATTCACACAGGATTTTTAAAAACCAATATCCACGCGAACGAAGTTGCGGGTGTCCGCTTGTAGAAAATAAAGTAAATAGTTTAAGAAACCGAAACTTAAATTACTCTACCATTTCTATCCATCTAATGCTCAGAACTCTTACAATTACATTTCAGAATATCAGATTTTTACCCTGAGTTAAATTACATTTTTCCGGCCAACAAGCCCTCAAAGACTTCAATTGAACCACTTTCGCGGTAAAAGCAATTTGTGAGTTAAAAAATTTACCCAAAATTGACATACATTTCCACATAATTTCATCTGTATAGAGTTCGATTTCCCTATTGGATAGTACTCTGAGGTCCCAAACTCAAAGTTACATCATACAATTGTATTAATAGACTTCCATTGTGATTATAATTGTCAATTTATTTTGATTAGCAGATTCTTCTTCACATAATAATTATTTTCTATAATAACCAACCAAACTAAAGATGTATGAGGAATTTTTGAAGATTGAATGTAATGGTGCTTGGTAGAAAAAGTTTACTTAAGTCCAAAAGTGGACATCCACAATTTGATATCTTCATAGGTAACTATCTGAAGTCATACCGCATGGAGGTAGGTTTTTACTTGAATGATGATGATTTGCCTCGTTGGTCTAGGAGTTAGCATATTCGACTGCAGATCACGAGGTCCCGGTTTCAATTCCTGGGTCGGGTAAATTATTGTTAGGTATTGGGATTTTCCGTCAAGAAATTTTCACTGCCTGCCCGGAGTTGTAAGTTGGCGGTGTTTCACCCCCGTGCCTCGGAGAGCACGTTAAGCAGTAAGTCCCGGTTATTATCACTATCATGTGACTATAGTCGTTAAAGCCCGCCAACCCGCATTGGAGCAGCGTGGCGGGTCTAAGCTCTGAATCCCTCTCTCCTATGAGAGAGGAGGCCTGTGTCCAGCAGTGGGACGTGAAAAGGCTGTAGTGGTGGTGGTGGTGGATGATGATTTTACACTTCAATGAAGGAATTTCGAAAATCCTCTTTAGTGCATCTCAAAGTTAATCAAGGAACATTTTTGTTCTAAATTTCAAACAGAGCACAAAGTTGTGTCTGTCAGTCGCAGTACTGTTTTTAACCCCCGACGCAAAAACGACGGGGTGTTATAAGTTTGACGTGTCTGTGTGTGTGTGTGTGTGTGTGTGTGTGTGTGTGTGTGTGTGTGTGTGTGTGTGTCTGTCTGTTCCCCTGTGGAGCTCAAACGCGTGGACCGATTTGAATGCGGTTCTTTTGTTTGAAAGGTAAATTAGTCGAGAGTGTTGTTAGCTATGTTTGATGAAAATCGGTCCAAGATGGCCGCCGCTACAAAATGGCAGATTACATATTTTTTCACATCTCCCTTAATATGGGTATCAAATGAAAGGGCTTGACTAGTAGAATAGCACTATGCAAATCCAAGATAGCCGCCGCCACAAAATGGCGACGGGGGTTTTTAAATTTCTAATTTATACTTGTATAGGTATTATGTAAGCATGATTTATTAAAATCTAAAGATGCCAAAACTTAGTTTCTAAAACATTTATTAAAATAATAAATGTATTATAAATCCATTTATACCTAGCGCTATTCCCATAAACGCCGCCGCGCGGTTCAGTCGGACGCTCTCAGCGTCGACTTATATTAGATTTTTACGCTCGATGAGCCTCAAAGGCTTCGATGGAACCACTTTGATAGTAGAGCCTCCACTGGAGTTAAAAACTTTACCGAAAATGTGAAATTGACATTCGATTTCCACACAATTCCGCCTCGCTGGTGCGACCTCGGGTGTTGTGAAAGATTTTCTTGACTAAATTCAGATGGGATACCCGACAACCACTCAATTTTGTTACGGGACTACAAAGTTCCTGATTTTTAGTAAATATGTGATAGGTATACAGCTCGCACAGACATATGGACGGTAATAGGGTCCTTAATGTTTACACTGTTCCGTAAGTTGAAGTAAATGTAAGCTAATTAAAAAAGAATGATTACATTATGATCAATAGTTCAAATTCGCGGACTAAAACATACATACATACCTACTATACATCTATGAAATATATATTTTGTTTGGAATTCCTTATAGGCCTCTAGTTAACACGCCGTGAAAACTCACGTTTTGTATGGATAACGTGCTGGATGGCGCGGCGGACGCCGTGTTAACAAGAGGCCTCGCCGGAGACGGCGTTATCCATACAAAACGTGAGTTTTCACGGCGTGTTAACAAGAGGTCTTAAATAAATTAACATACGAATGGAATTGAATGGTCTAGTGGTTAGCATATTCGACTACAGTCGAATCACGAGTTCCCGGGTTCAATTCCCGTGTCGGGCAAATTATTGTTAGTTATTGGGTTTTCTGTCAAGAAATTCTCAGTGCCAGCCCGGAGTTGGTTGGCGGTGTTTCACCCCCAGTGCCTCAGAGAGATCGTTAAGCAGTTGGTTATTATCACTATCATATTATATAGTCATTAAAACCGCATTAGAGCAGCGTGGCGGGTCTAAGCTCTAAATCCCTCTCTCCTATGAGGAGGCCTGTGCCCAGCAGTGGGACGTAAAAAGGCTGTAGTGGTGGTTTTCTCAAGTCGGTTAAAAACAAATTGTTTTGCCACGCTCGCACAGCATAAAATCGAAGTGGCAACGACACCCCGGCGGAAATCGAGTGACGGGTATCTTCGTCCTCGCAGGAAGTCTGCAGATGACGTCGTTTCCAACTTCCGGGTGCGACGGGTGGATACGGGGCGGGGTTAATGCTTTTGTGTATCTCAACGGTGATCCGATTTTATAGATTGCGATTGAGATATCTATAGAAACTATCTATCTATCTATCTATAGAGATATCTGTAGGTAGGTACGGAACGATGAAAGTTTTGTCGGTAAACAAATTAAATTCCCTCCGACATTTTAAATCTGAAATAAAGGACAGATAAAGAAATCTTGACTGATATTTAGAGTAATTAAATTGTTGGGAGCTACTTAGGTTGCGACAGAGATATCTATAGAGACATTGTAGGTATGGAATGATGAAAGTTTTGTCGGTAAACAAATTAAATGTTTTCTCTTCCGACCTAGATGTGAATTCGAGATAATAAAGGAGAGATAATAAAAATCTATTTTCCTTAACTGGCATTTAAAGTAAATTGCTACTTATAGAGACGCGTAAGCGACGATCTGCGCTTGTCGAAGAAGTTCTAAAAATTAATATACTTATTGTTAGTGGTATACAGTTCGCAGTCAGAGAGTCTTAAGCGCCGTATCTGTACGCATTTCTGCGGAAAGCGAATAGTTCATCTTTTTTGTCAACTGGAAGAATAGACTGAAGACTACAAATCACACCCACGATACTTCATACAAGCGTAATAATAAGTATGTACATCGATATATATACATAAATCGAATGAGACAAGGACGACACCATACGTAATACTGCTAGGCGTACTGCTAGGCGTACTGCTGGGCGTACTGCTAGGCATCTACGTTGTGGGAGAGAATGAGTATCACACAGATCACACACAAGGAACTAAGTATTTAATCATACACAGAAAGTATTCTTTGATAGAATAGAATAGAATAGAAAAGTTTTTTATTCAAATAAACTTTTACAAGTACTTTTGAATCGTCAATTGAATCTAATACAGGTTCGGAATGCAGTTCCAGCCGAGAAGAACCTGCAAGAAACTCGGCTGTTGCTCTTTTTTTTAAAATAACATTATAACAATTATTATTATTAATGTACATGATTGAAATGCCGTCTCGCGCATTGCTGGAACGAGTTAAATCCAAGCTTTTTTATCGTTTATATAATCTTCAATTGTATAATAAGCTTTATTTATGAGCATACTTTTAATAGAGTTCTTAAACTTGTGTAAAAGCAAGTCTAAGACATATTTTTTATTCAGATAAACTTTTACAAGTGCTTTTGAATCGACAAATGAATCTACCACTGGTTCGGAATGGTGCTTACAATTCTACACGTCAAAAAGGGCAGACAAAAGTAGCCCCATTTCCGACGGCGGCACCCGTTCACGAGCATGACGCATGATCCAGCCAAGATAAAGATGAAGATGATAGTTGGCATCCGAAATAAAAAATGTATGGACATTTTGTAGTAAATGTAAAAGGGGTATGCAATATGCATACCTCCTCCAAGTTAGCCCGCTTCCATCTTAGACTGCATTATCACTAACCATCAGGTGAAATTGCAGTCAAGGGCTAACTTGTAGTTGAATATAAAAAAAATCGCCAACAAACTTAGGTATAATCCTTACATACTTATCTGTCCCAGTGGTGGAAAGTTGAATTAATGATGCTACTTACTTTGAAATTGACATTATTTAATGTGCATCGAGCGACCCTGTCACCGGGTCAGATATGTCTGAAGGATTATAGTTAACTTACGAACTATCACAGACGTATAAAGAGAAGCAGACCTAACATAATCTTCACAACTACATCTAAAAGAATAAATAATATCTTCGCTTGTTTCTCTCCAAACAAAAATATAATACTCTATCTCTTTTTTTTCTGTTGTTGCAACACTTACGCACTCATAGAAAAAATAGGTCTTGAGGCAAACCGCCATCTTGCTAAGCATGCTTAGCATGATGGCGGTGCAATATGTCAAATGATGTCAAAAACAAGATCTTATCCTGCGAGTTGTTTATTATTTTATTTTTGCATTAAAATCAAGTCTTAAGATCCAAGAATACTAAAATAAAATGGTTAAGTGTAGTGCACCTCTGTGCAGCAATTCTTCATAAAGGAAAACACCTGAAATTAATTGTTATCGGTAAGTTTTCATGTGCCATAGTCTCGTAATTTGTTTACATGGTTACTGTGAGATTAATAATAAAATCGTTCGGCATTTTAGAAGCAGTCCCTATTTATTATATGTCCAAAACTCGTAAATAGTTATAGTAATTTTGGTTCTAGTAGATCCCTGTTGCAATATTTATCAATAATTTAATACTCTGATCTCGTTTGATGTTTCATATACTTGTGCAATTTTACAGGGCCGTATTCAGGCTCAAGGTTTGTTTAGTAGGTATATTTTGAAGGTTGATTAGATAAAAGTAGGTACGGACAAATTATAAAAATGAAATCATTTTTCAGGTTCCCAAAGGACGAAAACTAAGAAATGCCTGGTTAACCAACATGAATAAAAAAAATTGGCATCCCAAATCATCGAGTGTACTATGTTCTAAGCATTTTAAAGCACATTTAGTGGACAACAAAAAGGACAGGAGAGATTTGATTTACCCATCGAATGGTGTGATTAAAATAATTCAATCGTGTGAAGAAGTTTTGAAAATGATTAAAGGAAAATATATAAGTTATAATAGCATGATAATGTATATAGCTGATTTATCGAATAATTGTAGTGAGTTTAAGACCAATGATGAACATGATTTCAATCATTTGCAAATAATGATTAAGGTGATTGTTAAATTTTATTTTGATTTAAGAATGAAGCATAATGCAAAGCAAAGCAATCTATCGGAATGAAATTATTAAGAAAAACTTAGTTTTGTTTAAAAATAAATAATTGAAACTTTTGTTTGTTTTTATTTATTTTACTCATTTTACATAGGTAAGGTAGGTCGAATGAAATAGTTAGGTAGTTAAACTAGTAAAAAGTTAGTTTGATAAATAGTTTACAAACTAGCGTTTCACTAGTTTAACTACCTACCTATTTCATTCGAGTGAAGTGTCACGTCATAACATAGAGCAGGAAGCGAATCATAAATCAGCAGGCCTATTCTGTATCTCAGTGGTAACGAAAACGTTAGAACCTATGAAAATGTGCCCATCAAATAATTATCAAACCATCATTTTACATTGTGTAACATCTGATGATGATGAACTGCATCCCAGTTGGAAATTAAGGTTACAGAATGTAAAATAAGGGTTTAACAATTTGATGCCACTTTACCGTAGTTTTCAAATTAATTTCATCACAGATTAATGATTAGTATCTACAATAAATTTCATATCACAGATACTTAATAATTATAGGCCTGCAGGTCAGTCACTACGCTACGCTTTACTATCTATACTAATCTGGCAATAGTGTTATTTGACTATACTTTCAAGGGCCTAGTGACTCGAATAATAATCTCAATGTTCGCGCGATTATAGATACAAAATCAACCGCGCGATGACCGCGTAATCGCTTTCTAATACGGCGACGACGCCTAAGTCTGATTCCGCGTTACGAGTTCAGTCCCTCACCCTCGCTTGCATGAGTTCGGCCCTGTTTACTGTCAATGTGTGTGTGAAATTTGTATGTAGGCGTAATTGGCACGCCAATTTTTTTGTTATGTTAGGTCTGCTTCTCTTTATACGTCTGTGCGAACTATTTACAGTAATGAGTTTTGCCTTATACAAGTATCACTACTTAGTATAAAACAAAGTCGCTTTCTCTGGGAATATCCCTATGTCCCTATGTATGCTTAAATCTTTAAAACTACGCAACGGATTTTGATGCGGTTTTTTTTGATAGATAGAGTGATTCAAGAGGAAGGTTTATAAGTAGAAAAATTGAACCCGGTAGGTGGCGCTAATAGCGGGCAGGACGACGTCTGCCGGGTCCGCTAGTAAATTATAAATTAAAAAACCCCCGACATTCGCCATTTTGTGGCGGCGGCCATCTTAGATTTGCAATAGTGCTATTTTACTAGTCAAGCCCTTTCATTTGATACCCATATTGAGGGAATTGTGAAAAAATATGTAATTCGCCAATTTGTGGCGGCGGCCATCTTGGACCGATTTTCATCAAACATAGCTAACAACACTCCCGACTAACTCACCTTTCAAACAAAAAACCGCATTCAAATCGGTTCACCCGTTTGAGCGCGGGGAACAGACACACAGACACACACACAGAGAGACACGTCAAACTTAAAACACTCCGTCGTTTTTGCGTCGGGGGTTAAAAGCAACACAGTACAATTTTTTAACACCTCGTAAGTTAGCAAATAAAATGTCCCAAGTAAGCATAGAGTAAAGATAGATTGGCTAACTTTGTACGCGTAAATCGTAACTTTTGCCGTTTGGACAGTTGAAATCGATCTTAAACTGGATAGTTAAGAAGCGAGCTTAAAGTCAAGACTTCGAGAGTCGGACTGGACCTAATCTCGATTGTGAATACTAAATTAGGTATTACTATAATGGCTTTTGGTAACTGGCGCATAAGTATTTTAAACTTTTTAGCGTTTTAGCGCTATTTTATATTAAATGTGAATAAGCCAACTAATCAACTGAAAATGGCAATCTTCTGTTTCGTAGATTAAAACGAAACAGTATATCGGATCTATCTCATAGATTCTACAGCAAATAAGTTTGTCAATAGACGAATACTATGCTTGTAGCTCCATAAATTATCAAAAGCCAATCCAGCACCCACAACTGCATAGTCTTATGTCGCAAAACAAAATAGCATAGACACAAGAATCAAAGACTTGAAAAATCAGCTAATTCAAAATAAAAGTTTTGGCTATTCATATTAAAATTAATGCAGTGTATTTTACAATATTACCACAAAATTCCAACTGAACCAAACCTTAAATATAACCTTTAACATGTCGAACACTCAAAAGTAAAAGGTGAAGGCAAACTTGTCTATCTATTCGCGTGGAGGTATTTAAAATGTGACTCCGCAACCCGCCGGCTAGGGTGCACGTTTGCATTTTTAATCTGTTGACAGTTTTCAATGGCACGAACAAACATACTCTATCCACCGAGACAAGTTAGTATAGCGCTGTCCCTGTTCCGTAATTCCATACAAATGACAGGGATAAAAAGTCAGTGGGCGTAACCATTATGAGTGTGCGTACATAGTGCACTACTACGTCTACTAGTTACGTTGTATTACGTCTACTAATAGGAAAAATAAAATTAAGGCAGTAGAAGTTCCTAAGACCCGAAAATTTTAATAATTTTAGGGTTTATTAATTTAATATAATGAATGTAACGAAAAAAAAAACAAGATTAATAAAATATTTACATCGTACGCTATCGATTTCTACACTTATTATTAACTAGGATCTGCCCGCGGCTTCGCCCGCGTGAAATTCGGTTTTAAACAAATCCCGAGGGAATCGTGGATTTCCGGTTCCCGTTCCCGCTCCCTATTCCAACTTTTATACCTAATATCAAGGAAGTTCGCTATAGTAATCTACCTATAGCTGTAGCTATAGGTTTCGGGGTTTTCAAAATCCCGTGGGAACTGTGCATTTTTTCAGGATATAAAGTAGCCTATTTTTTAAGGGCAGGGCATAATCTATCTTTATTCAAAATTTCAGCCAAATCGGTTCAGTAGTTGCGGCGTGATTGAGTAACAAACATCCAAACATCCAAACATCTAAACATCCAAACATCCAAACATCCACACTTTCACATTTATAATATTAGTAGGATTATGTTGTCAGTCATTATTTCTACATTGTTATACATTGCATGCATTTTCGTCTGTACTATGCACCAACGGATAAATTAACGCGTCTGCACAGCACGGGTAGCACAATCATACTAAAATATACACGTACTCTGTACACTGCGCTAACGTTTGTCACTGACCAATCATAAACGAGTCTCTGAACACCGTACTAACTTGTCTCGGTGGATAGGGTATAGGTATCTGTTACGCTCTAAGTTCAGAATGTTACAATAAAACGGTTAAATTTTGTATGCACGCTGTATGTGTTTTTATTCTAGCGGGGTTAATGAAGCGACGTACGAGAATTACTTGTATGAATTACTTGTATGAATAGTTAATTTTGTTTCCTATTCGAAAGCTCATTTTCTGGATTTGCTTTTTTTCGGGCTCTAGCGTCCTGTAATCTATTCGTTGGTATTGGATTCCGTGTAAAAAAATTCTTCCACCAGTCCACCGTTTATTTTCTTTTATTTATTAATGTTGCTCATTGTCATCATATTATTTTTTAGGGTTCCGTACCCAAAGGGTACGTAACGGGTACTCCTCTGTCCGTCTATCTGTCCGTCCGTTTGTCGCAGGCTGTACTCATGAACCGTGATGTTAGACAGTGGAAATTTTCACAGATGATGTATTTCCGTTGCCGCTATAACAACAAATACTAATAAAGAACAGAATAAAATAAATATTTAATGGGGCTCCCATAAAACAAACGTGATTTATTTGCCGTTTTTAATAGATACTTAATGGTATGGAACCCTTCGTGCGCGAGTCCAACTCGCATTTGGCCGGTTTTTTAATGATAATAAATAAATTCAATTTTATTAGTTTTTTTAAATTATGCTCTCGTATTATGTACCTACACACAAGTTACTTATATTCTCAATGTACTCCTATGTGTTTTTTTTGTTTGATTGATTCTTATTTTACTTACTAAAACGAACCTATGAGATAGATACAAATACTTACTTTAAATGTGATACATTATTGAAATATTATTAGAAACAAGCGGACACCCGCGACTTCGTTCGCGTGGATATTGGTTTTCAAAAATCCCGTGATCGTGAGAATCATTTTGTTTTTCCTAAGCTCCTTTGAGCTCATACCTTGCTAAGAACTGTTAAAAGTTCACTGGTGGATGTTTAGGTAGATCAAAATATAAACATCCGCCAGTAAAAGTCCCATCAAAATCGGTCCAGCCTTTCAGACATAAGCCGGTAATCTCTAAAGTATTTCCTTTCTAACAAAAAAAGAATGAATGAAATCGGACCCCCCGTTAACGAATAACAGCTAAGTACACTTTTTGACTTTCATCCCCTCTCCCAAGGGAACCGTGCTGAATTTCGGAATAAAAAGTATCCTATATGTTACTCCATAGTATGAACTTAAATCATGCCGAGTTTCATTTCAATCCATTCAGTGGTTTTTACGTGATGAGCGCACAAACATACAGACAAACAGATAAACAGACAAAAATTTCAAAAATAGCTTTTTACGTTCTATTTATTACTTATCCCTAACATCCCCCAGTTATTATTTTGCAAAAATCTTCAATGTACAGATACGGCAATTCTACGATTTTATTATATGTATCTATACTAATAAAAATAAATAAAATTGAAGTGTCTGTCTGTAATATCGAAATAACTACCTCATATTAAGCTCAAAGGGTTATTTGAACGCTACCATAACCGAATCACACGTTTTTAAAATTTTTATCTGTCTGTCTGTCTGTCTGTCTGTCTGTCTGTCTGTCTGTCTGTCTGTCTGTTTGAACGGGCTAATCTTCGGAACGGCTGAACTGATTTTGACGGGACCTTCACATACAAGTAGAGAATTAACCAGGGAGTAACATAGGCTACTTTTTTAACCGACTTTCAAAAAAGGAGGAGTTGTGTTTTTCTACCTATGTGCACCGATATCTCCGAGATTTCTGAACCGATTTGCGTAATTTTTTTTTAATCGATAGGGAAACATTGCGACCCTGTTCTATAAAAAAATTTGGATTCCAACTCCGCAATCCTGATGCTGTAGGGGACGTAATCCCCAAAACTAATGGGTTTTAGAAACTTTCGGTTATTTAAATTGATATTGGGGGTACCAATTAAAGACTTTATCGTTGAATGAACTCGAGTAGGTACATATCCAACTCCTCAACCCTGATGCTGTAAGGAATTGTATTCCGAAATCGTGGGGATCCCACGGGATTTTTCCGTTTTAGGGACGGGTTTCTACAGATAAGCTACTTTTTGTTCTGGAAAATCAAAAGTTCCCACGGGATTTTTAAAAACCTAAATCCACACGGGCGAAGCCGTGGGCATCATCTAGTAGATAAATAAAGTTTTATAGACCACATAAACGTAGCTACATAAATTCACAAAACATGCAAAACACACCACATAAATTAAACCTATATTAGAAGAGTTCCTGCTCGGGACACAAATCGTGAAAATACCAGCCGTAAATAGTGATTTTCATCAGTGTGCACCAAAGTGCTGGCTCACGAATTCACCGTCAGCGGTGAAAACATTAAAGCCCTGGACAAACATAACGTGTGACGGTATCAGCGCTTATGAGCAGCGGTCTTAGATATATTTTTACCCGACTACGGTAGTCTATGTATGTATGTATGTTTGTATCCAATTTTTGTATCAGAATATGTGTGTTCCACCGTAGCGCCTAAACTACTGGGCCGATTTTGATTGATGAGATGTTAATAAATTCGATGTTATAGTCCGGGTGACATTATACATTTTATATAGGGAAAAAAGTGACTTTCGCGGTTTAAACTAGAATATTAAGTTAGTTTCGGATAAGCATAACAGATGGCGCCACTAGTTGCTTGCCCCGCGCTTTTTCCTTTCGAATTCTCATTAGTATGCAGTTGAATACACGTTTTTCTGCACACTAAATTAGCTGTCGGGTTTTACTTTACGAACTTTATCTCTTGTGTTTTATAACGACATAAGACAACGGTTAGACTCACGTGACATAGGTATGCCGGAGTATGCCCGACAATAGTTTCAAATCGATCCGGGGCTCTTACTCGTGAGTATATCCACACAAAGCGGCGCAGGACATACTTATATAATAAGCAGTGTGACCTATGTTGGTTACGTCACGTAAGTCTAGCCCTTGTCGTACGTAGTTATATTAGATATCACTTATTATATTTAAAAACGCTAAAATTTTTGTTTTACAAAGAAAGAACGCTTACTTGTTTAAAATCTACACTGCGAACGTCTTTATAGTGTTTCTTGTCATTTACTTTTAGGAGCCGCTATGGACTCGCTGCCGTCGTGCCACAGGTGTGGCCAGATCTTTAAACATAAGTAGTATACGTGTTATGTTACTATGTGTTACGTTCTAGGGTTTTAGTGCAGCATAGCATGCATGTTCAACCTCGAATTTTGCCCAGAATGCAACTCGAATGCAGAGTGAAATACGTGAAAGGACGAATGCGCAAGATATTTGTACGAATTCATGTATTTGTTTTTAGAATTATAGTAAAGTTGAGAGGTTAAGTAATTCAGAAAAATTTGGAACAGCAATTTTTCCTTTTACGGCTCAAGGCATGTCTTTAATGTCATCAACCTATTATTTAGACGTCCATTGCTGGGCATAAGTGTGGGTCCCATGCGGCTCCCTGTGACTCGTTTGATGTTGTCTTTTGACCTAGGCTCTCATAGGGTCTGCCAACACTGTGCTTCCCGGTAAGAGGTTACCACCTTGAAACCTTGAAACATTGGGGGAAAATCAAAATTTTGTCTCCCCTAGCTACACGCGGTGTATTTTATTTGTGAGGAATAAAACCGACAGTAAAGTTCAAAACCCTTCGTATTCTATTAATAAAACTTTAAGCCGGTCGCCATCCACTGACTGCCTCGTTGGTCTAGTGGTTACCATATTCAACTGCAGATGACTGATTCGTTGGTCTAGTGGTTACCATATTCAACTGCAGATAACTGATTCGTTGGTCTAGTGGTTACCATATTCAACTGCAGATGACTGATTCGTTGGTCTAGTGGTTACCATATTCAACTGCAGATAACTGATTCGTTGGTCTAGTGGTTACCATATTCAACTGCAGATAACTGATTCGTTGGTCTAGTGGTTACCATATTCAACTGCAGATGACTGATTCGTTGGTCTAGTGGTTACCATATTCAACTGCAGATGACTGATTCGTTGGTCTAGTGGTTACCATATTCAACTGCAGATGACTGATTCGTTGGTTTAGTGGTTAGCATATTAAACGTAGTTGGTTTTTCTATCAAGAAATTCTCAGTGCCAGCCCGGAGTTGGTAGTTGGCGGTGTTTCACCCCCGTGCCTCGGAGAGCACGTTAAGCAGTCGATCCTGGTTATTATCACTATCATATGACCATAGTCGTTAAATTTATTATAGACGTGATAAAACCACACGGGCGCAACTCAGCGGTGGACAAGAGTCATTTAATAATGAAACACTTTCTCAATTAGAACAAATGAATTCAAGAATACCCCAGCGTCCTTCCACGGGCGCCGGCCTCAGTCGACCACCGAAAACAAATATACTAAACTTTCAAAATATTATGAAATATTCAGCTTTGACCCTTCTCACGCGGCCCGTTTGAGCGTGAACGTGACATGGAGGGTTATTTATCAGCCGGTCGCTTTCTGATTTTAATTAAACTCCATTTTGGCACGTCGTTTATTATATCTAGTGTACGGTAGGAGAGATAACTATTTATTGTAATGACCAATTAATTTATAATCGCATAGTTCGTGATATATTACGTTACGATTAATATTGTAGTGTTATGTTTAACACGAGTGTTTATGAATTTTAGTGATAATCGAATTAATGAACGTAAGTAGCGATATGCGATCTATACATCTATACATATAATAAAATCGTAGAATTGCCGTGTCTGTACATTGAAGATTTTTGCAAAATAATAACTGGGGGATGTATTAAAATAGCTTTTTTACGTTCTATTACTTATCCCTAGATAAGTAATAGAACGTAAAAAAGCTATTTTTGAAATTTTTGCCTGTTTGTCTGTTTGTCTGTTTGTCTGTATGTTTGTGCGCGCAGCACGCAAAACTACTGGATGGATTGAAATGAAACTTGGCATGATTTAAGTTCATACTACGGAGTAACATATAGACTACTTTTTATCCCAAAATTCAGTACGGATTTCTTGGGAGAGGGGATGAAAGTCAAAATGTGTACTTAGCTGTAATTCATTAAAGCGTAGTCCGATATCATTCATTCTTTGTTTTGTTAGAAAGGAGATACTTTAAAGATTACCGGTTAATCTCTGAAAGGCTGAATCAATTTTGATGGGACTTTCACTGGCGGATGTTTACATTTTGATCTACTTAAACATCCGCCAGTGAACTTTTAACAGTTTTTAGCAAGGTATGAGCTCAAAGGAGCTTAGGAAGAACAAAATGATTCCCGCGGGATTTTTAAAAACCAATATCCACGCGAACGAATTCGCGGGTATCCGCTTTTTAATTAATAATATTTATAAACGGGATAATCGGTGGGATTCTTTACAATTGATTCAGCTATTCGATCGATATGTAATTAAATTGTAGCAGCACTTATTAAATAGTGAAATAGTGATGATGAAAATCTTGACTATCAATTTTGATGTAATAACTATCTTCTATAATATAATAAAACTGTAACAGATCCAATTCTGTACATTGAAGATATTTTGAAAATTTTTATTGGAGGGCACTCTATAATCGATACTGAAGCCAAAACTGCAATTTATTTCATTTTTGTCTGTCTGTCTGTCTGTCTGTCTGTCTGTCTGTCTGTCTGTCTGTCTGTCTGTATCTTGGCCGCGCATCACGCCGAAACTACTGAATGGATTCGAATGAAACTTGGTACGATTTGAGTTTATACTCCGAGGTAGGTTATAGGGTACTTTTTATCCCGAAATTCAGCATGGTTCCCTTGGGAGAGAGGATGAAAGTTAAAACGTGTATTTAGCTGTAATTCATTAACGCGTTGTTCGATTTCACTCATTCTTTTTTTGTTAGAAAGGTAGTACTTTATATATTGTCCCGTAAATATTTCAAGGTCATAGGTTTTTTAGTTCAGAAATGACAGGCATTTAGTGGGTTCCAATAACTTGGGACGCGGATGTTTGTACGTACGGCTTATTTTAAACTGGCGTGCGTTTAAATTTATGTTTGTCGGCCTGTCTATTTGTTCCAGCTAATCTCCGAAACGGCTGGATCGATTTTGATGGAACTTTCAATGGCAGATAGGTGATGTTAAGGAGTAACTTAGGATACATTTAGTTTAGGTACAAAAAAGAATTATGGGGTCCGATCCGATTCTATATAAAAACCTATATCCAGGCGAACGAAGTCGCGGGGGTCGGCTAGTAATATTATATAGACGTGTAATTAATCTAATCTACGAATAAATAGTTCTAATAGTAGTCTAGGGGATATTGTGAAATGTTGATGGTAAAAAAAATACCCAGCTGTGTTTGTTATGGACTCTTCTCAGAAGCCAGACTAGGTCGAGTATGGAAATTTAGCTTACCGTAGTTTATGTTTTAAGTTGTCTAAAATAGATCGATATTCAAAAAGTGTATAGTGTATCTTAATTTTGAAATGTATGACCTAAATCATCCCTCGTTTTTACAAAATTAACTTTCACTTAAAATCAACTTTCCAAAATTGTGTTAAAACAAGAAAGGTAAAACAGCCGGATTGATGATTTTGGAAATCGTTAAATAACGTTAACGTATTAACGTAACATAACGTAACGTAATAACGTTAATAAATTAATAAGTTAATTTAATGAAAACAATGACAGTGGTTTTCTTTTGGTTCATTTTATTAATAATATGTTTGATATGATAACATATTATATCCATTAGCGTAACGTTGACCTTACATTGAAAATTCTAGAGACCGATGTGAAATGTTATATTAAATAGTTTATGTTAAGATAAACTATGTCGTTAAACTTATGAATAGCGACACGAAATACCCCTATACAGTTTGACTGCGCGGTTAGAAGCTATACAGAGATATTTTCTCTAAATAAAACAGCAATATTTTCTCTACATAAAACGTGACTAGACGCTTTAAAAAGGTAATTTTACGATGGATTGCTCTATCGTAAAATTGACATCGAGTGGATTTAAAAAGCGCCATCTATCATGTGCGGTTTGTCTATTCAATGTTTTAACTCTTTTAGGGAAAAGTGGATTTAAATTTGTACTGATGAGTTTTGTTCGTTGATCGAAATGGTTCGAGGCTTTCAGGGCTTTAGCCTTTCACTAATAGTTATTTTGTACATTTTGATAGTTTTGGCTATCGGTTTTGACGTAAAAAGAAAAACATTCAGAAAACCAATATCGAGTATATTGGGTACATGTACAAAAATTGAAATATTGATACGAGATCTGTAATACTTACAAAATTTCAAATTCTCTTTTATAATATAAAGTGATATTTTATATATAAAATATATCACTTTTATTATATTTTCGTTAATAAGTATAAGTTAAGTATGATATTATTAAAAGCCTCCACTAAGTGGACTGGCGGCATCAGACTATTCACAGAACCACTGGATATAAGCGAGGCAAGACCGCGGCTTCCATAAGTCCTTACAAAGACCACCTATGGACGTCTGTCTTTTCACGACAAGGTTCTTAATTTTTTTTATTGTGTGCTGTAAGAGCTAAACAAACTAATTTTAATGGATATAGAGGGATACCATCACCCACCACTAAAGACTTTTAACGTTCTACTGCTGGGCACAGGCCACCTCTCTCATAAGAGAGAGGGATTAGAGCTTAGACCCGCCACGCTGCTCCAATGCGGGTTGGCAGGCTATTGAGGGATACGTATTATTTTATTACCCGACTACGGCAAATCCCAAACGAACGGTTATGATTTTAGCAGTCTATGTAGGCCTATGTATGTACGTATGTATGTATGTATGTATGTATGTATGTATGTATGTATGTATACATGTATGTATGTATGTATGTATGTATGTATGTATGTATGTATGTATGTATGTATGTATGTATGTATGTATGTATGTATGTATGTACGTACGTATGTATGTATGTATGAGGTGTCAATTAATTCTTTGTTATGGTGCGGGTGACATAGGCTACATTTTATATACGAAAAAAATCGAGAAGCGACGTGCCAGCGGCAAAAGTTTATTATTATTTAGTTTCGGATATACATAATAGATGGCGCCACTACCTGCTTGCCCCGCGTTCTGAAACCTAAATTATTACTAAGCGTAGTCGGGTTTTAGTTTACGAACTTTATCTCTTGTTTATGTATACTTACCTACAGGTACCTGTATAAATTTTATAGTCAAAAAGCCACGAGAAATAAAAACAGAATAGAGTTGGCAGAGCATGGCAATATTTTGCTTGGTAAAGTGTCATTTTTGCTTTGTGCCCCTCGTGTGCCCTCCTATTGTACACGTACACAGTATTTTTCTAGTTTAAAAATAGCCTGTCTAGTGTCTAGTCAACGGGTCACCCCCGGTTTAGTGAAGGGCACGATACACGAAGGTATCGATGTCAGATAGTTTAGGTAGTGTCGTTTTTTAGAGGTGGATCCTTTGATCACAAAAAATCCAAGTAAATGTTTGTTCGCATTGATTTATTATTTTAAAAATGGCTAGATTTCTAATAAATAATAATAATGTGACGATATTATAATAGACCTTAGGTTTAGTCCAAAGTGTTTATACTTTGAAGTAACCGGACGCAACTAATATCTGTGTAAATAGATAGTAATTTGATTGGGACGTTTTGTTATAACTATTGTTACTTACTCTGTGTGATCGAAGAGTGCATCATTGACGGTTTTCGTTCTATTATAATGCTAAGATTAAGTATCTCTCTTCTTTTTTACCCGCCTACTTCAAGGCCAGAAGTCAATGAGTAGTCGGGTCGTTAAACCCGACGACGCGCCGTCGCAAAAACGACGGAGTGTTATAAGTTTGACGTGTCAAGTTGTGTATGTGTGTGTGTGTTCCCCCGTAGCGCTCGTGCGTGTGTGTGTGTGTGTGTGTCTGTCTGTCTATCTGTTCCTCTGTGGCGCTCAAACGGGTGTACCGATTAGAATGCAGTTGTTTTATTTGAAACGTGAATTAGTCGGACGTGTTCTTAGCTATGTTTGATAAAAATCGATCCAAGATGGCCGCCGGCACAAAACGGCGTATAAGGTACATATTTTTTCACAAATCACTTAATATGGGTATCGAATGAAAGGGCTTGACTAGTAGAGTAACACTATGCAAATCCAAGATGGCCGCCACGACAAAATTGCGAATGTCGGGGGTTTTCTAAATTTTAAATTTATACTTGTCTCGACCAGTTTGTTTTGGATATTGTTTCTCCTGTACCACATCATGTAGCTTAACTTAAAAAACCTGTACCTTCATGTACCTTAAAAAAGTCATGTACCTTAGTTTAAAAGACATGTACCTAGGATGAAATTCAGCACAAAGCAAACCTAAACGAAAATGTTTCACGGCATTCCTCTTTCGTTTAAAATTGATGTGCCAAACCCACTCGAGTGAGAACCACCTCACAAAGAGTCCCCTGCACCAGCGTGCCGCGTGCCGCGTCCTTTACGTCTATACACGACGCTTCGAGCGCAAAAACACTTGATTGATGCGAGCATGGACGCTGTGAGTGCTCCGAAATAAAAAAGAATGGCCGCACTCCTTTAGTGTGACTTCGTTTGCATTTTACGACTGGAACTTTTCATTGAAATAATGAAACAAATCTTCACTCACACACGCGCGCACTCGCAGTTGTTTATACAGGGTGTAAGTGACATGTTAATGAAAACTTTGAGATAAGGTTGCATTTAATTTGCTAAGTAAAATTACTGAAATCATTTATCTCGGAAATGATTGGTTTCAGATATTGTCATTTTTGAACGCGCAATGTATTGCATACAACGCGATCACAACGCACGCAACGCTCCGCGCAAAATTCACAATATGAGACTTTTATGAGTTAATAAAGCGTGGCCTTGACGTCGCGCGCCCGGCACTTCGTTTGACTCATTATAAATTCAAGGCCAGTACGAATGTAGGTTAACGACCTGTCGACGACGAACGAAGCAATCAGCTGTTCGACGAAAATCTTAAATTTGATAACATTACCGTTTTAAGTGAAAATAATGAAATAATTACTTTTTCATTTATAATTGCATTGAAACAGATAGTAATAATGATTTTATACAGTATTCAGTTAAAAAAGAGGTTAAAAAAACGTAAATTTCATGGAAAATTCGACGAAAAATTTCACCACTGGGGAACCCAGAATCATGTACTGAATCTATGGGACGCGTTTTGAACAACATGTCTGACTACACCCTTTATATCCCCCCACCACCAACACTATAGCCTTTTAACGTCCCACTGCTGGGTACAGTACTCTCTCATAGGAGAGAGGGATTTGGAGCTTAGACCCGCCACGTTGCTCCAATGCGGTGCGGCTTTTTAACGACTATTGTCACATGACAGTGATAATAATCGGGAACGACTGCTTAACGTGCTCTCCAAGTTACGATGGTGAAACACAGCCAAATACCAACTCCGGGCTGGTACTGAGAATTTCTTGACAGAAAAATCCAATACCTAACAATTATTTGCCCGACGCGGGAATCGATCCCAGGACCTCGTGATCTGCAATCGAATACGCTAATCACTAGACCATACGAGGCAGTGTATATAATACTAAGTATCACTAAACATTATTATAATATAAAATTCCTCGACGCATCTGTCTGTCTGTTCGCGATAATCTCAAACACTGCTGAACGAATTTCTATGCGGTTTTTACCAATTGACAGAGTGATTCATGAGGAAGGTTCAGGTGTATTATTAATAGGTGTATAATTTAAGGTTTTGTGTAAATTGGTGGAAATTTGACGATAATTGTTGAAAATGTCGAAAAAAGTCAAGTGGAACTTGTAGGGACAAGAGACGCCACGAGTATGTCTGGCAGTGAACGCTCAACAGTTGATAACGATGAAATAAAGCGAGCCCAAATTACACAGTTCATTTTTCGGGATTTTTGCTTTCATTTTCGAGGCTTCATCAATGAATCGTCGAAAATGAACCATCTAAACACCGAGCGTTCATCGTTCACAGGCACTGTGCCATAACAAATATCGTTGCATCGTTCATCGCAAAAATGAACGATGAACGGGGCACCGTTTAATTTGGGCTATTCGAATTACGAGTACAGTGTGTAAAAACTTTTGCATAGTTACGAAACCTATTTAAAGACTTTATAAAGGTCAAAGCTTTCATAGTAAAAACGGCTCTGCAGAGGCCAAGAGCTCTAATCTATGCAGCTACGACTCGCTAGGGATCGCGGAATATTCCTTACTAAATTGGGTAGCAGTGCCCCCTAGGGAGCTTGCTTTACGGCCAGCTGATTCTCATACTATTTGGCAAGTCATAAAGCAGTTATGTAAGGCGTAGCGGTTTCCTTGTGTGGCTTATTACAATTTGTGACTGCATTATAATTTGCGCATTCAATCGCATGTTTTAGAGTGAAAGATTGTTAGCAAAAAGTTCTTAATACCTAGTTCGAGAAATATCCATTATTTATGCAATGTCCCTAAGTTGAAGTACCTACCTAAATGTAGGCTAATAAAAAAGTGCTTTCGTAGAAATACGTGAACAACCTTACATATACTTCGAAACAATAGTACATTATGGTATAAGTGTGTAATGTTGGTGATTACCGCTGAGGCGATATTGAGACCCGAGCCGTTAGGTGAGGGTCTTAAGATAGCCGAGGACGGTAATCATCAATACACACGTGTATCATACGACGTTTTTCAACACACTTGCGAAGAAAATAACACTAAAATAGATATTTTTCCTTGGATATTTCAGGTAGGTAGTAAACTTTCCATGACTTTAAGGGCTTCACATATATCGGGCGGTGTACAACATAAATCATTTTCTTCATAATTAGTACTTGTAGATATTTTAATTTTAATTAATAAATAACTGTAATTTCAACAGTGAAAACGAGTTATGAAAATTTTCTCACAATAGCGGGAAAAATTAATCAGTTTTCCTATGCGCGCACACATATAAGCGCGATCGGCCATAGACTATATAGAATGAGGTTTGTTTTCTATGGCATTTTGCAATGGCGGGAAAAATTAATCAGTTTTCCTATGCGCGCGCTTCTTAAAATGGCAATCGGCCATAGACTATAGAATGAGGTTTTTTTTTATTTTGGCTTTTCGCGGATAGCGTTTTAGCCACGTACAAAATGGGGAATTTCAAGTTTTTTTTTATTACAGAAAAAACAAAAGTTATATTTGAGTGAAAGTTTTATTTATTAAACACGTACAAGTTGAAATTATCTATTTAAATACGAAGTTGCATGAAATGAGCAAGCAAAAGGTATATTAATTTATTTGCACTATTGAATACGACCTTTTTTGTATCGAAACTTTTTTAAGAACAAAGGAACCAACTCAACCAATAAATTAAAAATAAAACTCTATAATTCACTTGTGAATAATAGTAAAACAAAAGTCACAGTTTGAATAATAGGTGTAATTATCTGCCTAATTGCGGTGAACGTAGAGCTACTTTATGAGCAAGTGTGTTGAAAATATACTTATTGTGTATATTTGTTTTGAATCCCTTATAATATATTATTACATTCAGGTGAATAATATTTCGGTTCCAATAATATTACATCCATACCTATGAAAACATCATCATTAGGTACAGAAGCAGGACATCATTTAATATTTTAACTACATCCAACTATTATTAAATTATCTGCATTTATCACCCGCAAAAACTCAATTGACTGAGAGACTGAATTTGTAGCTTCAATCTACCCGTATTAATACCAATAATTCAAGATGGCGGTTCGGCGCCACTAAATGATTCAAATGTCAGTTCATTCTAACCTGAAATTAATAACCTGTAAAACATTTCTAAAAATTTACATCAATTTTCAGCAATAATCTGACACATACGTCATGTAGAATTGATAACCTCCTTTTTTTAAAGTCTGTTAAAAAGGAGTGTTTATTTCCAATCCCTTCGCTTCGACCAACAGCCGTTACGGCTCATTAGTCAATCGAACAAGAGAACTCGCTCCGGACGCGTCAATCAGCGATGAAATCGACGCAAGTGCGGGTCCCTTTGTCGCGTCGCTTCCACGCTAGTGGCTCAGAAAACAGCGAGTTCAAAGCACGGGTCGACAGCAGTTGTGCACGTGAAATTGCGTTGCATAATGGCACTCAATCACACTAATATTGTAAAGGCAAAAGTTTGTGTGTGTGTGTGTTTGTTTCTCTTTATCCCGGAATAATAACATGTTCCTACAGGAAGACGGAAAATTTTTAATGCATAATCCGTTTAACCAATTTTAAAGAAATTCAGTACAGGGGTAGCTTACATCCCGGGGAAAGACATAGGCTACTTTTATTCCGAAAAATTAAAGAGTTCCCATGGGATTCTTGAAAAATCATCCGGCTAACCGATTTAAATACTTTGGTACAGAGGTAGCTTTCGTCCCTGAATTTGACATGCATGCAACTTTTATTCAAAAGCAAATTATAGTTCCCACAGGATTTTAAGAAAACTAAATCACACACACACACACACACACACACACACACGCACGCACACGCACACACACACGCTGATGCACACGCATTCACACAACACACAACTAACAAGTCGCCTTTGTCTGTTATTTTTTACTTTTATTCTTAGCATCTATAATATGCGCCTAGCCTGTTTGTACTTACGAGGGATGGCTGTCCTTAACACAGATAAAATCTAGTAAGAACAGTCATGGTATTGATCTAATAATTTAGCCAAGGCTACTACTATAGATCAAACCCATTATTGTAAAAAAAAAATAATGGTAAATAAATGATTATGATTATGAAATACGATGGTGAAAAGCACATAGCAATCCCCTAAGGAGTTTAGAAGCAAATACGCAAACAAACGTTAATTGCAACTTTATTTTATGAATATTTCGAGAGCAACGAGATAATAATAATAACAACAAAATACTTTTATCATGAGAGCGTAATATTCCTGAGTACTCATTTATAAATGTCAACAAAGTTAGTTTCGAAATGTTCCTCAAATGTTTTTGTGCCAAAAGTTGGTCAAACGAGCTTGGATTGTTTTACTTAATTGCAGTTTTTAGAGTTCCGTACCTGCTATTGAAAAAATGTGACACTCGTAGGATCACTTCTTGTCCGTTTATGTGTCTGTACAAGTTATTATGTTTGTACAAGTAAGTTCGAACAGGTTCTGTACACGGAAAATGCCAGGTACCATATAATAAGTAAGTACCAAGTACCTATCAGATACCAGAAATAAAGCCTGTCCAGAAAAACAAATAGAAAAACCTCGTGATGTTTCGGAAAACCAGAAAAAAATATTTTGTCTACTGGAAACTAACTTTAAGTCGTCATTAAATGTCATTTATGAACATACTAGCATGACTATTACTTATAGTGTTGCATTGTGAAAAGCGAAAGTGGCGCCCAGAAACGTTTCTTATTTTTCTGGTTAAATACTAAACTTTATAGCTTGGTTAGCTCGCCACTGGAGCAGCGTGGCGGGTCTAAGCTCTAAATCCCTCCCTCCTATGAGAGAGGCGGCCTGTGCCCAGCAGTGGGCCGTTAAAAGGCTGTAGTGGTGGTGGTGGAGGTACGTGGATGTTCCAGTTGTAAGTTTAACGCTATACAGAGATACAGTGAACGACACAAAATGGATTTCTGGACATTTTTGAATCTTCGCAACTCACTGGTGGGAATCTCACCCTCGTTCTAATTCTAGGTTCACTTTAAATCAGGATATCGTTCCAATTCAGGGATTTTAGTGGCAGCCATTTTTAAAAGCATTTATAATGTTGCCAAATGACATATCAGGGAACAATGCTTAGAAACAATTTCGCGTCGAGCGTTCTAAACTTGAAACACTGCCAACCGCTGAATGCCAGCCACATACAAAAACTGGCAAGTGCGAGCGCCGCGCCATGCCCTTATCTGATCTCTATGCATGTGGCTACAGAATTTACAAGTATAAATTAAAAATTTAAACAAGTAAAATTCGTAAACCCAACTACACTTAATAATGTAATAATAATTTAGTGGGTAAATACGCGGGGCAAGCAGCTAGTGGCGCCATCTGTTATGTCTATCCGTTCGTAAATAAAATGTAACCTATGTAACCCGGACCATAACAACAAATCAATAGACACCTCATTCATCAAAATCGGTCCAGTAGTTTATGCGCTACGGTGGTACACACAGAATCTCATACAAAAATCGACTGCTAAAATCATAACCCTTCCTTTTGGCTTTGCCGTAGTCGGGTAAAAACCGCTGACATTCGCCATTTTGTGCCAAACTTTAAGCCAAATTGAAGTCCATACGACGGGGTGTTATAAGTTTGACGTGTCTGTGTGTGTGTGTCTGTCTGTTCCATCATAGCGCTCAAACGTGTGAACCGATTCGAATCCGTTTTTTTTTTGTTTGAAAGGTGAATTAGTCTGGATTGTTCTTAGCTATGTTTGATGAAAATCATTCCAAGATGGCCGCCGCCACAAAATGTCAGATTACATATTTTTTCACAACTTCCTCAATATAGTTATCAAATGAAAGGGCTTGACTAGTAGAATAGCACTATGTAAATCCAAGATGGCCGCCACCACAAAATGGTGAATGTCGGGTTTTTTTTTTTAAATTTTTAATCTATACTTGTAGGACGAATCGATATGCGTACCTATTCAAACTGTATCTCAACGTGCGTCAACCCTCAAGCCCTCGTCACGCATTAATTACACGATCGGAATATTCGACAGCATACTTTTTTAATTTCAACACGTCAACTCGGCGAAAAGTTTTTCAATTAAGAAACTCGTCCTAATAAAATTCCGGAATAATTTTCGGTGACTTCTCGTGAGTATTAGGGGTAGTTCATACTGATGACATTGCGACGGGATGAGATGCGTATTTTACGCACAAAAAAAGTTATAAAACGTATTACTAACGGTCAGTGGAGTTTGCCAGTGTCGATAACGTTCATAGATTTTCATAGATAAGTTTCAAAACACTATATAGCATTAGAGTAAAATAGATTTAAACTGCATTTTTAAAAGATTCATGTTTATCTATACATCTGAAGCCAAGCACATAAACATAAAATTTGTACAATAAAAGATGATATACTTAGTTATATTTAATGGGACATATTGAGAACTATACCTACTGCAATTTTTGATAAGCCGTAACTTCAAAACTTTAGACATAATGATTTTCATATTTAAATATGAAATGCTACCTATGCTTTCTTTAAGATAAATTCTCTTTTAAATTAAAAATGAACGGATATTTTTTTTCGAGAATGAGTTGTTAGACGTTTACGTTTGTTAGGGAGTGGGTCGGTCTATGTCAGTTTCTTAGAAATTATGCGAGGCATCCAAGCGTTGGACTTTCTTGGGGCCAACGATGACGCCAAGTGGAGCCCGTCTCAGTGTGAACACACCTTTAGGCATGGCTTGTATTAAAACTTGTGCGAGTTTTGATGCCGCTCCGACTGTCATGCGTTTTGATGTGTACTTTTATTAATATTTCACAAATTCATTTAAAACTTGCGCGAGATACGAGGTCACATGTCAGGGGGTGTCAAACGTTTGGTAAATCAATTACTAAGTTAGATTAGACGTCGTGACGTATGTACCTATACGTGAAAATATACGCAGCAAGTAAAATATTATAATTAAATATATTGAAATTCAAACTCTTTGAATCTTAACCAGTCATAGATTGTCTATGCAAATTGTTTTGTAAAAGTTTATTAATTGTATAAAAATAATGATTTCGAGATGTGATATATATTTACTGCGATCTTACTTGCCTACTACGTAAATTAGTACCTACGTACTCAATATAAAATTGTAATAAATGTAAAGCCTACAATTAACTTATACTATACTATCCTATACGAACTTATAACGACAACGTTTCTACTCTCTCTCAATTCACTCTTTGTCAATTCTTCTCTCAATTAACATTGAAAGAAGAGCTTTTAAGGCTTGATTCAACAATTTAAATGTTCGTCTGGTGGGAGGCTTTAGCCGTTGCTGGTTACCACCCTATCGGCAAAGCCATGCCGCGAAGCGAATTAGCGTTCCGGTACGATGCCGTATAGAAACCGATCAGGGGTATGCATGCCTCTTCCAATTTAGCCCGCTTCCATCTTTGACTACATCGTCACTTTCCATCAGGTGAGGTTGCAGTCAAGGGCTAACTTGTAGTTGAATAAAAAAAATGAAAGCTTATCTAGTACATATCTTGCAATGGTATATCTATGGTATGAACACATACTGAAACATTCAGTAGACACTAGAAATTTACGTCGACGACCGAGGATATTCAAAAATTTAAGTACTGAAGTAAATGTCCTCTTTGTACAAACAATGGAAAATATTGGTCGTTAAAAAGTGTTATCTAATATTTGTGAATAAAGATAAGTAATAAAATCTAAGTCTGTACTAAAATATTGAAATGTTCAGAATGTATTCGATAAGAGAAATAATTTTCTATTGCCATTACCGCAACCACTACAGCCGCTTAGCTACCCACTGCTAGGTACAGGCCTTCTCTCTTGTAGGAGATAAGGATTTAGAGCTTAGACCCGCCACGCTGCTCCAATGCGACTTTGCGGACTTCAACGAACATGCTCCGCAAGGCACGGGTATGACACACCGCAAGCCCCAACTGAAAATTTCTTGAAAGACTGATACACCCAATACCTAACAATTATTATTTTCCAATGCATTTCCACATAGGTATATTATATGGTTCTTATTTCATCTCTGTCAAAACTGTAAAACAGACTGACTGTTACCGCACACGTTATTGCACGTGTGCGGTAACAGTCTAATCTATATTCGGACTTTTAATTCGATGCAGTAAACTGACGTTTCATTGGTTGCTACTTTTGACAAAAAAAAATGGGATGAGGTAAAAGGTAAAAATGAATGATTTGAACGATTCTCATCATCATTTTACTTTATAATATTTATGTAAAAGATTTATTTTTAAGGAGATTCAGTAGATAATGTTAGATAGATACCTGTAATAACATCCTAATTAGGTATGTAACCTTTAAACTCTATGAAATTAACTTTATGAAATTGTAGTCTGTAAAACGATAATTATTAGTGTATGCCTGTTAGACGTATATTGTTCCTACTATATACAATAATTTTAAGATATTATTATGTAACAGTGTGGTAACAGTACACGATTTTATTATTATAATAATTATAAATGAAATGAAATGAACCTATCACGTCATCACTACTGAGATTAGGTTGACAAAATTATTTTACGGAATGACATTTTAAAACGTCAGTTTACTACATCGAATTAAAAGTCCGAGTATACAATTATAGCTGAGTGATGATTGTAATCACTGTAATCCCTCATGCGTCGTAATATAACCAACCCTATTCAAATGCTAGCTGACACGACTTGACACTTTCCGCTGACGTCACTCACAAATGTACGTAATCATGTAACATATTGAAGCTGTTCTTGGGAGTGAAGTTAGCACGAGACGCAAAACCACTCCCAGTACAACCCGCGGCACGTAAGCCGAGCGGTGACCTTCAATGCGCAGAAGTCAAAAATGAGGTATCTCGGGGTGTGAGGGGGTCTCGGGGATCGTTCGTAAGCACTGATTAGCTCTCGCGGATCCCTCGTAAGCGCTGGCTCGCCAATCGTATTGTGTCCCGCTCACTCGTACGACGCTGCGCGCACTTGAAGGTCACCGCTCGACTTACGTGCCGCGGGTTATAGTATTCGAATATAATTTAACGGTTTTTAGATTCTACACATGTTATCGTACAGGCACGACTCACTTTTTAAGTCTAAAGCTTTTATATTATACAACGTTAGTTTTACTTTGCGCAAAAACCGAAACACGTGTCCAATATTTTTACATTAAAAATATTTACACAAAATTTCAAAAAATTATAATGAAAAGTAACGAAGTTATAAGCTTGATAAGTTGCGTCGTTGTCCGCGAAAAAAATGGTCACCGCAAGCCGTCACCGCAGCGACTTGCGATCGGCGCGAGTTGAATGACCGCCGCTGTGTGCCGACCGTCAGCTGATACGCGGTAAATCATTGTGTCTAAGTTTGTAGGATTTCAAAATATTTTTGGACAAAAATATAACACTATATAAAAATACAATGAATATAAAATTATTTTGCTATAATCCGCTAACAGTGACAAATTTGTAGGCACAACACCACACAATCTTGTAGGCACAACACCACACAATCTTGTAGGCACAACACCACACAAATTCACCACAAACTCAAACTCTAGTTTGAGTTTGTTTTGTGGTGAATTTGTGTGGTGTTGTGCCTACAAGATTGTGTGGTGTTGTGCCTACAAGATTGTGTGGTGTTGTGCCTACAAATTTGTCACTGTTAGCGGATTATAGCAAAATAATTTTATATTCATTGTATATCATGGAATTCCGCAAAGTAACGCCTGCTTCCATTCAACATCTATATAAAAATGGTTGGATTCGATTTTGTTACTGATTCTGAACAAACTGCTTTCAGGTTTTGCGTAAAGTAAAACTAACGTTGTATACCGAGAAACATCAGGTAAAACGTTTAGCCCTAATTTCCTGCCCTGATTTCATCTTAATCTAACTTTATACTGAAAATGCGTAGGAGAAATTTTTATTCAAGTAGGTAGTTAACGCGACCGTGAGACGTGAAATATTCAAGCAAGAGTGTGGTGGAAAGGTGGAAATAACCATACTAATAGTATAATTAATGCGATAATGTGTCTGTTTGTCTGTCCGCTAGCTTTTTAAGTCCTTTTTATCCCGGAAAATTAAAGAGTTTCCACGGAATTCTTAAAGGTCCATCCGTTTAACCTATTTATACGAAAGGTACACAGGTAGCTTGCATCCCGGAAATTAACATAGGCAACTTTAATCATCGGATATCATCTAGTACTGAATATAATCATAGATAATACACTACTACCTGCTATAGATGCGAAACGTTGAGATGTATTTTAAAGTTTTTCCTCCACCGTCTAAAGATGGCGTTAGTATTGAAACCACATTTAGATACCAAATAGACCGATAGATGGCGCTTTTCGTACATGTCGACCTTGGGGGCTTGGCTTATAAATAATTACTATTCAGGGTAAATAAATAATCCGTTTTAAAATTTAGATCGATTTTCCTTTAAATATATTTTGGAAAATAACTCTAAATTTTAAAACGGATTATTTATTTATTTTTTAATTGAAAATAGTAAAAATGAAACACAAAGTATTTGTTTTGTTTTATATTTTGTATGAATGTTATAAATACATATAAGCATGTTCTTTTATTAAATCATTTTTTTTTACATTGTAATTTTATCTTTTAATATTTTGTTTACCCCAACTGTTAAGTAAGTATTAGTTTAATAGTCAATGAAATAATGAATAGTTTAAGTTTAGAAAAATGCGATTTACATTTAGACAAGATACCTATCAAAATTACAATATATTGTTATATCCTTGAGTTGTTAAACTTAACACACTCTTCCAAGTTTCAAACTTTTCCTTGTGGGGATACTCCCATTTAGGAAATCTATGCAATGTACCTACCTGAAAAAATGAAGAATTGGTCACAATCTTGGATGATATGGATATCATTGGATTTTTACGTGGGATTTAAGTACCTTGTAACTGAACTAACGACCTTACGAAAATCTATACCCTTTAAATTCCTATAGATCTTCCTAAAGATTATGTTTTTAAATAATTTCTTTAAAATGGCACGTGAACGATAGTGATAGAACCCTTTATAATGTTGTGTCCGTATAAACCCAAGAACTTTTAGAGCGTCAGAAGTAATGAGTTCAATTGACTTAGACGACTTAATCTAGTTCATGTATTGAAGTGTCGGTTCCTGCTTAGGTTTATTATTAAATATGTTAGCGATCAAGCTATGGTTAATAGTGACTTGGTTAGTTAGTAATCTATAGTGGGATGACACACTTTTAGTTCAAATGAAGATAAACTTTTTTCCCTAAAGGAAAAGAAGTCCATCAAGGCATCATTCATACTTTTAGCAATAAAAAATATGGATGATGGTTGTTAGCTCCCGTCACGCTAACAACGATGAGCCCCTACCTTTTGTGGTACTCTAGTATCGCATACAGAGTTAGTTTTAGTATTAATTTATTATTGTTACTTCGCTCCTTATATATTTTATAGTATGGTTGCATGAAATACTAGACATACCAGCAAACCATTGGGCCCCCCCCCCTCACACCCAGGCATCATCCCAAGAGTTTGTTTTTTAACCGTGGTTGTCTCCACAAGACTTTTTTATAGTGGTGTGCACCACTTAAGACCTTTGTTTAGAGTGTTTAAGTTCCACTATGGTTGTTAAGTCATTAGTGAAGAGCGAGGTTCGCTGCGGTACGTATGATGTAGGTTTGTTATTATTATTATGGAAGCAAGCTCGAGGCAAAGCTTACTGAGGTATATCAGTTATATGTCCTTATTAGTAAAGGAGGAAATCCATTGCATTAATTATTGGTGGTATTTGTCAGTCAAGGAAGAGAAAGACTCACTGTGGTAAATAGTACTAGGTACCATTTACACAGGTCTTAGAACTCAACACGACATCCAACCACATCCTCAAGCAATCCCCATCAACTCACGCCCCAAGCGTATAACACCCTGAACGTGCATCGATCAGACCACTCGCTAATGCAGCTATCATTTGTCATGAAAGAACATGACTCGCTGTGTTCGCCGGCCGAAATCCAGCCCAACATCTAACTGAATGTCAGATGTCAAGGCAGAGCGCGACACCAGCGTTATCACCGGTCTGAACCCCAACCTAACATCTAACTGGACGTCAGACGTCAAGGCAGAGCAAGACTACGCAGCGATAAATATTCCACAGGTCTAACTCAACCTTATAATATAGTTCGAAAGTATGTTAATAATAGTACATGTGCTATCACCACGAAGTGGTGATAAACTCCGAGAAGGTCAGAGCAAGTTCGAATTAATATTGTATGTTAGCACTGCACTCGGCTTGGAGCGCAGTGGTCAGTTTAAAGATATTATGTTAATAATAGTACAGGTGCTATCACCACGGAGTGGTGATAAACTCCGAGAAGGTCAGAGCAAGTTCGAATTAATATTTATATTGCATGATAGCACAGCACTCGGCGTAGAGCGCAGGATCAGTTTAAAGACATTATGTTAATAATAGTAAATATGCAACCTGGCAACCGTCTGTCAAATAAACATGTCAACTTTTTTGCAGAATAATAAAATATTTAAAATTTTCAAGAATTACATAGTAAAAATAGAATTAAAACATGATTTTTAATGCAATATTTAATATAAAATATATACATATTATGCATATGAAGTATGCAGACAAGAAGACGTGTCTTTGCCGGAGGACTTTCGCACATAGTACCATCAGGTGACAACTCGTCGTCCGACGATGACTATAGGACCCCACCATCAACAGCGGGGTCCGAGACGAGTGAGAACGCAGAGGTCGGGACACAAAGACGACGACGAGGCAAACACCCGCCGCAGGAGGGCTTGGGGCAACAGGGGCCGCGTGGCTCCGCGACTGCTCCCGCCGCCGGTGGTGTAGTGCGCCGCATGAGATGGTCTCAGAAGATGAATGAGAGTGTCATGCGAGCGTACTATGGGGCAACAGATGGGGGAATTAACCTCACTGGGTATCGCTCAAGGATGTTGTCTCTGTTTCAGGCTCTTGAACCAACAATTACCGTTACCGCTCAACGACTATCGGATCAGGTGCGACTTATCCAGCGTCGACGTATGCTTGATGAGTCCACACTTGATCGGCTGCGCTTAACTTTACCACAACTAGATGCCACCAGTAGCTTGGCTCATGAATCTCTACAAGTTTTAAATAGTGTAGAGACCGTAAACACCCAAGGTGAGTTACACGGTGGCTTAGATTTGTCGGTAAGTAACCAGAATGACGAGCAAATGAGGAGGGCTCTGGAAGATGCGATTTTGGAGTATAGATATATGCCTATTAATCTAAGACCAAAATTACCTCGTTTGCCTGTGCATAGACGAAATATGGCCTTGGTGGGAGTTCTAGATCAAATTTTAGGTACATATTTAACAAACTCACATGACCTAAATGACACACATTCGATCCTGTACTGTGGAGCCGTTGCAGCATGTCGTATAGCCTGTGTTAAATTTCCAGAAGTACACAGTACTATACAAAGACCGAATACAACTCCGGCTTGGCAGTCTAGGATTGAAGGACGTATCACTTTGACTAGAACTCTCATTGCCAAGCTAATCTGTTTCAAGGCGGGTAATAATCGCCCGAGAATAATGCGTTTTGTATACCAAGCATTTGCTGGGACTAATACTAATCCCTCTCAGTATTTGTCTTTGGTCACAGATCGCATTGATTTCCTGAAGCAGAAAGTCTATGCTTGGGCACAACGGATCAGGCGATATAGGAAACGCATGGATCGATACTTACAGAATCGTATGTTCCAGAGTGACCAACGGAAGGTGTACAGGAACTGGGAGCGACCTAGAGATTGTGTGGCCCATGGAGAGCTTCCGACACCTGATGCTATGTCGGAGTTTTGGCGTAGTATCTGGTCGGCTCCCATAGATCACACCGAAGGTGAGTGGATGAGTGCTGTTAAGGAGGAGTGCACTGCGGTGGAACAAATGGTTCCCATAACCATTAGTTCAGAGAATGTAAGTTGTGCAGTTCGTAGGACCTCGAACTGGAAATGTCCGGGACCTGATGGACTGCACAACTTCTGGCTTAAATGGTTCCGTAGTGGGCATTCAGTCTTGGCAGAGCAATTCCAGAACGCCATTGACTCAGGATCGCTACCGACATTCTTGACAACTGGTGTCACGTTCCTGCTACATAAGTCCGGTAGTACCGCGGACCCAAAAAACTATCGTCCGATTACGTGCTTGCCTACCATCTATAAGCTACTCACATCCATTCTGACCACTAAAATAACTACGCATATTAATGCAAACAATATTTTGGCCCAGGTTCAGAATGGATGTAAGCAAAATTCCCGCGGTACAAAGGAACTCCTCCTCATTGACACTGCTATTTGTCAACAGGTACGGCGAAATAAGAAAAATTTAGTGGCTGCTTGGATTGACTACAAGAAGGCCTATGATTCGGTGCCTCATACATGGCTCATGGAGATCATGAAGTTGTATAAGGTCGATGCAACTCTATGTTCTTTTCTGGATTCATGTATGAGACAGTGGATGACAGTTCTTCGTCAACCAGGGAGGACTGAATTTTCTTATTCCGTTGAACCGATAAGGATTAAGCGAGGTATATTCCAGGGTGACAGTTTGAGCCCTTTATGGTTTTGCTTGGCCCTTAATCCACTCAGTACACTACTGAAGGATTCGGGGTTAGGCTTTCGCCTTCGCAGGGGAGGTGAGGTCATATCTCACTTACTTTATATGGACGACCTCAAGCTATTTGCATCAAAACGACAAGACCTTGTGAAATTGCTGAAGATCACTCAGAACTTTAGCAATGACATAGGGATGGAGTTTGGTGTTGATAAGTGTGCGGTTGTCAATATAGAGCGAGGAAGGGTTGTGACCTCTGAGAATCTAGTTATTTCAAATAATATGATTCTTAGATCTCTTTGTGAAGGTGAAACATATAAATACCTTGGTATGTCAGAGGCGCTTGGTATTGAGGCAGGGACTATGAAACATGCAGTAGAGGAGCGTTTCTTTGGCCGCCTGAAAAAAGTGCTTAGTAGTCTTTTATCGGGTGGCAACAAGGTGCGCGCCTTTAATGGTTGGGTCATGCCCTTACTCATATACACCTTTGGCATACTAAAGTGGACTCAAACTGAACTGGATTCCCTGGACCGAAAGGTGCGAAAATTGTTGACAACATACCGCATGCATCATCCGCGTTCATCTGTTATGAGGTTGTACATCCCACGCAAGTGTGGAGGACGTGGTTTTTTGAATGCCAAGAACCTCCATAATCGTGAGGTCTACAACCTTAGAGATTATTTTCTCAAGAAGAACGCGGGTGTGCATAAGGATGTAGTTGCAGTTGATAAGGGACTTACCCCGCTTTCCTTAGGCAAAGACAACTGGCACAAGCCCATAGTACTCAGTACCTTGGATCGCATAGCTGTGTGGAAGAGCAAGGAGTTACATGGCAGGTTCTACAAGGCCATAACCGGACCTGATGTAGATTCCATTGCCTCTATATCCTGGTTACAGTTCGGTGACCTTTTTGGGGAAACCGAGGGTTTTGTGTGTGCAATTATGGACGAAGTTATCAAGACGAATAACTACCGGAGACACATTATGAAAGATGGCACTATTGACATATGTCGAGCGTGTCATCGTCCTGGGGAGTCACTCAGGCATATCGTCTCCGGTTGTTCTCATCTTGCTAACGGCGAGTACTTGCACAGACATAATCAAGTAGCCAGGATAATCCATCAACAACTTGCTCTTCGATACGGCCTTGTAGAATCCGAGGTACCGTACTATAGGTATGACCCAGTATCAGTTCTTGAAAATAGTAGTGCTCTGCTCTACTGGGATCGGTCAATTATCACTGATAGGTATATTGTAGCCAATAGACCTGATATAGTGTTAGTTGACCGGTCAGCGCGCCAAGCAATAATTGTTGACGTCACCATCCCCCATGACGATAATCTTGTGAAGGCAGAGAAAGAAAAATTAACGAAATATTTAGACCTTGCCCACGAGATTACCGCCATGTGGAGCGTTGATTCAACGATTATTGTTCCGATTGTCGTTTCGGTAAATGGTCTGATAGCGAAAAGTTTCGACCAACATCTCAAGAAACTTTCGCTTGACTGTTGGATCAAGAGCAGGATACAGAAGGCAGTTCTCCTCGAGACGGCACGCATTGTGAGGAGGTTCCTCACTCTGGAGCCCTGACCACCGGTAGCTTGGACTTTATACCGCTGCCGATGGAACCCATTTTGTAATTTTATTTTTAAGAATGTTACTTTTAATATGTGTATATATTTTTTTTTATTTTTTATACTTAAACATTGTTAAAAATAAAATTGTAAATATGAGTATGCAAATAAATGAGAGAAAATGTAAATATGCTATCACCACGGAGTGGTGATAAACTCCGAGAATGTCAGAGCAAGTTCGAATTAATATTATGAACGCAAGTCGCCATGTCAAGAAAGGTTCACAAGCACATATGCGCTAGGCTCCCTCTCAAGAATAGCGTCAAAGCGTAAGATTAGGTTAGCATTATTATAAAATTAGTATATGTATTCGTCTGTCGCTATCCCAAGGAAAAGGGTACACAAGGCATACTAGACACCAAGGCTCCCCCCTCTGAACAGCAACATACGATAGTGTATCGCCCCAGTATTGACATATGAACGCAAGTCACTATAATTGGAAAAGCTCACAAAACATTTTATAGTGCTAGCGCTTTCCTCTATAAATAGCGCTAAAGTGTTAGATTAGACTACCACTTATTATTAATTTATTTTATATATCGCCATCACCATTATAATTTGTTAGTCTCATATAATGCCGTCCACAGGACTTCCATATACAATCTCAAAATTCCGTCACTCATGACGCTGAGAGCCCCATCCCCTATGTTACTTTTGGCATCAAAACAGCGCTAATACCGACTCCGAAGGAATTCCCCATAGTAAACGATAACCGCGTAATAAGACTCGCATTCTGCTTCTCCTTCTTCATCCTGACCTGAACAAGGTGGGAAACAAAGTTCATCATTATTTATATAATCTCATGCGAGAGCACATTAGTACCCTCAATTACTAAGCCCTTTTTGATAAAATTCAAAGAAAAAATTTTTAACACTTCCGAACCCGTATTCTTTAAATAATTATTTAGCATGTAATATTGGGTCGTTACAACCTACATAATATAGTATAGGTAAACTTTATAGAAACAAACTTACCAAACGTATACCCAAAATAAAATTCCGTTCCAATAGTTCCGAAGTTCCGATTTTTTAGGCATTTTGTCAAGAAACCAAAAATAGATGCCAGGTATGTCGTTTAAATCAGGAAACAGAAATCAATTTGCAAAGTCGGGTAAAATCGTTTGGAGAAGAAATCAGAGAGTCCATTAACAGTCCAAGTCGTCGTTATAAACAAAAACCACTATTAATAAAACAAAGAAAATGAGAAAACTAAGAAATAATGCACTGCAAATAAACGTTGTAAAAGTTTGTAAAACTTCAGTTTTTGACACTTGATTTAATTGAACTTTGACAAGTGACGGATTAGATAAGCATCAGGCGAACATCCTGCCATCTAGTTTCACATTTAAACAATTTCTTGAAAGTTGTACCACCCCGGACGCTAGAGGTCACTCGTATATTTGAAAATTTTCGACTTCGAATTTGTATGACAGTTTCATCCCCATGAATATAATGCTCAGCCGCCGATCAGAGCCAACAAATTGTGCCCGACGCCACGTGGCGCCGGGTGTTTATATAGTGGATTTCTGAATAAAGAAAATATGATGAGCTACGTACGAATTGTCGAATGAAGAAAAAGACATACGATTAATCGAAGCGTACAGAACACGAGAAATTTTATAAAATCCACAAAATGAAAATTTTTACACAATTTTTCTTTAATTTTCTCAGCATACTGACGTTATTTTCGCGCGCACTCCGGAAGTGAGTAGGTAGGACATGTTAAGATCTTGCGCACGCTGCGTCCACACTACTGAAATGATCCATTCACGTTAAATTATCATACATATACATATCACCAGTACATATCATCTATCTATCTATCTATAATATAATAAAACTGTAACAGATTCAATTCTGTACATTGAAGATATTTTGAAATTTTTTATTGGAGGGCAATCTATAATCGATACTGAAGCCAAAACTGCAATTTTTTTCATTTTTGTCTGTCTGTCTGTCTGTCTGTCTGTATCTTGGCCGCGCATCACGCCGAAACTACTGAATGGATTCAAATGAAACTTGGTACGATTTGAGTTTATACTCCGAGGTAGGACATAGGATACCTTTTATCCCGAAATTCAGCACGGTTCCCTTGGGAGAGAGGATGAAAGTTAAAACGTGTATTTAGCTGTAATTCATTAACGCGTTGTTCGATTTCACTCATTCTTTTTTTTGTTAGAGAGGTAATACTTTATATATTGTCCCGTAAATATTTCAAGGTCATAGGTGTTTTAGTTCAGAAATTACAGACATTTATTGGGTTCAAATAACTTGGGACGTGGATGTTTGTACGTACGGCTTATTTTAAACTGGCGTGCGTTTAAATTTATGTTTGGTGGCCTGTATATTAGTTCCAGCTAATCTCCGAAACGGCTGGATCGATTTTGATGGAACTTTCAATGGCAGATAGGTGATGTTAAGGAGTAACTTAGGATACATTTAGTTTAGGTACAAAAAAGAATTATGGGGTCCGATCCGATTCTATATAAAAACCTATATCCATGCGAACGAAGTCGCGGGGGTCGGCTAGTCTTCTATATATTATAAAAATCATGTATCTCACTTTTCGTTGTAATTTTATAACTCAAGAACGGGCTCACCTATCCAAACCAAATGTTTAGACTTTGTTAGGACTATTTAGTAGATGGTTTATGTGAAGTTTGCACAAAATCGGTCGAGCGGTTCTTCATTTATCACATTTTTATTTTTGTCAATGGGTTCCTGGATGGTTCGAAAACACAATTACCGGGTAGGTACAGGTAACACACCAGGTAGGTGGCGTTGATGTCGTTATGTCACCGGGCAGGATTCAGGTCCGCTAGTTAGATATAATGTATTTTTCTAGCCTACGTAAAATATTTAAGCAACGAGCAAAATTTTGCGTCGAGTCTATCACGACTTTGCCCTACTTCCACGTGAAGGGTCTAAAACCACTTGCCTGTCAGCCGCTGGGGCCATTGGGGCCATTAAAATTTTCATGCTCGCTAAAACACCAACATCATAATGAATTCAACGTAGCTTTTAGCGAAACTAGGTACCTAGGTATTCTAATCAAAGAAAAGTTGAAATTTATGAACTCAAAATGAAAATTTATCAAACTCATCAAAATTGTCAGGTTGTCAGGCATTTTATTGCAATATTTCTAAGAAAAAAATCAGAAATCGACCCAGATGGACACTTATTTTGATGGCAACAAGTAAAAAGTTTACACAAAATTTTGTATAATTTGTCATACTAATCCTACTTCCTACAATGTGAAACTGTGGATGTTTGGATGTTTGTTTGTTACTCAATCACGCAAAAACTACCGCATGGATTTGGCTGAAATTTGGAATGAGACATAGATTATACCCTGGATTAACACATAGACTAGCTATTATATATAATAGATTATTAGATTATTTTATCCCGAGAAATCAAAGAGTTCCCACGGGATTTTGAAAAAACCGAAATCTATAGCTACAGCTATAGGTAGATTAGGTACATTACAATAGCACTATTACTATTTCTTGAAAGTAGGTTTAGTTGAAGGTTGGAAAAGAGAGCGGGAACGGGGACCAGAAATCCGTGATTCCCTCGGGATTTTTGAAAAACCGAAATTCACAAAAGCAAAAGCTAAGTAGTTTGTTATAATCATCATTGGCACGAGGGAGTCGCAAGTCAGAGCAAGTCGAAAATATTTCCGCTCCGCCTCGATTCCGCCATCAGAAGGTAAATTACAAAGATTACAAAGCAGGGCTCCGATTAAAGTCATAATTTTAATTCTTCAAGTTTCACAAGTAGAAATAACTCGGAGGAAGGGAAATACGTAATTCGTTCGCTGTAAAATGTTCCGTATTTGTTTGGCTTATTAATTTTTCTTTTTTTAATCTATTTGAATTCTGAAAGGCTTGTTTCTATTGATATTATAAAAAAGTACAAAAGAGTAATTATTCTGAACTGGAATCTTTCTCGGTTATGCTACAAGTACATTTCAAGTATTGCTGGCGCTTTCAAATTAAGGGTGGGTATTTTGACGATTTTTGATTTTAAAACGTATCTTTGATTTTTTGACGATTTTTGACGTTAGAATTTGACAGTCAATTTCAAAGCTCAGATGGTGTAGGCGCCCTGGTGAGGTACCTAACGATGTACATCTATAATATAATAAAACTGTAACAGATCCAATTCTGTACATTGAAGATATTTTGAAAATTTTTATTGGAGGGCACTCTATAATCGATACTGAAGCCAAAACTGCAATTTTTTTCATTTTTGTCTGTCTGTCTGTCTGTCTGTCTGTCTGTCTGTCTGTCTGTCTGTCTGTCTGTCTGTATCTTGGCCGCGCATCACGCCGAAACTACTGAATGGATTCGAATGAAACTTGGTACGATTGTAGTTTATACTCCGAGGTAGGTTATAGGATACTTTTTATCCCGAAATTCAGCACGGTTCCCTTGGGAGAGGGGATGAAAGTTGAAACGTGTATTTAGCTGTAATTCATTAACGCGTTGTTCGATTTTACTCATTCTTTTTTTGTTAGAAAGATAGTACTTTATATATTGTTCCATAAATATTTCAAGGTCATAGGTTTTTTAGTTCAGAAATGACAGGCATTTATTGGGTTCAAATAACTTGGGACCCGGATCTTTGAACGTACGGCTTATTTTAAACTGGTGTGCGTTTAAATTTATGTTTGTCGATCTGTCTATTTGTTCCAGCTAATTTCCGAAATGGCTGGATCGATTTTGATGGAACTTTCTGGTGATGTTATAAGGAATAACTTAGGCTACATTTAGTTTAGGTACAAAAAAGGATTATGGGATCCAATCCGATCCTATATAAAACCTATATCCAGGCGGACGAAGTCGCGGGGGTCGGCTAGTCTATAATATAATAAAACTGTAACAGATCCAATTCTGTACATTGAAGATATTTTGAAAATTTCTTTTGGAGGGCATTCTATAATCGATACTGAAGCCAAAACTGTATTTTTTTTCATTTTTGTCTGTCTGTCTGTCTGTCTGTCTGTCTGTCTGTCTGTCTGTCTGTCTGTATCTTGGCCGCGCATCACGCCGAAACTACTGAATGGATTCAAATGAAACTTGGTACGATTTGAGTTTATACTCCGAGGTAGGACATAGGATAGGGATTTTTATCCCGAAATTCAGCACGGTTCCTTCGGGAGAGGGGATGAAAGTTAAAACGTGTATTTAGCTATAATTCATTAACGCGTTGCTCGATTTCACTCATTCTTTTTTTGTTAGAAAGGTAGTACTTTATATATTGTCCCGTAAATATTTCAAGGTCATAGGTTTTTAGTTCAGAAATAACAGCCATTACAACCCTCAGTATTGGGTTCAAATAACTTGGGACCCGGATCTTTGAACGTACGGCTTATTTTAAACTGGTGTGTGTTTAAATTTATGTTTGTTATTTGTTCCAGCTAATCTCCGAAACGGCTGGATCGATTTTAATGGAACTTTCAATGTTATAAGGAGTAACAGGCTGCATTTAGTATAGGTACATAAAAGAATTATGGGATCCGATCCGATCCTATATAAAACCTATAAACACGCGAACGAAGTCGCGGGGGTCAGCTAGTACTTATTAAAAAACGACTTGAATTTCGGTAGCTATACAACCGACCGGGCTATGTCCATGACAGTGTAGTGGAGGAATCTAAAGTATCTTAGGTAAGCACTTCGTGGATTGGTTCAATGAATTGATGCTAGTGTTTCAGTTCAATGTTTTTTTGAAGCTCACGTTTAACAGCTACTCTTTACATAGTACACGAAAATGTGATGAATCTGTGACGATTATAATTCAAAAATTTCAAACACCAATCACTGTTGTCATATTTTACGATACACACTATCTATTACTTACTCGAAAATCTACAGTACTATTTACAATACTTTACATCGTATATCGTACTATCTACTACTTTCTCGACAAGTATAAACTAAAAATTAAAAAAACCCCCGACATTCGCCATTTTGTGGTGGCGGCCATCTTGGATTTACATAGTGCTACTACTAGTAGTCAAGCCCCATTTCCGACGGTGGCCGTCGGAAATGGGGCTACTTTTGTCTGCCCTTCTTCACTGCATGTGTAGAATTGTAAGCACCATTCCGAACCAGTGGTAGATTCATTTGTCGATTCGTAAGCACTTGTAAAGGTCCGAAAGTCGTTTGTGGGAATGGGCGTAATGTCGCGTCTATAACAAAATTCCACAAGCAATCTTAGACTTGCCTTTACACAAGTTTAAGAACTCTGTTAAAATTATGCTCAGAAAAAAAGCTTATTATACAATTGAAGATTATATAAACGATAAAAAAGCATGGACTTAGCTCGTTCCAGCAATGCGCGAGACGGCATTTCAATCATGTACATAAATAATTGTTATATTGTTATTTTTAAAAAGGAGCAACCGCTGAGTTTCTTACAGGTTCTTCTCGGCTGGAACTGCATTCCGAACCTGTGGTAGATTCAAATTGACGATTCAAAAGTACTTGTTAAAGTTTATTTGAATAAAAAACTTTTCTATTCTATTCTATTCTAAGCCCTTTCATTTGATACCTATTTTGAGGGAGTTGTGATAAAATATGTTATCCGCCATTTTGTAGCGGCGGCCATCTTGGATCCATATTCATCAAACATAGCTAACAACACTTTCGACTAATTCCCCTTTCTAACAAAAAAAAACCGCATTCAAATCGGTTCACCCGTTTGAGCGCTACTAAACAGGGGAACAGACAGACACACACACACATACACACACACATACACACACACACACACACACACACACACACACACACACACACACACACACACACACACACAGACACGTCAAACTTATAACACCCCGTCGTTTTTGCGTCGGGGGTTAAAAATCTCATACCGATCAATATCGAGATGCGACAGTTTTCCTTTAGGTCAAGCTATGAAATCAAACTATATCCATCGCTCGAACTAAATTCCCTCCATAGTTTATCAATACCGCACCGCATAATCTGGTATCTGCCGTTTACTTGAAAGTCATATAAATTGAAAGCCGGTGATTCCATCAGCGACCGAGAGATGGCACGGTCGGTACGCCATCGATGATAAGCCGAGCGGGAAATCGGCATTTCCGTAAACACTTTGCTCTAAATACAAGCGGCGAGCGAATGATGAGCGATATTTTTATGCCAGACTGCCCATCATTTATTTTATTTCTCAAGATTTTCCTAGCGGTTTCGTCCTCCTAGATAACGTTTTGTAAATTCTCGTTAGAACAGAACAGAAAAGATTTTTATTCAAATAAACTTTTACAAGTACTTTTGAATCTTTAATTGAATCTACCACTGGTTCGGAACGCCGTTTCTGCCGAGAAAAACCAGCAAGAAACTCGGAATGACTGTATCTTTTTTGGCAACACTTTTGCAGGTAGGCAAAGAATTCCTACGGGAAGTCGATACAAAATAATGGGAAAATTTTAGGTAAATAAACACAGCTACTCTCCAATCTTCTAACACTTGCACCACCAAACAGGCGGTCTAGGATTGTATGTTATTTGAGACTTGATCAATGTTAACGCAATTGTCAGCGATAAGATCCCCTTCTGTTTATTCTGCCTTCGCTTGCATGAACATTGTTAGGAAAGGAACCGCCTGTTTTGGCTCTGCGACGAAAATTTTTGCAGCATCACTTGTGAAATATAAGTTTTATAGCTACCTATACCTAGGCAGTTGGTGAAAATTTAGGAACACATCTAATTAGCTCGTCGATGAAAATAGTAGAGTGTTGAAGCTTGCGAACAAAGTAAACAAGGTCACGATCATAGATTCTTCTAAAAAATATGTTTGGAATCTTAAAATGCTAATAAACCCAATCACTATTGTGGCTCTAAGCAGCCGTGATTCAAACGCGGGAAATGATGATCCGTAGCCGAATAAGTTACTCGACCAACAAGGCAGTCGCCTTATCGAGATACGTCCACTGCAGGACATAGGTCTCTTGCAAGGATCGTCAGGATAAACAATGTAATGAACTTGAGATCCTCCGACCAGCTAGTAGTTCCAGCACTGCGTTTGCTTATCACCATTCAAGCACCTTGGGACTCCCAACCCCAGGGGAGTTGGACACCCTCGTCGATAGGCTCGTCAATAGGCAATAGTCGATAGGAACTAGCGCAAAAGGAAGGAAGAAGCGTATAGATCGACCAGAATCTCATGAAAAATAGGGAAATTAAATTTTGTAGTAAGCAACACTAGGTTAACTCGGCTGCCTTAGTGATAGAAAAAGTAATTACATTCAGAACACCTTACCTGGGATCGTTTCACGAAACGAAAAAATCAAGCAACTGCATTTTAAATACAAAAACAAAGTAATCAACATCCAATTACTTTGTTTTTGTGTTGTGCTTGTTGTTTACTTGGTTTTTGCATTTATATTCCGGGTTAGTGAGTGCAGTTACTTTGTTTGGGCAATTTAAATTTCAGTAAACGGTTCAAGTTATTTGAAATATTAAACTGTGGTAAAAAACTACTCGACATAAAACTTTTGTTAATGCAAAAAGTCAATTTCACAAAAAAATGTCAGTTCCTTTGTTTATCGCTAGGGCAGCCGTAGTGTTGCTAACCTTGGAATTTCATTTGCCTATTTTTCATGAGATTCTGGTTGATATATACCTCGAGCATGACTTGAGGTTGACTAGTATTGTTATTAACCCACGACGCAAAAACGACGGGGTGTTATAAGCTTGACGTCTGTGTGGTATGTGTGTGTGTCTGTCTGTTCCACTGTAGCGCTCAAACGGGTGAACCGATTTGAATGCGGTTTTTTTGTACTCAGGAGTGTTCATAGCTATGTTTGATGAAAATCGGTCCAAGATGGCCGCCGCCACTAAATGGCGGATTACACATTTTTTCACAACTCCCTCAGTATGGATATCAAATGAAAGGGCTTGACTAATACAATAGCACTAAGCAAATCCAAGATGGCCGCCATCACAAAATGGCGAATGTCGGGTTTTTTTGTTATACTTGTCGCACTACGTCTCTGCCTCCTTTCCTCGCTACGTCCCATGCCACTCGACGAGTGTATGGTATCGATTCTTCGAGGCACGTATTAGGCAGTCATGTAGGCGTAATAATAACGTTTGAGCAAAATTATTATTACGCCTACATGACATAAATTCTTATTTATTGCAAATAATTTTATATTTATATCATTAGAACGTTGACATGCATGCTATTTAAATTTTTTTAGTCTTAAAATCAATAATTCAATTTGCACACTAATTTATTAGTTAAATGTGTTGGGAGACTTAAAGCTAAGCTTTAAGATCTATAATATTTGTGCCCACATTTATGCAAATAAAAATTCTTACTCTTACTTTTAACATTAAGGTTCCATTTAAAAAGACGTAGAGCTGTCTAAAATTTCGAACTAAAACATTCGCCATTTTATGGCGGCGGCCATCTTGGATTTGCAATAGTGCTATTCTACTAGTCCAGCCCTTTTATTTGATACCCATATTAAGTGAGTTGTGAAAAAATATGTAATCCGCCATTTTGTAGCGGCGGCCAGTTTGAACCGATTTTTACCAAACATAACAACACTCTCGACTAATCCACCTTTCAAACAAAAAAAACTGCATTCAAATTGGTCCACCCGTTTGAGCGCCACAGGGGAACAAACAGACACACACACACACACAGACACGTCAAACTTATAACACCCCGTCGTTTTTGCGTCGGGGGTTAATAACATTCGCTTAATATTGAAATTCATTGTAAAATTGAAGAAACGTGCCAAGAGTCCTCCAATTGAGGAGGCGATAAGGCGGCACGAACAATACCTTATTAAATTATTTACATTTACATACTTCGCCTTGTAAAAGGCGAACAAAGAACACCTGTTGCAAAACTCCACGCCAGAATTTGAAAATAGAATTTCGCCTCCGCCTCGCGCACACTCCGTAACATCATTCCGACCGAAACTTTCAGTTCGAGGAATATGTGTTAAGAGTTCGCTGCCGTACATTAAGATTCAGTGCAAAATACATTAACTCTCTGTTTCATATTGTAAAGTTATTTTAATTTTTTTATGTAATTGAGTTTTTATGTCGAAAAATTCTCAGTAGTAGTCTGGAATTGGGAAGTTGGCGGTGTTACACACACCCCCGTGCCTCGGAAAGCACGTAAAGCCATCGGTTCTACGCCTGAGTTCTCTCCGGTCATCTTGTAGAGCTACATCGGTTACTGTGGTTCTTCTATGAATCAGGTCTATGAAATTCATAGAAGAATTACAGCCGACTTTTCTTTTCCTTTCTCTTTTGTTTTTTCCTTTCTTGTTTTCTTTTGTTTTCCTTTCCTAATTTTTCATTTATTTTCTTTTCCTTTCTCTTTTGTTTTTTGTTTTCTTGTTTTCTATTCTTTTCCTTTCCTTTCTTTTCAGCGCTTCTGTGACTGTTTTTAACTGCCACCATCACCACTACAGCCTTTTAACGTCCCACTGCTGGGCACAGGCCTCCTCTCTCATAGAAGTGAGGGATTTAGAACTTTGACCCGCCACACTGCTCCAATGCGAGATGGCCGGCTTTATACCAACTATTGTCACATGATAGTGATAATAGCCGGGACCGATTGCTTATCGTACTCCCCGAGGCACGGAGGTGAAACACCGCCAACTACCAACTCCAGGCTGGCACTGAGAATTTCTTGACGGAAAAACCCAATACTTAACAATTATTTTGACCAACAAGGCATTTAGCTACACTGTTTATAACATTTAGCTAAATATAGCCACAGTAGGTATAGCGAATCGCTATGCTATACAGCCTAGAACAAAACCACAGAGTATGCATAAACTAGAGCTATCAATTCGAGCATTCCAATCAAACGTGCTGCGAGGCTTCCATCTGAGCTCGCTGTTGATATAAACCGTGGAATACGAAACTAGGCGTCTTTGACTACCCGCTCAATTTACTTCAAGGTGTTTCAAGTAAAACTAATTAAACTGCCAGTCTAATCAAAGCTTGATTGAGGATGTTTGGGGTAATCCTATTTGAAACTTTCCGGAACTTATAAACCTTAAGGGTGCGAAGTCGCATGTTCAATTCTGGGCGAACAAATTATAAAATTGTATTTTTTTTATTTGTTAATTTTTTGTGACATAAGTATTTAAATATTTTTTAAATTTTGAAATATAATTTGGTTACTTTTACTTTAAAACGTTTCTAATTAAGAACTGTTAATATGCATATAATAATTATATGCAAATTAATATGCATATAATAATTATATGCATATTAATTTGCATCATTTGTACTAAATAGTAACACTATGTTCTTCTTCTAGATTTTTTTTAAATTAAATGATTCACTAGTCCACTAGTTCAATCTATCAAATGATACTGTATAAAAGTCAGCTCATTTCACATGAAAAGAACCTTTTTTAAGCTGAGCGCACATTCAACATTTTCCTTTTAAGCATTTTGTTACACGGCCAACAAACGGCCTTACGTTAGTAAATAGCGCCGCGTATCTCGTTACATTAAATTAAAAACAAAAATACATTCGAAAAAAGAACTCCACGAGGAAAAAGTAAAAAAAAAAAGAAAACTAATCTCCTCTGAACTAAGCGCTCGCTTCCAAAAAGGAATTCTAATTTTAAATTCATCCGTAACTCCTGCCAGTGCGCGGCAAAAGCGGGCGAAGGCGAAACATGTCGAATTGAAATTCTGTACCGAGCGCGGCAAAACGGCGGACGTGTGTTCGAATTCCAATGTTATAGCTTACGGGGGTGTGAGGGGGTGTAACTATTTGCAAACAAACGCCGGAATGAGTTTGGTCAACGCCGGGTATGCGTGTCCGAAAATGATAATGGCAAAAATGTTTGGACCGTTGACAATATCAAGCGCTTCCGCAGAGAGATGTTGCATACTAGAGGCGACGATGTACCGCAAAACGGCCTCAACCTGACGGGTGAACAAAAGGACCAGTCGTACTTTTTCATTCGGTCAGTTGTCTGGGACCTGCTTATACCAGAGTAAATAGTATTCGCTATTGCCAACATATTATGAAGCAATTAAGCAACTCTACGGTAGTGAAAACTGTCTTGTTGGCTATTTTATTCGGCTGCGAGTCATGTGGTTTTGAGATCAAATCCCGATTCAGGCCAGAATTTTATTGGGTTTCTCAGTCAAGAAATTCAGCCAAAAAAATTAAATTGGTATTATATGTATTATATTGGTATGTAGGTAGTATGTATTGTATTGGTTTATATGTTGGTACACGCCTGTGCCTTAGAGAAAACTGAAGTCGTCGGTTCTGTACCCAATCTCTCTCCGGTCATGTTCAATTACCGTCCCGCTAAACTGTGAGAGTGAGGAAATATAAAGAACTGTTTGCGTACATGCACACTTGTGCACTATAATAGCTCCTAATAGTTGACTATTATCCGGTGTGATTGGCCACCATTGCTCAAATTAGCAATCAAGAGAATATTTACAAGAGTGAAAGATACATATTATATACTTAGACATAATCAGTTCACATCTTAGGTCTTTGTAATCATTACGTTTGCGGCGTTTTTCGAAGCTTGTGTATGGGTTTCACACCTCTGTAGTCTATAACTCAATGCTCCGAATGTTTACGCTGCGCACACTTGTGACTCGTGAGTCGTCAGCTAATGTTTATGTGTGCAATTTAATTTAACGCTTGATTATCTCGACCTTGTTTTAAAGCAGTGTATGGTATATTGTGTAGCTATTCTATTTTTAATAAAACAACAGAAAAATACAACTTTTTTGTTCTATTAACATATACATAAATGTAGGGTAAATATAGCAGTGACGCGTTGACAATATATCTCTCTCGTTCCCTCAGCCGACTCGAGCCAACATTGCCCGAACGAGCGTTACATATCCGAGCGTGACGGCACTCAAAATAAAGTGCTCAGCGCGCCTAAACAAGTTTCCACATCAAAAATATTTCGCTGAGCGTTCAAATTGTAGCCATAAATTAATTCCATCTTCGCAGAGGTCAATTTTTCAAACACAAAACCTGTCAGTTCACACTTCCCCGCACATTCCTTATCTACGAGCTAAATAATTTCGTGAACTTGCTCCACCGTAAACACCCGTCCGACCGTATTGAATTAATCTCAAATTACGGAGCTGTATTTGAAAAAGCAAAACTTATTTAAAATTATTGTTTCAAGTCAAGTTTATAATAAACTAGATGATGAGAACTTTTGTTTAAAAAGTTGCATATGTTAAATTCAGGAATCCCGTAAGAGCTCTTTAATTTTCCGGGATAAAAAGTAGCCTATGTCCGTCTCCGGGATGTAAGCTACCTCTGTACCGAATTTCATCAAAATCGGTTAAACTGTTGGGCCGTGAAAAGCTAGCATACAGAAAGACAAACAGGCACACTATAGCATTTATAATATAAGTATGGATTGATCGGATGGCTCTTTTCTGCATTATGAAATAGTTTCTACATTAGCAACTCTGCCTGCCTCTACTTAACATCACAATATGATTCCATACAATATACAGTAAGATTGTGGCCAAGCAACAAGATTATACGCAATAAGATTATAGTGTACGCACTACGCACATAGATTTATAGAATAACAAGTATAAATTGAAAATTAAAAAAAAACCCCGACATTCGCCATTTTGTGGCGGCAGCCATCTTGGATTTGCATAGTGCTATTCTACTAATTAAGCCCTTTCATTTAATACCCATATTAAGGGAGTTGTGAAAAAATATGTAATCCGCCATTTTGTAGCGGTGGCCATCTTGGATCGATTTTCATCAAACATAGCTAACAACACTCTCAACTAATTAACCTTTTAAATAAAAAAAAACCGCATTCAAATCGGTCCACCCGTTTGAGCGCTGCAGGGGAACAGACACACACACACAGACACGTCAAACTTATAACACCCCGTCGTTTTTGCGTCGGGGGTTAAAAAGGTGGATACATAAAAAGATGATCTTCACAAAAGGTTACACCCTAATATATCTACTCTATGGCCGGCCTTGTTACACCCCTCACGGGAAATAACTGAATAGTTTCTGTTTAATTTACTACGGGCGGGACCTCACGGTACAGTGACTTTAGGAAATAATTTGCTTATAGATAACTAGGTGACTGCCCCTGTTCCGCGCGTGTGGCCAAATTGTACCTCTGCATAGTGTGAGAGCGTGGTGGCCAGTCTAAACTCTTCTCATTGTGAGACTCCTCTCTTAACAAGTATAATTAAAAATTTAAAAAAACTCAGACATTCGCCATTTTGTGATGGCGACACACACACACACACACGCACACGCACACGCACACGCACACGCACACGCACACGCACACGCACACGCACACGCACACGCACACGCACACGCACACGCACACGCACACGCACACGCACACGCACACGCACACGCACACGCACACGCACACGCACACGCACACGCACACGCACACGCACACGCACACGCACACGCACACGCACACGCACACGCACACGCACACGCACACGCACACGCACACGCACACGCACACGCACACGCACACGCACACGCACACGCACACGCACACGCACACGCACACGCACACGCACACGCACACGCACACGCACACGCACACGCACACGCACACGCACACGCACACGCACACGCACACGCACACGCACACGCACACGCACACGCACACGCACACGCACACGCACACGCACACGCACACGCACACGCACACGCACACGCACACGCACACGCACACGCACACGCACACGCACACGCACACGCACACGCACACGCACACGCACACGCACACGCACACGCACACGCACACGCACACGCACACGCACACGCACACGCACACGCACACGCACACGCACACGCACACGCACACGCACACGCACACGCACACGCACACGCACACGCACACGCACACGCACACGCACACGCACACGCACACGCACACACACACACACACACACACACACACACACACACACACATGAAGATGATGATAGCATGAGAAACATTGTTCTAGCGAGTTTCCGGTATTTTATCTGAGGGCCTGTGGGACTATTCTCTAATTTAGTTACCAACAGTAAATGAAAGCCACCGGATTAGGTCGACATATACATTGCTGTTTTAATATGTGAAATGAAATCAATGTTTATATTTTTACACAGTAAAGCAGCAATGTATATCGAACTTATTCGGCGGCTATCATTTACTGTTGATTACTAAGTTAGAGAATAGCCCCCCTGGTCTAACGCTTATGTGACGTTAGTGTCTTCTCACACGAGGTGATACTAACCGAACCAGAATAAAATCAGTTTTATACTCTACTAGCTGATGCCAGCAACCTTGTCTGCTTGGATTCTTATAAATCTCATCCCCTATTTAACCTCCTTGGGGTTTGAATTTCCAAAATTCCAGAAACACGTAATTCTTTATTTTTAACCGACAAGAAAAATACCGATTTTCATCGATATAACTTTAAAAATGACGTACTTTCATACAAACTTTCATATCCCATTTAACCCACTTGGGACTAGTTCTTCCAAAATTCCTTAAACACGTAACTCTTTATTTTTAACCAAAAACCTAAATACCAATTTTCATGGATATAACTTGAAAAATGACGGACTTTCATACAAATTTTCATCCCCTTAACCCCCTTAGGGGTGAAATGAGCGATAATCCTTTCTTAGTGTGCACTTACGTTATAAAACAAAGCTACTGTAAAAATTTCAAGTTCGTATAACTTCAGTGGATTAGGCTGTGCGTTGATGATCAGTCATTCAGTCAGGACAAGCCTCTTTATAATATTATTATAGATAGCAACCGATCGTGTCTACACATAGGTACATTTCAATGGCGGGATGTGGAATATGGAAGGTCCTGGGTTCGATTGCCGGCAGGTGAAATTTAGAAATTTATAAATATTATTTTTATTTTACATTACATACTTAATTTATTTTCAACAGACCGCCTTGTATTTTAAGGAATCCTTAGACTAACCAAAAAGCGCTAATGGAAACGCCATAAAAATGGCGGATTAAGGTTTTTTCGAACATCTGTAGCGTGCCGGCTTTGTTCGCAAATCCTGTGGAATGTAGACAAAAGATAAATGTCTCCACCCTAACACCTAATACCTTAAACCTCGGAAAGGTTTAAATGAATTATGGCAGTATCCGCACCTGCGAACACATAGATTATAACTTATTATAATGCTGAATCTTTACTACTATCTATAGATTTAAAAAGATTTGTCCTGACTGACTGAAATGATTGACTGACTGAACTATCAACGCAAAGTCTAAACCGGATAATTTACCCGGTTGGGTAAGTAAATTTGAAATTTTGACAATAGATTGGTTTATTTTATGACGTAGACATTCAATAAGGGATATTTGTAAATTTCACCCCTGAGGGAGTTAAATAGGGGATGAAAGTTTGTATGAAAGTTAGTCATTAATTTTCAACTTGTATCTGTAAAAATTTGTATTTTGGCCTTCGCGTAAAAATCAATAAAGGAAACGCTAACGTAAATATGGAGAAACATTTTTAATACCTAAACCAAAAAAATCTACGCAGACGAAGTCGTGGGCATTAGTTAGCTGCACTGTAAAATTATAAAAGATTTTCCGTTTATTTGTTACTGGACCGATCGAGAAAAAGGCGGTCTTAAAGCTTCTTACTCCTTAGGGTGAAAAACCTGTTACGATCCCTCAACCTAAATGATCAGTGTAGCGAGAGGAAAATGAAGGCATTATTATCTGTCCAAACACTAACAGCAAGCTACGCCCCTTTCCGATAAGAGTTTTCGGAGTGTAGCTCATGCAACTTACAAATCATCACGTAGGTAGTTTTATGTTTTGCGCACCACATATTATTTTTAACCGACTTTAAATAAAGTATGAGGTTCTTAATTCGTCAGAATCTTGATATTTTCTAATTACCTACTGAAAGACGCCTGGGCCGATTTGGAAAATTCTTCTTTAGTTTGAAACTACTGAGGTGGTCTCATGGTCGACAAATATTGGATTTAGTATATAAAACTTTTTGAATGATAAAAGTGATCTCATGGACATACGCGATGATGAAATGCTGACAGAAATTGGCTCTTGGATGGACTTATGGATTTAAACTACAAGATAAATTAAAAAAAAATCAAGGTTAAAAGTTGTCAAAGTCTATTAAATATGATTGAGTAAAATTAACTATTTACTTTGTAAAATTTTTACGCAGTAAAAACAAGTCCACAAAACCGTGCTTAGGTACATAATTATTTCAACCCTTTGTACTTATAATCTAGCACCGAATGCCATATTGTAAAAAGCTACGAGTCTACGTCCCCTCAATACTGTCTGCCATTACAAGGGTACAAAATAAGGCTTTTTATTTAAGTATACACGTTAAACGCCTCTATTAAAATTTCATTCTAAACGCCTCTTAAGAAAATCGCATACGGTTACAAAAATCGCAAGATGGCGCATAAGCGGCAATAAATGCAAGAGGTGCGCACTTTTTTGTACTGACAAGATATAGTTCGTAAACTTAAACCCGACTACGCTTAATAATTTAATTTAATATAAAATAATAATTTAGTGTACAGAAAGCACGGGACAAGTAGCTAGTAGCGCCATCTGTTATGTCTATCCAAAACTAATTTAATAATCTAGAAACCCGCGCGAAGATCACATATCGATTTTTTCGTGAGTAAAATGTAGCCTATGTCACCAGGACCATAACAACGAATCAATAGACACCTCATTCATCAGAATCAGTCTAGTAGTTTAGGCGCTACAGTGATACACACAAAATCTCATACAAAAATCGGACACAAATATAGTACAGAGATACATACATAACATACATAGACTGCTAAAATCGTAATCCTCACTTTTGGCTTTGCCGTAGTCGGGTAAAAATGTGAGTGACGTCAGCAACATTTGGCATACCAAAAAAATGCTAAGCGCACTAAGCTTATGCTAGGCGTGAGCTAAGGTCACGTCGGCACCAAATTCAGTCAGCGTCATTCGATGCGTCTAATGCGTCTGAATCTTACTGCACTGTGCTAGGCTACGTTGCGCGCACCTCTCTGTCTCTGCTCTTTCATCATTTGCGGTCTCATCATTTCGTCGTATTATAATGTTCTCCCGACTGTAGTTCATCCACGCATTCAATCTCAACAGAAACAGTACATATTATAGTGTAAACACAGTGGAACTTTCTATTTCCTCACTCTCACAGTCAGATGGAACGGTAATCCGACACGAACGGAGACAGATCAAGTATATAAAAATAACAGCATTTTATGCCCTTTGGCACGGCGGTATAACACCAACTTTCTAACTCTGGCTTTAAAAGTTGAGAATTTCTTGATATAAAACGCGTAAAATTATTTCTATCCAAACAAGGGTCTCCCAGACCAAAGAGACATTCAAAGTCTAGTGGTATACGATCACCTTAACAGCCTTTTGTTACGTACTAAAACGCCGCTGAAATATCGCGCTGGTATTTATAATTATGTCACCGAAAGTCCTCCGAAAGACATTTCGCACAACCCTTTCACTGTGAAATTTAATTTCCTTTGAATTTCCAAAGACCATTTCGCAAAAGCGAGATGTAATTTCTAATGTGTGCAGGACACCCGTTCTGAACGCGCGGCACGGTTTAGTAATCTCCGTTACAATTTACAGACATCGACTTATATACATACGTAGTCCTCAAACACTCCACATTAAAAGTTTATTAATATTTAAAAAGACTGCAATTTCCAACAAATAAAACCACTCCCTGGAGTGAAACGAAGCTGAACATTAAAGTAGTAAAAATATCCGTATATGTGCTTTGGAGATAAGACTAGAAATCTTATTGTATACTCAAGAACGAGTGTACACCCGTGTGTACACTCGTTCTTGTGTTAGTATACAATAGGATTTCTATTGAATTTACAGTATACTTAACAATTGATTTGAGTTTGAGTTTTGAGTTTTATTGATTTTTTTTTTAATACTCACACATACACACACGGTCGTCTGTTCCTAAAGTAGGCAACTTAATGCCTGTGTTATAGGTAACAGCCGACTGATAGACATATTTACATATAAATACATGTATATTTTAATAAAGGTATACATACATACATATTATTATAAATACACCCAGACTCGGGGCGGGAATCGAACCCGCGACCCCGGAGCGGAAGGCAGTGTCACTGCCAACCGCGCCAACGGGCCAGTCATATTTGTACAATATTTGTATTCAATAATTGTACACTGAACAACTGTGATTAAGAAAGAAGTAAAATTGCCATTAAATAAAAGGTAAAAAACTTCCTTTTTTCTACAAACAATCAACAGGTAAACTTTAGAGGAAAAGTTATATGTGTGTCTATATTTGAGTGTGAGAGTGAGTGTATGTATACGAGCCAAAAGCTCATTAAGAGTGGACGTACCTCAGGGGTGCTTCACCGTAACAACCGGGTGCGTTTGACAACCCAGAATTGCGTAAATAAAGCCAAATATTTGCTCAAAATACAGCAAGCATAAAATAATAGCTACCTACTGAGTGGCTATAAGGATAAAAAAAAAGAAAAAATAAACAAAATTAAAATGGCTCGTTCTCTATTGGGTCATAAGACCTGTCTCGGTACATGCTTTACAAAAATAGAACAACAGCACTGATTTTAGCCTCAGTTGGCCCCAAAACCGAATCCAGCTGCCAAATAAGCGAACAGTAAATTTGCATAAGAAAAACTTGCATTATTTGTGTATATGCATGGTGTGACGGTTCCGTTTTATTTTTTATCAATGACAGATTTAAAATACACAACAAATTTTTGTTCCATGGAAACACCACTTTTTTAATAAAGAGCACAGAGCACATACATAACTCAAATCTGTCTATGACGGTGCACGCTTATCTGTATCTGTGCTCATGCTTTCTCATTGCTTGAGCGTCGTAATCCTTTCCATAATTCTCGTAATGGTAATGGTTTTCTTGGGATGAAAATGCGGAGAGCTTAAAGATAGTTTCACACGCGATATATACCAAATTCAAACCTGAATAATAATAATTGGACACCCAACAAGTTACCGCTGGTCTGACAACAACAGCTCGCTCCGCGAGCTGTTGCGTTTTCTCACTCTCTCATTTGCCTATATGAGTGAACGAGATGAGTACATGATTTTGTGTATAACACGTAAGAAGCTTTGTTTCTGTCGGATGTTACACGACACTTCAAGGCTTTTTAAAAAATACGACCCAGAAATTACCATTATTCTTAATTCATTAGAATAGTTTTCAAATTAAGTTTCAGTATATAATAGCGCACATACACACACAAACACTTGCCCGCTGAAATCCATTTCCGTAAATATTTCAATCTATATTTTCGTAGTTTTGATCGTAAAAATATCGTGTTGAAGTAAATAAACGTGTAGTGGAGTTTTAAAACGCCTCTCAACAACTTACCGAGTTTTACATTCCATTACAGTGTTATTTTGTCTGTGAGCTCCCAACATTTTTAAATTGAAATTTCTCGGTCCATTGTGAAGCTCTCTGGACCGACATAGATGGATAAGCGGGACAGATGCAGCACTTTGAGCGGCTGCAAGTGTCTAAAGCGGGGATCCAAATTGGCTATTTGGATTATTTATTGCTCTCAGAAAAATGTAGCTGTAATTTTTTTAAGTTAAATAAATTAAAAAAAAACTCGTAGGTAATTTTTTCTCAGTATATTTTGGTGTTCCATATCCAAAAGGTGCCGCTCCGCTAATTTTTTTTATGAACTTGAAAGTGAGTGATGTAATCACTATAATATTATGATGTGGACAGTAACACATAATAAGCTTTCATTTTTCTATTTCATATAATTATCTAATAATAGTTTTAAAGCTCTCTCACACTAGACAGACGTATGAAGCTCAGTGTTAATGAAGCCTTAATAAGATTTGTAACAAAAGCAAAGGCGGCTCGCTACAAAGGAACCCGCGTCACGCAATTATCCCATTAGTTACTCGTGTTTTTGTTAAAAGGCTAGTCGTGTCGTATACGCGAAAAAATTCGAGAAATGCAACACTCTTTGACCTACTAATGATATCGTTGGTAAATGTATTTTTCTCCCGCTTGTTTGGAAATAGTTTGATTGATATTAACAAACGCAAAACGTCAATAGAATCTTTTCGGTGCGCAATTACACGCGCATTAACACGACAGCAATTTCCAAAATCGCAATAATAAAGATTGTTGGACAGTTTTTATTGCTAGCGAGGCTTTTTAAGTACACATAAATTAAGTAACATACATTTTAGACACACGATATTAACAAACATTTAACAAGCTACATTTTAAGACAAATTAAAGCAACTTCGGTCCAACAATCTCGGAGAAATCGGTGTAGGTACCAATCAAAAATATTAGTAAAATATGGGTACATTTATGCATATTACTTTGTATGTATAAGAATGATAACTATTACGTTATATACTAAAACATTTCTGAAAGCATGTCAATTACGATAGTAAAAAATTATCAAAATCGGTTGATTGATTTTTAAAATAACCACGAACATAATACATACTTACACACTTGCATATAAAAATAAATATAGACCACTGATCCAAAGCTCTATTGCGCCGTGAATAAAAGACAAACCAACAAACCAATAAAAAAAAACACTTTCGCATTCATAAAATTATTAGATGGTTATATTATAAGGATAATCGAAATTTGAAGCACTTATAAAAAAATATCATGACATAGGTAATAATATATTATGAAACCACCAAGCAAATTGAAACCGAGCCGTTTCATTCGTTCTCGAGCGCGAACGAACGAGATTGAAACTATGAGTTTTTTTGTTTGAATAATTTATCAGTTTAGAATTATGCATACTTAGTTCATTTATTAAGTGAAAATTTTGAAATTTTATTTAAGTACGTCATATTAAAAGATACTCGCACCTAGAGAAGAGAAAAAGATTATAAACAATTTGTTTTTTTTTCCTTGTTAAACATTATGCCTAATATTTTCTTTACCGACCGAATAAAACGTAAAGTTTAGTGTGTTTGTGTGTATGACAATAGTGCAACGGATATGGGGTTTGAACCGTTCATTTTGCTCATTTCAAACGTTCTCTCTACATTTCTATACTTACATAGCAGTGTACAAGTGGCGCCACGCGGTCGCGTACCTCAAAGCCTAGCTTAATAGTTGAGTCCAATTAAAATCGTTGTAGATATTTTTAACCGACTTCAAAAAAGATAGGTGCATGTATGTACGTTTGTATGTATGTACAATGTACATATTATAATATGTATGTATGTGTGTTTGTTCACGCATTTCTCCGAAATACAATCGGATTATTGCAATTTGAGAGTTTGTTGTGGGCTCTTCTCAGACCAGGGCGCGTTTGGAACCCTCGTAGTTTTAGTTTTAAGCTTCCTTCTAAGTAAGTAATTATCACCATTGCCTGTTCCTAAATTGACGTTCAAAAAGTGTACAGTGTACCAATTTTGAATAAAGTTTATTTGATTTGATTTGATTTGATATATTGGCTTACATTTACTTCAACTTAGGGAACATTCCAAGTTTCATCACAATCAGTGTAATTTTCAAGATGGAAGGACGTTTCCTTTTTCAGTTGTATTCTTTGTTTATATTTAACTCAGTTTAATTTTTCAATTACTTATAGCTAGTCAAAGACCAAAACTACACTATACTTCAGAATCTAGAACATCTGATGATAATGATCTTCTGTAATCTCTACCTACTTACACTTGTCACAAGTTTTATCATAAAATAACACTCAAATAGGTCAAGTAAAATATTATAATATAATTTTTATACTTAAATCTAAAAGTCATTAATCATAATACTTTAAAGTCAAGTGGTTCAATTGAAACAAAATTTCGAATGAGTTTTGTGTGACTCGAAACCTGAAGTTATAATCAATTTCGGCTATCGCTCGCTTCGAGAGTCAATAACCTGTCCTGTTAGCTGGGCCTTTGAAAAAAGAATGCCTTCCGAAAAATTAACCAATTAACGAACCGAACCACAATGTGTGGTCCTTCAGAATTAATTTACTTCAAAACCTTTTTTTCGTTTTAAAGAAGACCGCACACAGCCGTACGACACGCAACGCCCGCAAGAGCCGCAAGTGAAAATGACGGCTCATACGACTGATGATGATGAACAAGGACAGCTCTTGCAGTTTTTGCGCCCCTTGCGGTACTGGCTAGTCTGCGGCTCTTGCGGATCACCCGTTGTGTGCGATCACGTTTAACAAGATTATATTTACGGGTTAATTTAGAATTCATTGTATTTAGAGCTCGGGGCTAAAATGCTGCTCGCGTGAATATTACCGTGTTAGTTATTAACGTACTTGTTTACGCAATGGAGCAAGCTGCCGTTATTTAAGTAACTTAATATTAAGTGAAAATTTACAGTTTGGTAAGCGAGTAGAGTAACCTACTTTTGCGTTGGTAATTATGTGTGTGTTTTAACATGATACTTTGTTATGCATACTTATATTTAAATTATTCATACTTTGATGGATATTGTAAATTGAAGAGTTTCCATGGGATTTTCAAAGAACCGAATTCGTGGGCAACGATATTCTACAATGTTTATTTTGAGAATGCAGGATACAAGCTATCTTTGTGTCCAATTTCATCAAAATTTACTCAGCGAATGAGATAGTATCAGCACTATATACAACCGAAGTCATGGGCAAAAATATTCTATAATGTTTATTTTGAGAATGCAGGATACAAGCTATCTTTGTATCCAATTTCATCAAAATTTATTCAGACGAATTTATTTTATTTTATTTTATTTTATTTATTTGGGTTCACAAACAACGCCACAGTATGTCTTAACTAACGAATTTACAAACAAACTTAATCACCGTGGCGTCAACCACGCAAACCACAGATAATTTTGGAGGGACTTACTTCAAGTTATTTAAATTACTTAAGTATTAATACAAAAATTATTAATGAAAGAATGAGATAGTATTAGCACTATAATATACTACTAGTACGGCGAAACACTAATAGTATGTTTTACCAGTCTACCATTAACAACCCCAGCACACCGGGCCACTCAGACTTAGAAATTTTCTTGTGGCTCGAATGCGGCCACTCGAGCGCTCAGTGTATGGTGGTACCATATAAAATGTATGAAAAATCTCTTCCGCGACTTGTAGCGGCCACTAGTCGTCGCCACTAGTGGCCCAGTGTGCGGGGGCTCTAAGACGTGCGATAGGAATATGGTGTAAGGTGTACGATGTGCCCAAAAAGCAGCCAATGAAAGCATTAAGTATACATAAATACTATACATACTAATAATACATATACATTATACATATTATAATAATAGAACCATATCATATTAATTTTTATTTTGATTTTTTATTTTATTTATTTATATCATATTTATAGTAAATAAAACGATTGACTAATATTAATATTTATAATAGTTATTTTATTAATGATATAATATCGATTTGATGCACCTATTTTAAATTTGCCATCTGCCTCGAATTTTGTAAATTAACTTCATTCTAGACTTTTGCACAAAATCATTCTTAACTGAACAAAAAAAGCTAATTCAGACTTTTAGAGTAGCTTTACAGTTCAGCACGAGATTTCATTATCGGTTCCTAATAAATCTTTCCTCGAGATTGAAAAAGTGAAGATAAGAAATTGTTCTTGTAAATACAAAAAGGATACATATTACATTTAAGAATACAATTTAGCTATTTATTAAGGAACATTATAAATACAACAATACTACTTAAATCTACCAAAATACCACAACAGAAGAACGGTTCATTTTTAAAAACATGTTTTTGGTATCTACGTATTAAAATTTTTCATCCAATTCGTTACATGTTTAGTCAAAGATTTGCAGATCACTGTAATGATACTCACTCATCAAAATTTATTATAAATGAGAGAAAATATAACTCACTTAACATAATAAGTAATGTATACTGCTACAATTATATTATTTCCGTAGGCGAATAGAACATTCAAAGCTAAATTGTGTTTTTTTGAGTAAAACATTATTTTTATTTTACGGTTCAAGTGAAAATAATCGAAAGCTAAATTAAAGTGGTATTTAATCGGCACACTCCATACAATATCTGTTAGATACAACTCAATGACTGGTCACGTCAGCATGACTGACTGTAATACGGCAGCATGAATAGATTTTTTCCTCGCAATTTGTGAAAACCTGCCTATTATAATCATTTATTTTAATTACATTTATTTTAATTTTTTTATCTATGAAAAGAACGCACAAAATATAATATTTAACATTAAATTGAAAATGCTGAATACTGATGTGCAAGAAAACGTAACTTTGTTGTCCTTCTTCACTGTGCGTAAATCTATCATTTACTTAGTGTAGAAATGTCAAATCATGATGCTCCCCAAAAATTTATTTCAATGCCTTAATAACGTTAACTGTACAACTGTTAACAGTTAACGTTAACTTAAAAAGTTATACCAGCCTTTGTATTCTACTGCGCGCTAAAATTAAATATAACACTTCCTTAATATTAATTATTTTAATGTGTCATTTTCGTTTTTAAGCTTCATAAAAAACTCATAATATATTTGTAATGTCAACAAATTGTTTAGAACATTACTAGTATTTGCATTCCAACTATAAGTGAGGTTTATGCTAAGTAACATAAAAGCAACTGAGGTTCAATAATAAATAATTGATACATACAATACTTTCTAGTTGATTCAATCGTAAACCTATACCTTAAATGTTTCGATGGATTAAACGTAGTATTTTCACATAAAATTGGCGTTAAAAAACTTCACAAACGAGTAGTTTTCTTGCTTCACGCAAAAATAATCGTACGGGAATTTGGAGTGGCATTTTAGCGAAAAATTCCGCACGCTTGTTGACTACAAGCTTTGACCGTCAGCGTGACTTGGTACTATGGGTGAGTATGAATACAATTTTTCCCCTACCGAACTTGGAAAACCATTTATTTTGTTTTCGTTCTTTTTTCATTCACATCGAGTACATTCTTTTTTCATTTACATCGTGTATAGATTGAATTTAGGAATTGGTTATTTTTTTCTATTTTTCTTCCTGTAGGATTGTACCAAAATTATTGTAGTAGAATATGATTGATAGCGTATTGCATATAGAAGTTATTGGTGTGTATAAATAAAAAAATCAAATAGATTGAAGTACTTAAAGATATTAACAATTTTATATTTGAAATTTTAAACAAAATTTAAAGTAGCTACTGTTTATTTTATATTTTGACGTGATAACGTCTTATACATCGATGAACGCCAGCTACACGCATGAAAAAGCATGACTCATTGTCACGTACCGCGTGGAAGCCAGAGCGTGGGACAAGCGATAGAGAAGGCGCGATCGGCCTAAGCGTTCGGCTTGTGACGCATCTATCTCTCTTTGTTTTCTAATGACGTTATCACGTAAAATTATCGTCCGTAAACCGCTTTTAAAGACAACCAATTTTTTTTTCTTAGCGCGAGGTATATTGCTTTGATTTTGGTACCAATTTTGTACAATAGCAGCTATAGAATTCAACATTGCGAGATTCAATTTTATATAACCGTAATTTTGTCACGTTAAACTCGAAAAATTCCACACCGCACGTGGAACTATCAAACTGACGATTTTTACATTAATTATATCAATGGCCCTAATTTACTTTACCTTTAAAGTAAAGTCGTGTCCCTACGTAATACCATCGTGTATTTTAATAACACAACTAAGTAAGTAGATATTTTTGTTTGCACTATATTAATAAACGATTGGTCTATTTTTATACACATAGAAGTAACTAAACAAGCGTACAAGCGAATAAGAGGCAATAGAAGAAAATGCGTTACTAATCTACAACATACGATACATGTTATTAGATGATAATAGTTAAGTAATATCTGCTATTTCATTCTATTACAATCAAAGGGACCACAAGAATACTCGGAACCATACGAATCCATTTAATATCCAAATATTACAACGGAATCAATCCGTCTTGTATATTTAGGCCGAGGCACTACAATAATAAATCAAATGAACCCATGTTATGTGCCTAATTACATTTGTTGCTCACTATTATTGTGTACTAACAGGGATGTTCAGTACAAAATGGACTTTATTCCGTTTGCAATACGATTTATTTAAAGTGAAATATGTGGAGTATGTCAAGAACTAATCAGGAAAGAGTAGTATATTATGGGCTTCGATTTGTCAAAGAATATCAAATACAGGGAAGGCATTGGGTGTGAATCTACTCAATATCGCTATCTTTTTTATTCATCTACAATTTAGCCCTTGAATGATGTTGGCACAAACCAGTTGGTAGAGTTTATACTGGTCTGTGGCTGATGGTAAGTGACGATGCAGTCTAAGTTGGAAGCAAACTGACTTGGAAGAGGTATGAAAGTACTCGTATACCCCTGATCGGCTTCTACATGATATCGTACCGGAACGCTAAATCACTTGGCGGTACGGCTTTGCCGGTAGGGTGGTAACTAGCCACGACTGCAGCTTCCCTCCAGACCAGGTCGGACATTGCCTGGAATTGAACCAAGGACCTCCCATTTATAAGACCGCAGTGCTCACCACTGCGCCAGGGAGGTCTTCAAAATTGTATATTTGGTGGGATTCAAATCCCGCCGCTGCCATCATATTGTGTCAATGAAACGCGTATCGGATGAAAACTAACTTTATTTTACGTAACTACCTTCAACACTGACTACGAAAAATTCTATCTCTATCGTAGAATTACAGGGGTAGAATATTAAAAAAAAAAACAAAAAGAAAAAGGTTATAAAAGTGTATGATTGTTCCACGTTCTATTCAATGTTAGTCGATAAAAAGAGAAGCTCTAATTGAATGACTTATTCATTGTGGCCGAGCCAAAAGAAAGGGGAACTTTCTTCAAAGATTCCTATTTGAAATTGGAATAAAAATATGCACAAGAAAATTTAAAGAAACGGTTATGTTCAGTCATTATTATTTATTTGGAACGGTAATATTATCTACGTATTACGTTTGCTCACATTATATTTCGTGGACTGGAATTTATTCATATAATTTCGTTTTTGCCGGTATAAACGGAAATATTTTATACTGCTTCTTGAAAATATTGTATTTAATTATATTAATATAGCACGCATCTCCAGTAAATTAACATGAGAAGGTTAGTCATCTTTAATTAATCATGAGGCCGCCATTAACTCATTGACGACTTTATGATGTACTAGCATCTACCCGCGGCTTCGCCCGCGTGAATTTCGGTTTTGAACAAATCCCGAGGGAATCGTGGATTTCCGGTTTTCGTTCCCGCTCCCTTTTCCAACCTTTATACCTCCTGTCAGGGAAGTTCGCTATAGTAGTCTACCTATAGCTCTAGATATAGATTTCGGGTTTTTCAAAATCCCGCGGAAACTGTGGATTTTTTCAGGATAAAAGTAGCCTTTGTTTTAAGTGAGGGCATAATCTATCTCCATTCAAAATTTCAGCCTAATCGGTTCAGTAGTTGCGACGTTATAGAGTAACAAACATCCAAACATCCAAATATCCACACTTTCACATTTATAATAGTAGGACTGGTATAAATATAGTCGAGCAGTGGGACGTTAGAGGTCAGTAGTAGTGGTGGTGGAGCTTAAAAGAAAAACTTACTTGCTGCTCTACATTTAATCAAAATCGGTTTAATAAAACATGGGTTAATTTGAGGCAAGCGAAGCAAAGAACACTTACTTGAAAATATGACACAGATCTAACAAAAACCTAAGAATTACTGAGACAAATATTATATTTCATAGACAAAAAAAGTACAATTTGAAAGCATGCAATATATTTACGAGTAAGAAGCAATATCGTAATCCAATATCGCGTCAAACACAAGAGTACTGTCGGGTTTTATATCGTTCCCAGATATATACGACAAAAGCAATTCCAGTATATAAAACTCCAATAAACCTATAGATTTCCTTTGTATTACTGGATACCTAAAGCCACTGGAAACCCAGCAATATGAAAACGTAGCGGTTATTGTGAAACACAATAGTTTTTAAAAATCCTTTAAAAATTTTGCTTTATTAACTGGTATTTGATCAGTTGCTGGGGGTCAAAATTTCAAAAGACGTGGCTGGGACTTGATCCGTCAAAAATACACATATAATTTGGGTAAATATTTTTGGCATAAATACTTAGAGTTGTTGATTTACATCGCACAGCTATTAAGCAACTGATTATCCTGATTATCTACTTTTTGATCTTAAAATAAATACAACTTTGGAAAAATAGATACATTACAGGTTTTATTGTAATCCCCTTCACAGAAACGAAGGAGAAGGAGTAATAATATTATATTTTCATCACGACAGAAGCGTGTTTTTGTGTTCGGGTGGAATAATGGAATAAATGAAAAACAAAGCTAGGAAAATAGGTACAGTTAAGTAGGTACAGTTCGATCATGGGGACGATGAAAATACATATAACAAAACAGCCTAAAAAAATATATATGCCATAGCCACATCAAGGCGACAAAAAATGAGTACTATAATGACTATCTGTCTAACAATTTGGCACCCACTGAGTACTGACTTCCCATTGGACTATCAGAGAGAGTGCACCTGTGTTTATGCACACGCGTATGCACTATAGTATATCCTGCGTTATTAGTACTCTTAGGTAATAAATCATTAAAAGTAGTAGTCAGAGTGCTTAGTCTCAGTTTGGAGCGCTTCAAAACTTTTTAGTATACTATAAGTATACTATTGATCGAATCACCATGACTCAGAGTAAAATGGAGTCTTTGGGTTCATTTTGCTCTGAAATCATTTGTGATTCGATCAATAGTATACTTCTAGTATACTTTTAGTTTTGGGAGCGCTTCAATCTTAGATTAAGCACTCTGTTAATATGATCGCCTCGTAGCATTTTAGTACCATCGATGACCAATCAACAATCTACGTTACACCGCGTAGCACACGTAGCTCTACGGAGCGTAGCCACATTCTACGATCGACTACGCCGGCACTACAAACCAATTGAAATACCAATTCTCAATTCCGAATTCCGATTCAAAAAGACCGAAGCGTGGGCTGTGTCACGTGAAGCTACGGATATTTATACGCATACGTTCAATACGAAAACGGAGTGTGAAAATACAGGCTGATGTTTTTGTCAACGAGGAATAAACTTTATTTCGCACATCTTAACACTAGAAAGACGGAAAAATCGACTTACCAAGAAAGACGGCGAGCGGTCATTTGACCACTTGCTTTATAAATAGTTTTTTATATAATAAATGTCCCAAAAACTTATAACAAATAAGTGAAAAAAAACATTCAGCTTCAATTTTACTTACATTAATTATGTTTTTATTAACTTCAACTTATACTTTTACTTACAAATATGACAAATAAAAGTTTTTGACTGATAGCATTGTCCACGGAATGATTTTCTACTTATTATGTCGCAAACCTTGTTTGATTTGTTTTTGCAAACAGGAATGGAATAGGTATAAATTTGAACCTAATAGTATACTATCATCTGAGTCTTCACTACTTGAAGAGCTTGATTCAGGTGTATGCCTCTCTTCTTCGGGATCATTTTGGTATCTATCTACCTCTTCACTCTCACTGTCTGATTGATCTTCAGGCAAAAATTGTAATGATGCTAATATTTGACTATCAGTAAGTCGAGGCATAGTAACACATCTGAATAACACTGTTTACTTGTCAAAAGCAAGAGAATAAATAAAATACAATCGTGTTCATTATATTTTACAAACTTCGTCTAATATAAATTATTATGGTCTACCCGCTATGACTTATGAATCTGAGACATGGTCGCTAATAATGGGCCTCATAGAAGGCTCAGGGTCACTCAGCGGGTGATGGAGAGAGCTATGCTAAGAGTATCCCTGCGGGATCAAATCGGAAATGAGGAGATCAGCAGGAGAACCAGAGTTACCGACATAGCACATCGAGTCGCGAACCTGAAGTGGCAATGGTCGAGGCACATTGCTCGAAGAACCGTAGGACGCTAGGGTCCCAAGGTGCTTGAGTGGCGACCTAGCAACGGTAAACGAAGCGTAGAAAGACCGCTACTAGATGGATGGACGATCTCAAGCGACTCGCTGTCAGCCGCTGGAAACAAGCGGCCCAAGGTCGTATTCTGTGGCGATCTTTGCAAGACACCTATGTCCAGCAGTGGACGTCTATTGGTTGAGACGACGACGACGACGACGATGACCCGCTATTGGATATGTTTATTGTAACAAAAGTCACATGGGTCAAATGACCGACGCCGTCTTTGTAGGTAGATGTATGATTTATTTATGATATAATGATTATATAACAATGTAAACATTTTTAACCTTTAAGTACCGACATACTATTTTAGTTACATAAATACCGACGTGAGGTCTGCCAGACCACCGTAGTTTTCCAATCGAAAACTTTTGTGTTTCTTATTATTCTCCTAAAAAAATTGTTTCTATGTACTGTTAAATATCTACTTATTGTATAAATTAAACAAAATGTAGAAGTTTTCACATTTTTTACTAATTATAAGCATTAATATAGAAATCATAGATTCTTCGTTGGAAAAAATTAACTTTTATCTTAATAATTCATATGTATCAGTAATACTATTATTTTTTCTTAAAAACAATTTTTTCTTAAAGATTAATAGCTAGATAAATAATAAAAAATAAAAAAACCTTAATAATCAACCGTTTTCTCAAAAATCACAAAGTATGAAATTGCAGGAACTATCAAAGTTTACAAACAGTGTTTGCATAGGCTTACTGCATTTTAGGCACACGTGTTTCATACAAGTATCACAGTCTATTCAGGTGCTGAATTATGGTCACTCTCCAGCAGTAAAATTTGGGTAGATAACCTCAGATTCGGACTCTGAGCTCTCATTTAGCCATTCCACTAAAAGTTCTTGGTGGTCTTTATATTGAAGCAGTGTTTGATATCTTTTCTTACCTATAGGAACACATTTATTTTTATTTATGGCTGACCGTTTCATGCCTGAAGAACCTGGCTAATCCATTGTTATAACTGACTGAAAATAAAAGAGAAAACAATATAATCTGAAAAAAGTCGCATCCAAAAAAAGTTACATAAGTACCGACGAGTGGTCTGACAGACCACTCGTGATCTTATAAAAATCAAAACTTACCGAAATCGTACGCGCCAACACTGCCACTCTGCAGGAACGCTGCTGGGCGACTTTCCGAGGGGTACAGAGAAGCACAGGAGGACACTTTTTCGCTAACATAGGTAATCAGACTTTTCGACCTCTCGAGGTGTCTGTCAGACCACACGTCGGTACTTAAAGGTTAAATGTAAATTTGAACCATTTTAATAAAAGTCACGAGAGGATATGACTCAAAAATTAATAGTTTTGGAATTATCTAATCCTGAATTCCAAAAACGGTCAAAAGACCCCCGCCCGTCTTTCTAGTGTTAAACGGTTACTGATTTAGCCCGTAAAATACTGGTAATTAGACATGGCATCGGGGCATATAATGTTTTTAACTTATAAGAAAAAAAAAAGATGAATTTGGAAGATGTGCGAATTAAGATAATAATGTATTTTTGCATTCTTTAGCATTATATTCGTGGTCACTGTACTACATTAGTGTAATAAGACAAATTATTACATGAATATATTTGTATTAAATGTTATTTCCACATTAAAAAGTGTGATACCCGGTTCAAATTTCCACTTTGAGACGAATAAAATTTCCAGCGTTCGACAAATTTACTTATATCAAGATTATAAAATAATTGATTTAGTTAATATTTTAGCTTATATGTTTAAGGTGCACACAAGGTGAAGTGAGTTTTTACCTCAAATGGTTTATGTTAATCTGACTGACTGCTGTTAAAAAAAACCATCCTGTATAATCTATATCTAGTATTCCTATACATGTCGGATACTCTCGTCGAACCAGAAATTCCATTAAAGCGTTATTTACACGGCTCTCCGCGCTACGTGTGCTGTCGGACAATTTTTGGATGATTTTGCCGCAAGGAAATAGGCGTCCCATTTGGTAAGTGGTATCTATGCAAAAAAATCAATACTTTATCGGATTGCTTGTTTGTTTGCGCTTCACAGAAAGCTTATCACTGCTTTTTATACCACTGCCACCACTACAACCCTTTAACGTCAACACCACTAACAATAGACTAGTCAATAAGTTCAAAAACGTGAAAAATAAAGATAAAGGTCCTAAAAATATGAGCGATAGCTCATTCGATTCGAAATCACCTCTAGAAAAAAGTTTTTGAAGGATTTTGGTGCAGGTAAAAAATTGCAATTGTTATTAACAAAATAAGATGAAAAAAATGTTATTTCCTTTTATGTTAATAACTCGAAAAACATTTATATTTAAGCAATTTTGAAAAAAGGTCCTTAAAGAGGAGAAAATTTACAATAAAAAAATCTCAACTTCCGAAACTCTATCTCCATTATTTATAACTTTAATTTGACGTTGAAAATAGGGCTCCGCGCGGCGTTTACGGCATGCGCGCGCGAGCTTTCAGCAAAGACAATATTTTTTTTATAACAAAATGTGATTATAAAAATTTGAAAAAATTCTAGTAGGTATCTTCTTAACACTTGAAAGCATTGAACTCTGAAGAAAAAAAAGACCATTTTTCAATAAGTACTTTACTTTTTAATAATTACTCGGAGGAGATAACAAAAATTCAGCCTTTTTCTACAGAGAAACATCTGTGCTACTATTGAATTTTTTATTAAACCACGCCATAAATAGAGAAGGACTCGAGCAATAAAGCGCAAGAATAAATAACACTTTCTCATTTTTAATTAAAACCGTACTGATTTAAACGATACGTTTGTGTCGTTATCAGAGGAACTGCTATTAACTTATACAAGTGCTTATTATTTACTTTGTTAGAGAAAGTAACAGTACGTATTAACTATTATTAATTTATATCGATTACCAGTATGTATCCTACTAATATTATAAATGTAAAAGTGTGGATGTTTGGATGATTGGATGTTTAGATGTTTGGATGTTTGGATGTTTGTTACTCTATAACGTCGCAACTACTAAACCGATTTGGCTGAAATTTTGAAGTTGTATCCAAAGTGGCCGGAGACCACACAGTGGACAAGTATAAATTAAAAATTCAATAACCAAGACACACACAAACACACAAACACGTCAAACTTATAACAAGCGTCGTTTTTGCGTTTGGGGTTAAAAATACAATGTTGATCCCCACAAGAAAGACAGACGATATCAAACAGTCGCATCGAGCTGCTGGATACAAGAGGCGAAAGACTGAGGCGTGTGGGAATCCCTACAAGAGACCTATGTCCAGCATTGGACATATCGTCCAGAATCGTCGGTTGCGGGAGCCAATATATTTAGGCAGAAAAACGTAACCACGGTAGGTGACCAAGGTATAACTTTTTAACATAGACCTCAGTCAACAAGTTCAGTTGCTCTTATTTGTCAGGTTAAAGTAAACCTGTAAAATCTTTGAAACCGGAATAGCAAGAAGCGAGAAAACATTCAATCCAATCACAAACACGAACATTTCGAGACGACTCGAACTAAATTATAAATCTCATCTAATTAAAGTCTCCGGCGGTGTCAAAGCGAAACAACGAGTTGAAGTTCGTTGAACATCGCTCAATGTCCCGGATCAAACTATTCGCAATCACAACACTCTGCAACTCGATTAAAACTATTACCATTTGTAAAAGGCGACAGACATCCACTGGTGTCTCGTCTGTCTATCTCCACGCCGCGTCTGTCAGTCTACACGCGCTAATCTAAGAAACTACTCTAGTGACTCGATTAGTTTGATTACTTTTTAACCCCCGAAGCAAAAACGACGGGGTGTTATAATAAGTTTTAAGTTTGACGTGTGCGTCTGTCTGTTTTACCGTAGCGCTCAAACGGGTGAACTGATTTGAATTCGGTGTTTTTGTTTGAAAGGCGAATCAGTCGGGAGTTTTCTTAGTTATGTTTGATGAAAATCGGTCCAGGATGACCGCCGCCACAATAATTAAAAGTTGGTTGGTTAAATTCGACTTCAAAGATTCCGTTACCTAAAAGTTAATCTAATAAAAGCGTGTAAAAAATGTCGATTAACTTACAGCTGCAAATACTGATCTCGGGAAGGGGCAGGGAGGGGGGGAGTTTTAAGGGTAAAAACGGTTTATCTAGATTTCCGGCAAAACTAATAGTCCTATGGAAAAAATTTTGTACACTTTTTTCACATAACCTCAAAAATGTGAAAAATTCAAAAAACCAAGTTTTTGGTTTTTTATTTTTATCTTTTACAATACATATTTTTTAAACAAGAAAAATAATAATAATACAATAATATAAGTCAAAAAAAAATATAAGTAAAACATGAGGATTCTTTGATACGACAATCAAATCTGTGGATAATTTGTAACAGACGCTTCCATTTCGAGTTGGAATCGTATGTACATACGTGGAAGTGTTCATCAAGCCGATGATATAACGGACCATTTCTCCCGACACTTAGATTGCAAATGGTATAGGATAAGCCCAATGTTCTTCGACCCGACCGCAACCAGAGTATGCTTTAGACACTAGGCCTTTAAGCACGTTTGTGGAGCGCTAGTCTAAGAGTGCGTAGGAAATTTCGATGACGTACTCGATAAAGCTGAAACATGTACATCGACTGTACTAATTACGGTACGTACTCATAACTGCTGTGTATGTGATGGATTTGCGGAACGTAATTTTACGTTGTTTTTTTTTGTCACAAAAAAATTGCATGTCTGTAAAGTCGGTTTACGGACAATAATTTTAGGTGATAACGTCGAAAACAAAGAGAGATAGATGCGTCACAAGCCGAACGCTTAGGCCGACCGTGCCTTCCATTCGTACGCCGTACGTGACAATGAGTGATGCATTTTCGTGCGTATAACCGGCGTTTGTCGATTTATAAGACGTTATTACGTCAAAATATCTATACTAATAAATAAAATTGAAGTGTCTGTCTGTAATATCGAAATAACTACCTCATATTAAGCTCATATGGTTATTTGAACGCTACCATAACCGAATCACACGTTTTTAAAATTTTTGTCTGTCTGTCTGTCTGTCTGTCTGTCTGTCTGTCTGTTTGAACGGGCTAATCTTCGGAACGGCTGAACCGATTTTGACGGGACCTTCACATACAAGTAGAGAATTAACCAGGGAGTAACATAGGCTACTTTTTTAACCGACTTTCAAAAAGGAGGAGTTGTGTTTTTCTACCTATGTACACCGATATCTCTGAGATTTCTGAACCGATTTGAGTAATTTTTTTTTTAATCGATAGAGAAACATTGCGACCCTGTTCTATAAAAAATTTGGATTCCAACTCCTCAATCCTGATGCTGCAGGGGATGCTCCAAAACTAATGGGTTTTAGAAACTTTCGGTTATTTAAATTGATATTGAGGGTACCAATTAAAGACTTTATCGTTGAATGAACTCGAGTAAGTACATATCCAACTCCTCAACCCTGATGCTGTAAGGAATTGTATTCCGAAATCGTGGGGATCCCACGGGATTTTTCCGTTTTGGGGACGGGTTTCCACAGAAAAGCTACTTTTTGTTCTGGAAAATCAAAAGTTCCCACGGGATTTTTAAAAACCTAAATCCACACGGGCGAAGCCGTGAGCATCATCTAGTTCTCAATAAAATTCCTATCCCTACTAATAATAAAAATGTAAAAGTGTGTTTATTGGTTTCTCTTTCAACCAGGCCGCAACATACCGAAAAATCGACGTAATTTTTTATTTAAATATAGTTGACTTCCTGGAGATAGGCTACTTTGTATTTCGGGAAAACAAAGGATTCCCACGGGATTAAAAAAGTAGCTGTATCCACGCAGATGAAGTCGCGTTCATTAGCTAATATAAAATATTTAAATATAAGAAGAATTCTGCTAGACTTCACTAGTCTCAAACGTTATTAAAATTGTATATACTTGGTAGGTTTGGTGTTACCTTTGATGCCTGATTAAATTCAAAACTGTAACCTAGGATGTGAAGTTTGAAATTTCAAAGCTATTTAAATCTTGATATCGGAATCATTTATGGCTTTCAGGCATAGGTATTTTTCAAGGTCGCAAATGTTTCCAATCGCTGCGTGCCACAAGAAAACGCATACCACAGTATACAACATGCCGTAATGTTGCATGTTGTTGATCAGGCGTAATGCCTTTGAATCGGCCTTTGAATCGGAAATCCATTACAGACAGACCGTTTCCATGTGGCTTTTATCGGGTTCGATTCCCGGGTCGGGCAAATAACTATTAGGTATTTGGTTTTTCTGTCACGAAATTCTCAGTACCAGCCCGAAGTTGGAAGCTGACGGTGTTTCGCCCCCGTGCCTCGGAGAGCACATTAAGCAGTTGATCTCGGTTATTGACACTATATCATGTGACAATAGTCGTCAAAGCCCGCCAACCCGCATTGAAGTAGCGTGGCGGGTCTAAGCTCGAAATCCCTCTCTCTTATGAGAGGAGGCCTGTGCCCAGCAGTGGGACGTTAAAAGGCTGTAGTAGTGGTGGTGGAGCTTTTATCAACTGCCTACTTAATATTTTCCACATGTTCTCGGACTATATCAGGCCGGTACAAATGCGGTCCACCATGAAATCCAACTGTCAATTCATATTCCGGATTTAATACGTGGGTTTGTTATTCGATTAACATCCAGAATGATATTGCTTGTAGGGGTTTCCGAATTAATAGTTTGATTAAAGATAAATTCGATTGGCAATGTTTCAAATCAAATATTGGATTGTTAGATTGGGTTTCGACTATTCCACAGCTTACGGAACATTCCTTTTGCCTGATTATTACGTCCTTCCGACCGAATTTCGGCCACAACGGTTGACAATTTAAAAGCGGAGACTATCCAATAAACTATAAATTTGATATCACACTAATATTACAAAGGCGAAAGTTTGTGTGTGTGTGTGTCACATATTGTCGTATATTTGTTACGCCGCAACTACTGAACCGATTTGGCTGAATTTTGAATGGTGATAGATTATGCCCTGACTTAACACATAGACTTTTATTCTGGAGAAATCCACAGTTACCACGAGATTTTGAAAACACCGAAATCTACAGCTACAGCTATAGAGTAGATTACTATAGCAAACTTCCTTGAAAGTAGGTATAAAGGTTGGAAAAGGGAGCGGGAACGGGAACCGGAAATCCACGATTCCGTCAGGATTTGTGAAAAACCGAAATTCACGCGGGCGAAGGCACGGGCAAAAACTGGCATACAATAAAAATAGGCGAAAATCAATTTACAAAACATCGGAGCTCGGCTCATTTTCAAGCAGATATTATTATGAAATAATAATGTTTCAATTTGCTTTGCTCTTCAATAAAACAAATTGAGATTATTTCGTTTCAATATCGTATAAACGTTTAATTATTATTGTTATGATTTTCAGATGTCTACGTGGCTCGCGAAATAATTGAATGACGTACAATACTCATATATTGAAACAAAATAAGCGAGTTTATATATTTACGTTATTTATATTAGTTTATTCAAGCAGGTATTTAGGTAATATTATACTCTGATTTTTAATTCCGTGGAATTCTGACAGCTGTCATTGTCATTTGCAGATGAGTTATTTGTATGGAAAACAGGGTTAACATCTACGAAGTACGATTTTACCCCAAAGTACTTTAATTCCCTGTCAACATACAAAGCCCTAAGCCCCGTAATAATATTAGTCGTTATTATTTACATGAGTTTTGAATTTTTTATCTTTTTTGTGGGAATTGTTTTATCTCTGGTAACATTACGAAACGTCAGAATTCCACGGAATTAAAAATCAGAGTAGGTATACGTAATAGCAATACTCCGACAGCCCTGTCGAGCCGCATCACGTTGCATTGCAAAATCGCAACAAAGCAATATAAGCTATACATATTAGCAGATAGAGCTTAATATATCTGCCAGCGCACGGCGCTGCTGCCCACCTCGATGTGTTAGTATATAACATTTACAAACAGAAGAATTTTTGCAATGCCATGAAGGAAATGAAGTTCGTGAAAAAAAAAATTTGCAATAAACAAAATGTCGTAAGCCAATTTGTTGTAGTCGAGCGGTGCATTGTGCACTTCTTAGGGTCAATGACACGAGAATTCCACCCCATCTTGCACAAAGGACCCCAAGTGCCTGGAGAGCAATCAGCCGACAATTTAGCCCGATTCAGCAATTAGACACCATTGAACGAGAATTATGCAAACTTCACTATGTTTGTATGACTTGCAACAAGACAGTTCGGTGTATGCTTCATAAGACTTGAACTGTAACAAGTGACAATCTAAAAGATTAAAAGTTAAACCGACTTCAACACACACTTAACAGTCCATATCTTGAAAACTACTGAACCGATTTAGATTAAACTTGCATTGTTCCCTAAGTTGAAGTTTTTAGCAGTCTATGTATGTATGTTTGCGTCCAATTTTTGTATGAAATTCTGTGTGTTCCACCTCATTCATCAAAATCGACTAAGCGCTACTAAACTAATGGGCCGATTTTGATGAATGAGGTGTCAATTAATTCTTTGTTATGATCTGGGTGACATAGACTATACACTTTATATACGAAAAAAAATCGAGAAGCGACGTCCGAGCAGCTAAACTAAAATATGGTTAATTTCGGATAGACATTATAGATGGTGCGACTAACTGCTTGCCCCGCGCTTTCTGCACACTAAATTATTATTTTATATTAAACTAGAGGAGAGCCCGCGGCTTCGTCCGCGTGAATTTCGGCTTTAAACAAATCCCGAGGGAATCGTGGATTTCCGGTTCCCGTTAACCTTTATATCTACTATCAAGGAAGTTCGCTATAGTAATCTACCTATAGCTGTAGCTATAGATTTCGAGTTTTTCAAAATCCCGTAGGAACTGTGCATTTTTCCAGGATAAAAAGTAGCCTATGTTTTAAGTCAGTGCATAATCTATCTCCATTCAAAATTTCAGCCAAATCAGTTCAGTAGTTGCGGCGTGATTGAGTCACAAACATCCAAACATCCAAACATAATTATAAACATCCAAACATCCACACTTTCACATTTATAATATTATATTATATAGTAGGATATAATATTAGTAGGATTAAATTACTAAGCGTAGTCGGGTTTTAGTTTACGAATATTATCTCTTGTTGGTCGAAATCATTAAGAACCTCCGCTAAGTGTACTTACTCGTTTATTTGTAAAATACACCGGCACCCGAAAAGCGGGTAATTGGATTGACATGCTATTCATACGAGGAATTTATTTCATAGGACGCAGATTCGTAATAAGCGCGGATATTGAATTCCATTTTCGAAACGCTGCTGCTATCGTTTCGTGATTTTAATTTAAAATGTGTTTATTGTTCTGATAATTTTGTATGTTTTGTATGTAACCTAATGTAAACATCTACATCACCAAAATTTTCCAAAGTCAAAACCGAGTTTCTAAAAAGGAAGACGTTTTCTGTTCACTATTTCCGTGAAAATTTTATAACTTACAATTATTTTTACACCTTCAATGCATTCAAACATCACAACTAAGGCCCTTACTTTTATTTTAACAAACAAATAAATAAAGTATAGAATGTGGAGAGCTATTAATGTACATAAATAATTAGTTTTCATGAACTTAAAAATGTTAATAAAAGATTTAATTCTTTGGTAATGCTACTGCAATACCAACAGAAGAGTTTATCTAAAACTTCTGTTCCATTCACCACTACCTTCTTTCACCAGTGCATTCAACCAATGCAGTTTTCAATGCAGTTTTGAAAGCACTCAGAGTACTCGGGCTCTAAATATTTTCATCGTATCGTGTGCTCAACTTAATGGGAATACATATTACCGAATTTTCGCCGTTAAAAATTCAAATGGATTAATTCCTTTTTTTTAAATTCAAATTATTACTATATAAATATAATGTATTAAATGTAAAAATTAAATTAAATATAAAATATTCACAAAATAAAATCTATTAAAATAGTGTACACTAGCTTCTGCCCGCGGCTTCGCCCACGTGAATTTCGGTTTTTCACCAATCTCGAGGAAATCGTGGAATTCCCGTTCCCGCTCCTTTTTCCAACCTTTATACCTACTTTCAAGGAAGTTCACTGTAGTAGTAGTAATCTAAACCTACAGCCATAGCTATAGATTTCGGTTTTTTAAAAATTCCGTGGAAAATGTGGATTTTTTCAGGATAAAAAGTAGCCTATGTGTTAAGTCAGGGCATAATCTATGTCCATTCAAAAATGTCAGCCAAATCAGTTCAGTAGTTGCTGCGTTAAAGAGTAACAAACACACATACACACACACATACACACACACACACACACGCACACACACACACACAAACTTTCACCTTTATAATATTAGTGTGATTAAAACTTCATTAAAACTTTAATTCATGTATGATATTATGTTACTTCTCGTGGATTCATCACCACCATAATCATCATCAAAGATCCACTTTCCACTACACTCCACTGATGTATCTTCCTCCTGGTCTCTAACCTACCATTTTGCTGTTCAAAACCTTTCGAACTTTTGTCTTTTGCAACGGCCTTTTAATTATTTCTTGTATATTCTCGACTGTCGAATTAAATGAATAAATAATTACAGCTAGCTTTATCATGTCATATCATGTGTATTAAATAAATAACATCTGATATGCAAACTGTAATTAATATTTGCGATTGGAGGTTTTGTAATGAACAATCACATTCATCTGTATGTGAATTGCTAGATATTTGAATTCAATCTATAATAATCCGAAATGTGAAATAGCACTTAGGGATTACAGGCAGCATAATATTAAAATGTGATTGTAATAATGTGAGCTACTGAGGTTTTGTAATGTATACGTTTTGATGTAATAATTGTTATACGTGATATTAACCTACAATATTATAAATTGACTAGCATCTGCCCGTGGCTTCGCCCGCGTGATTATCGGTTTTGAACAAATCCCGAGGGAATCGTGGATTTCCGGTTCCCGTTCCCGCTCCCTTTTCCAACCTTTATACCTACTATCAAGGAAGTTCGCTATAGTAATCTACCTATAGCTGTAGCTATATATGTCGGGTTTTTCAAAATCCCAGGATCAAAATCAATTTTCCAGGATAAAAAGTAGCCTATGTGTTGCCAATGCATGCAACACAGCAAACGCTAAATTTTTATCCTGGAAAAATGCACAGTTCCCACGGGATTTTGAAAAACCCGAAATCTATAGCTACAGCTATAGGTAGATTACTATAGCGAACTTCCTTGATAGTAGGTATAAAGGTTAGAAAAGGGAGCGGGAACGGGAACTGGAAATCCACGATTCCCTCGGGATTTGTGCAAAACCGAAATTCACGCGGGCGAAGCCGCGGGCATTCTCTAGTCAATAAATAAAGATAGCGCAATAAATTATTACTCGACAATATGTAGAGTAGATATTAACCGGCCAAATTACAAGCGAGCGTCGAAAAATAGCGTGTTCGTCGACAGAGAATAATTGCCAGCCGACTGACGGCGCGGCGGCGTGCAGTTAATTCCACTTATTTGTATTTCAAACGGCGTGTTCTGTTTACTTTTTCGTCGCGTTTTCAGTTATTGTTTGGCGGTTGACATTTTTTACGTTACATGAACAGGAATGCGTTGGGGAGAAACAGGAGTCTCTTCTAACGGTAAAGAAGAGAAAAGGGTTATTCGTAATATTGCATGATGTACAACAATTAATGGATTTAGAGAGAATTTCTAACATGGTATGAGCTGCTGCAAGGAACGAAAGCAGTTGATCACAAAGAAATTGTGCTAAAAAGATTTATCATATACAGTAATTAAAATTGAATATTATAATAATAATGTGGAACGACCTATGTGAGTAGATGACGTTAATTACAAACATTAATTCGGAAACTAAACAAACAGAAACAAGTGAACGCATAAGAAATACAAACTAAAAGTGTTGCAAGTTTCATGGTGTATGTACACTGTACAGTCATTGGATTTAAACTGAATCTAAATGTGAAGCTGCAAGTAGGTAGGTAACTTTAATTAACAACATTAATTCCGAAACTAAACTTTAAGCGGGAAGGTATAAATCTTTGAAAGTATTCAATTAACTCAGATAAGCTTTGTACTCAAAAGAATATTTTAAAGAGAGGGAACGTTACAAAGAAAATTGCGTCAACGGCTAATGAAAACAATTTTATGCAAAACGTTACTAAATCGATACTGCTTTAATAGACTGTTAAACTTTTTTACCTCCTTTTTATAAGAATTTCATGAGCCGAGGAAGTGTTTAGAGATTTTATTTTTTGGTCTGTGGCGTTATTTTTATTTCATAATATTTTTATAGTCCGGAGATTTTGAACGCTAGGATTTTTAACCTCTAATGAACTTAGCTTTTGATGAAGTTTTAGTTTAATTTAGTGCCTTGGTCGGGTTTTTTCCTTTAATAAGTTGACGCATTTAGATTAACATTTAAATTATGTTTCGAGAAAAAGGATCCGTTACATTTGTGCATTGCATTCACGGAAATTTTTAACCGACTGCCAAAAAGGAGGTTCTCAGTTAGTGCGTATTTTTTTTTGGATGATTAAAATATGTCGTGATTTGATGTTGATTTTATGTACCCAAATTTTCCTAGAGAAGATAAATTGTGATAGTGAAAACTCCATTGAAATCTGTTCAATAGTTTTCGATACATGCATTCTTTGAACCATGTCCATACACGAGTATGTTTACCAAAACTTCTCTAAGAATCAATCACTAAACGGCTATTTTTAATCGACTTGAAACAAAAAAGGAGAGGAATCTCTTATAAATGTATGTTCCCTAATTAATCAGACGCCTGGACCGATTTGGATTTTTTTTCTTTTATTTTGAAAAGGTATACCTAATGTTCAAGTAGTCTCATGGTCATCAGGTCAAGATCTGACTATGGGATCCTGAAAAAATCAAGGATACACTTCAAATTTGATGGTAAATTGAAGTCGGTTTAATTTTTCTTAAAATATTGCTTGTTTAATTTAGGTTTGTAACCTAAATTCAAGCTTCATTTAAATAAGTCCTTACCACTGAGTTGTACAAAGTACTCTTTAAGTGAATAGTTGAATTCCGTTTACTTAACTTGCAAATCGCATTTCGAGGCTAACAATAGAAATCCCCACAAAATCTTGAGCAATTTGTGTGAAACCAGAGTTTCCCCTGGCAACACTCTGTCAACGGAAACTGTGAAGTCGCTCCAAATTATACAGTACAAGTTTAACGTTCCCATTTATTTAATATTCAGATCTTCATTCAACTGCTTAGTTATTTTTTCAACAAATTTAAAACTTAGTTGACACTTGTACACTGCTTTATATAGAAATTTGTGGAGAACAAATGAGGTGTGCAATTGCAATGCGTTTCACAATCATACACAACAGTCGATCGAGCGACACAAATGTCGCGCGTCGCTGTCGCGAGTCGCGTTCGCGCTTTTCAAAGTCTGCCTTGTATTGTGTGTCGCGACTCGCGGTTGCTCGTCTCAAATGCTCTCTATATATTTTATTTTCAAAACAATGTACAAATGTCCCCTCCCAAGTATCCCGCATCGCGGTTTCGCGTTTTGGCCTTATACTCAAGGTACCTTAACGGTTACTTAGGCTGATATAATATCAATTTCCTGTCAATATTATTTCCCATAGTATACAAAATATGAATTATTTTTAACATGGCTGGCCCGACTACGGTACAGTTACAACCGTATACAGTTGTTGCCGTACGGGTGTAATATAGTTAACATTGAAATCGCCATCGCAAATGCATAAACTGGTAACCAACAAAATATTAAAAAGCGCGGTCAACGAACGTGTGGAGCCGTGACAGGATAAAGCCCCCGATATCGACCGGAACTTGTCGCGACCGTGTTCCGAATAAATTGCATTCCAATTCTTGAACGTAATTCTTCGGTTTCACGCTGATCCAAGTCGTCCCGGATGCAAATTGTAATAATTTCATTTGCTCGTATACGCGTTTATCTCCTTGCGTTTAATATTATTTTTTCTACCTAATGAATCTCATTTGTATAACCCACGAGAAGAAGTTAAGCAAAATGTAGGTACAGTTGAAACTTCGTCGAGTTTGAAAATTGTGTAAATACATAATCAAGACTGTTGACTTTTAAGAATAGAACATGGCTACAATACTATACTTACAGATCATGACACGTTTGATAACCGCTCAAGGGCGGTTCATACTACGATATATTGTAAAGTATATAGCAAACATTTTATAGCACAACAATATCGCTAAGCATTAATTTGCATGGACACGTTCACATTAAGTTCTATAATAAGCTTTACTTCAGAATATCGGTTTGGTCTTAGTCTGAAACTGTGCTTGACTTTAAACTAGCGAAAAATCGCACGAGGGAATTCTCTTCGGCTTTTTTTGCGCGTTAATATACAGCGCATTTTCAATACATTGCAGCCCGCCAACGCACACTGGAGCACCGTGGTGGTTTTAGTTCTAAATCCCTCTCTCTTATAAGAGGACGCCTGTGCTCAGCTTGTTAAAAGACTGATATGGTGGTGGAGGGGTTAAACATTGCACATGTACATAATTTGCACACAAAGCATGTAAATACCAATTGTTTTGCACCATAATTGTGTGTGTATGCATCCATTTATTCGCCCTAAAAGGCGAGCGGCATATAAACCACTCTGATATAAATCTCAACGGACAGAGACGAATTTGTTTCACGTATCGCGGCGCAAGCAATGAACAGTATTTTTCCGAACTTTCCACGGCTCAAAAATAAGGAAAATCAAAGCCAAATGTGTCGAGATCCCGAGTGACAAATAACTTGGTTGCGAGGTTCGTTAATTCCTCCGTAAACGGAGCACTGACGAATCGCTGCGATTTTTTGAAGCGTTTGTTTCCAGTGTTCCACCTATTTCGTCGTGTTTCATACACTCTTTCAATTACACCCGTCTTCTATGTACTGCTAAAATTAAAAACCGTTCTTTTGTCTTCTATGTAGCTTCTATTAAAATTATAAAAATGAAAACATACAGTACAGCCAATCACATCATATCAGTACCTACTTATTTTCTAAGCGTACTATTATATTACTGAAGACTATAATACTAGTATATACAGGAGACTATACTAGACCACTGAAGGCATTCCGAACCAGCTTTAGATTCAATTGACGTTTCAAAAGCATTTGCAAAAGTTTATTTGAATAAAAAACTTTGTAATTCTATTCAATTCTATAAATTGGCAATGGGCTTACTTTAATACGTAAAGTGTCTGTTCTTTACGTAGGTATATTAATAACAAGCGGACACCCGCGACTTCGTTCGCGTGGATATTGATTTTTGAAAATCCCGTGTGAATCATTTTGTTTTCCTAAGCTCCTTTGAGCTCATAGCTTGCTAAATTCTGTTAAAAGTTCCCTGGCGGATGTTTAGGTAGATCAAAATGTAAACATCCGCCAATAAAAGTCCCATCAAAATCAATCCAGCCTTTTTGAGATTACCCGGTAATCTTTAAAGTATATCCTTTCTAACAAAAAAAGAATGAATAAAATCGGACCACGCGTTATTGAATTACAGCTAAGTACACATTTTAACTTTCATCCCCTCTCCCAAGGGAACCGTGCTTAATTTCGGGATAAGAAGTATCCTATATGTTACTCCGTAGTATGAACTTAAATCATACCAAGTTTTATTTCAATCCATTCAGTAGTTTTTGCGTGATACGCGCACAAACATACAGACAAACAGACAAACAGACAAAAATTTCAAAAATAGCTTTTTTACTTTCTATTGCTTATCCCTAACATCCCCCAGTTATTATTTTGCAAAAATCTTTAATGTACAGATACGGCAAGTCTACGATTTTATTATATGTATAGATACAGATTAATATTCTGTATTTTGCAGAACATTTCATCTATTAGCTGTTAAGAATATATATTTATATTTGTAAATACCCGCTCTCAGAAGTGTCCAACTAGTTAGGAGACAGTAATGAGACTGCAATGAGTTTGGAAACCAACTACACTAAATTCTAAACTTTGTTTACAATATATTATGGTGAAATTCGTTACTTGAGTGCAGTTCTGTTTCACAGTAAATTGATAACTGTGATAAAGCGCTCTAAGTCTAAACTATCCGTAGTCCGCATCCGTATACCCAGCTGCGAACGGCGCGGTGATATTGAGCTCCTAAAAAGGAGGTTTAAATTATAGGTACAATTGAGTAATATTATCATCTGATAAGTAATTTTATTTTTATTTATATATTATACAATCCATATTAATATTATAAATGCAAAAGTGTATCTGTCTGTCTGCCTGCTAGCTTTTCACGGCCTAACACTTTAACCGATTTCGGTGAAATTTGGTACAGAGGTAGTTTTAATCCCGGGGACGGACATAGGCTACTTTTTATCCCAGAAAAGCAAATACCTAGTTCCTACAGGATTTTAGACACCCTAAATCCACGCATACGAATTTGCGGGCATCATCTAGTATTATATATATTATGGATAATGTTTTACAATATCCAAGGAGTAATCATAAACTTACCCATTTTTTTATGTACCTACACCAAGAGATGTAATAGTTTGATTTAGCTACTGTAAAACGTTCCTCTTCTTTTAACCAGCAAGAAACTCAGCGGTTGCTCTTTGCGATGAAGCTCCAATTTATATCTTTCAAAAGCTTTTATATTTACTCTGTGCCTTAGGGAGAACATTTCGCTGTCGCACGCTGTAAGTATCGATGAAATCTGATAATAAGAATCTGATTTTAAACTGTGCTCTTAGCAGTCGTGTGCGGAAAGCTGAGAACTATAGAACAAAGTTAAAACGGGACACAAATATGTCCCTGACATTTAAAATGATTTTCACTTTGTCTTGGTTCTGAGTAGAGTCAGAACAGAGTCAGAGTACCTACGCTCTATAGATCTCACCCTAAGAGCTCATTGCTTTATGATCCCAAGAAAACCCCTACCATTATGTGATTGATGGAAGGAGTCGCGACCTTTATTATCAATTATAAATAAGACCCTTATTAATAAAGGATCTGACGCAGCGAAAAAAAACGGCTTTATATTATGACGAAATGGCAGACTATTATCAGTAGTAAGCACGTGGAAAAGAATAACTAACGTAATCTTTCCAAGTCTGAAATTACAGCCTTCCTAAGTACCTAAACATAAGATCTGAAGCTATTTCTAGTCGCAGCACAGTCCGACTATAAATTATCTTCCCGCTACAATGCAACCCTGTCAACTGTTTCAGTAGTAATGGAATATTAGATTCAATAGTAATTAAAGTGTTATTTTGAGTTTATATTTATAAACATTAATTTATAAAGTTAATTTATAACCTTTATCATTATGAAGTGCTAGTATACTATGTATTATGTATTTACTAGCTGACCCCCGCGACTTCGTTCGCATGGATATAAGTTTTTATATAGAATCGGATCGGATCACATAATTATTTTTTGTACCTAAATTAAATGTATCCTAAGTTACTCCTTAACATCACCTATCTGCCATTAAAAGTTCCATCAAAATCGATCCAGCCGTTTCGGAGATTAGCTGGAACAAATAGACAGGCCGACAAACATAAAAAATGCACGCCAGTTTAAAATAAGCCGTACGTACAAACATCTGCGTCCCAAGTTATTTGAACCCAATAAATGTCTGTCATTTCTGAACTAATAAACCCATGACCTTGAAATATTTACGGGACGATACCTAAAGTACTATCTTTCTAACAAAAGAAGAATGAGTTAAATCGGCCTACGCGTTAATGAATTACAGCTAAATACATGTTTTAACTTTCTTCCCCTCTCCCAAGGGAACCGTGCTGAATTTTGGGATAAAAATTGCCTCGGAGTGTAAACTCAAATCGTACCAAGTTTCATTTGAATCCATTCAGTAGTTTCGGCGTGATGCGCGGCCAAGATACAGTCAGACAGACAGACAGACAGACAAAAATGCAACAAATTGCAGTTTTGGCTTCAGTATCGATTATAGAGTGCCCTCCAACAAAGATTTTCAAAATATCTTCAATGTACAGAATTGGATCTGTTACAGTTTTATTATATTACAGATAGATAGATGTTACTGTTGATCTTTTATGTTACTGTTGATCTGGGTGATAAAATAGTCAGCTTCGAACACCAGTTGTTACGTATTATTATTGAGATTGTAATTAGGTATTATGTATTGACGACCTCCCTGGCGCAAAGGTAAGCGCTGTGGTCTTATAAGTGGGAGGTCCCGAGTTCGATTCCCGGCAGGGGCAATTTGGGATTTTATAATTTTTAAATTGTCTCTAGTCTGGTCTGGTGGGGGGCTTTAGCCGTGGCTAGTTACCATCTTACCGGCAAAGCCGTGCCGCCAAACGATTTAGCGTTCCGGTACGATGCCGTGTAGGAACCGATCAGGAGTATGTATACCTCTTCCAAGTTAGCCCACTTCCATCTTTTTTTTTTTTTCTTTTATTGATCAATATAATACAATGTTTGTTTTTTAATACAATTTTGGTCATCCTCAAGAAAAATTTAATTGATTCTTAGATTGCATCATCACATTACCATCATGTGAGATTGCAGTCAAGGACTAACTTGTAGTTGAATAAAAAAATAAGGTTGACTAATTATTAGGCCAGCGAAAAATCTTTCTGAATTCCGCTTACCGTATTACGCTGCACTACTCTGCGCTCTCTGCTTATTAATACAGACAAAAATTCTCGCAATTTTCATCTACATTTGAAAAAATAAAGAGCTACATTTGAAAAAATTACATATAAAGATATATCTATATATACTAATATAAAGAGGTATGTCCTGACTGACTGATCATAAACGTACAGCTTAAACAACTGAAGCTAGAAACTTTAAATTTACAGTAGCTTCCTTTTATGATGAAGGCGCACACTAAGAAAGGATTATTGCAAAAGAATTACGTGTTTCAGGAATTTTGGAAATTCCATCCCCGAGTTCCCCAAATCCCCAGTTAAATAGGAGATGTGATTTATAAGAATCCAAGCGGACAGGACAAAGTCGCTGGCATCAGCTAGTCTAAGTCATCTAGCTAGTAGAAAATAACGTGAAACGAAAATATAAGTAGCGAACACTAAAAGAACATAAATAAAAATACTTTTATCATGAAAAACTATTTGAAAAGAATTCTCTCATGTTAGCCCTTTAGTTGTTCCAAACTTCCATATATCTTCTTTAATGCCTGCATTTCCTTCAAAAGATTCACCCTATTTGTTTCCACCCACTATCAATTTAGATAAGGAACGATAATAGAAGTTAAGGAAAAAAACAGACGATAAACTGGGGGCACCAAAATATGAAGCCGACTTCATATTTTATGGAGTTGAAGCATATTTTGGCGAAAAGAAGTTGATTTCAACGAAAAAGTATCCATAAATATTGTCCAAACAAGTAAACGACGACAACCTAAAAGAAAATAATTAATCAATTTATTTAATGTACCTAATGCAAAAAATAACTGCTACATTACAATCTCGTCCTTTCAGGAATAATAATAATTAATTACAAAGAAATGTGAAGTCACGACAATTAATATGCAATTATTTTAGTCGGTCATTATGAATATGTAGAAAAAAATAAAGAGAAAACAAGAAAGTTATAATAAGTAGGTACGTTAATAATCTTTTTTCTGGTACGAAAACAATTAAAACTTTAATCGTATCTATTTTGTTAAACGCTAAACTTCGTTCGAGTTTCCGGCAGAGTTAACCGCAAAAACTTAGCAAAAAGCATTAAATTTTTAATTGAATTTTTCCATTTCTTTTGGTCATTGAACATTAACAACAGTTTTGTTTGAAATAAAGTTTCCAGCTACCAAACAAAACTGTTTAGCTGATTGTTTTTCAGGAAATTAACTAAGTATTGTAAGTGATTCCGAAAAGTAAACAAGAACAATTTTTTTTTAAATAGATATTAGAATTTTGTATTTTTTTTAGCAAAAAAGGACTCATCTTAATTCATTTGATTGGTATCACACCAATTACGTGGAGAATCCAAAATATTTTTTTTGGATTTATGAGAGTTTATATTATGCTGGCAATAAAATAGAAATATCGATAATTACGCGTGCGTTCGGAAAACATTTAATTAAACACAACGTGTCTGACATTATGGCTAACCACTATTGATCAAATAAAATTAAAACGGTCTATGCTTGGGTAAAGCTTGGGTGATAATATAGAAAAAACTAACACGCACATGAAGCTACGGATATCGGTGAAAATTTATAAAAATACAACATACTACGGGTACAGCCCTAATCGGAAACATCCTTGGGCAATTTCCCTTTCAAAAGCAATGTTTACAAAGGCGAACACGCCTGCCGATGGTGCCAATTTTTCAAGACCCGTCAACGATCCGTCTCAAGGCATTTTTAAGAAGAAATTGAGCGATTTTAGAGTTCAATCTTTAATGGTCACGCAGTCATGCCCTGGGCGGGCTTATAGCAGAATCTAATATTCCATTATAAAGGAAACGGCCAACATCACGAACCATAATGGAGTATGTACCACTGACTGGAGTATAATAATGGATATGAGAATTACTTCGTTGCAAGCCAATTATGTAGATAGAACGTGTTTATAGGGGAACAAAAGAATCCTATTTCTATTTTACTGTATAATATATTTACGGATAAAAGTGAAGTATATAAAATAAGTAGGGCTTAAAATCATGTTTTTTGTACAGAATTATTATAATCTCTTTAAAAAATCAAAATCTCCATTTAAGCTAAAACATTTCAAACAGCCCATTAAATATCTCATTTCCGAGACAAAGACTTCAAAGGAGAAATAATATTATAATGGAGCTTTATTACAATACGCGGCTGCTAAAAATGTATCAGACTTGCTAAATCTAGGCGTCGATTACACGATAAGTTTTGGTCAGTTTGCCAGTCAGCTGGTCGACTGCGGAAAAGTTGCAGCAATCATTGCTTCTCATTTCAATCTCTATTGTGCTGATTTGCTGAATTTTTGATATTTTTCCAATCACCTCTTCCATTACAGCACTTTGACGTCACCACTGCTGTGTATAAAACTTTTCTCTTATATGGGAGAGGTATTTAGAGCTCAAACCCGCCACGTTGTTCCAATGTAGCTTGCTAAAATAATGCCGGCGGAACAGAGGTGGTCTGACCGACAAATAACCTATAATCAATGTGACGATATCAATCATTCAGCACTTATGATCAACGGAAATGACCGTTACAGAATATATATACCCTCATTTACAGCAGTGACTGTGGTAAAACTGACAGAGTACAAATGAAGATGGCGCAGTTAGTAAGAGATGTACAAGTGTAAATTGAAAATTTAAAAAACCCCCGACATTCGCCATTTTGTGGAGGCGGCCATCTTGGATTTGCAATAATGCTATTGTACTAGTCAAGCCCTTTCATTTGATACCCATATTAAGGGAGTTGTGAAAAAATATGTAATTCGCCATTTTGTAGCGGCGGCCATCTTGGACCGATTTTCATCAAACATAGCTAACAACACTCTCGACTAAATCACCTTTCAAACAAAAAAAACCGCATTCAAATCGGTCCACCCGTTTGAGCGCCACAGGGGAACAGACAGACACACACACACACACACACACACACACGTCAAACTTATAACACCCCGTCGTTTTGCGTCGGGGGTTAATTAAGTAGGAGATTTATTATTTACAAAATACTAAATTTTGTTTAAACAACGACAGTAGTAGAAACTACGTCATCAAATCAGAAATGATGAGATCCGTAGGATAACCAAAGTAACTGTCGGATACTCTGGTTCTGGTTATATCCAAAGAAAAATAATAAAAAAATGTTTCTATGCATTAAAAAAAAAATTAATCTTACATGAAATCCATGGAGCATCCATTCATTGACCGGTCACTTACCTGTAATAAAAAATTGGTGTATGTTAAAAATATAATATTAGTGTTAATTTAGTTTGTGCACAATTGAAGTACTAATTCAGTTCACGGGATTAATAAATAAAATATTATCTTCGCACACGGCTCACATCTATTAATTAGATACATTGTTATAAAATAAAAAGTAAAAAAATATATTGAAAAAAAAAAAAACATCTTAGTTTTATTTCTGTCGATAAAAAGAAAAGTATAGTTTCAAAATGTAGGTATTTCTATAATATTTTTCTCAAACAAGTTTTCACATAATCTGATTAAGGAACAAGCATATTCTATATGCTGTTCGAAGGAAAATTGTCCAACCTCTCGCTTCGGAATAGCAACAGCATACTCCGAATACCTAAGTAGCTATGGAACCCTCTAATGAAATTAGTATACGTTTCTGCGTAACAAGACAAATCGATTTACTCACAATCCCTTAATAAGGGTACAATTAATACGAGATCATCCGATTTGTAATCGGCTCCGAACTAATATAATCACACCTTCTTCTAAGAACTTTTGTTTCATAGAATAAATTGGTGTCATTCTATAAACCTAGCATTATTCTATTATCCGATTTGAGTTAGCTTTTATTTTGATATTTTTCAAAAGCACGTGTTAAAGTTTATTTGAAAAAGAAAAAAAATTTTTTCTACCCTACTTCTATTCTTTTCTTTTACAGTTCTTAAACGAACTTTTCCGTTTTGAAAATTTTATATATTATATCAGTCCTTATATACAGGGTGTCAGGGGACCGCTCTCGGTAACGAAGACAGGTGATAGTACTGATGATTACTGATATCAGTAAAAAAAACGTGAAAAAAAAAAATCATTTTTACATAAAAAATTGCACTTTTTATTAAATACCCGATTTGGGGGGTTAAACAGAACTGTAATTGCAAAAAACTTATTTGCTGTATTTTCTAAAAGTTTGTTTGTTGACGCTGGAGGTCAACGAACTTTGTGTGACCTATTTACGTATGGTTAGGTACCTACGAAACCGAGCTCGCACCGACGCCGATACCTACCCTATAAGATTGTGTTTAGGTAGTATAATAATAGCGCAATAAAATGTATAAATTTTCGGAAGCGGTCTCCTTATACCCTGTATTTTTTTTAGACATAAAACAAGACAGAGAATACAATACCTTTGGTCAATTTAGACATGGCTCTCGTGTATACTTCTGTAACAGTGAAGACGAGTAAGTATTTCATATTTTTCATGAAACTTCTGAAGCTGTATTTATTATGAATGGCGGTGATTAATGAGAGACTGGCTCGCATCTTTTCTCTCAGATGAACTGATTAAAACGGATTGCCTTAGCGATCCGCAATAAAAATGTTAACTCGACACTTGGCCGGTGAAAATTAATGGTCGATCTTTTTTCGTTGGCCTCTCAAAGTTACTTCAACAATGTTATCAACTAGCTGATGCCAACAACGTTGTTCACAGGGAAATCCTTTTCCGGGATATTGTTTATTTATTTCTTATCAAGTGCCTAATTACGGTTTTATGGTTTTATCTTCAATAATGACGGACTCCCATACAAATTCTCATCCCCTATTTCAACCTTTCCATGCGACTTTTTCGCGACAGAAGGTAGCTAATGTCCTTTTCCAAGGTCTAATCGTTCTCTGTATCAAATTTCATCAAAATCGATTCAGAGGTTTAGAGTGAAAGCGTAACAGACAGATAGACAGATTAGTTACTTTCATATTTATAATATTATAGAATAGAATAGAATAGAATAGAAAAGTTTTTTATTCAAATAAACTTTTACAAGTGCTTTTGAATCGTCGATTGAGTCTACCACAGGTTCGGAATGCAGTTCCAGCCGAGAAGAACCTGTAAGAAACTCGGCGGTTGCTCTTTTTAAAAAAATAACATTATAAAAATTATTATTATTAATGTACATGATTGAAATGCCGTCTCGCGCATTGCTGGAACGAGTTAAATCCAAGCTTTTTTATCGTTTAAAAAAGCTTGGATTTAACTCGTTCCACAACTCGTTATACAAGCTAACCCTAGACTGCGATCTCACCTGATGGCAAGTGAGTGCACTCTAAGGTGGAAGCGGGCTGACCTAGAAGAGGTATGGCAGATTTTATTAAAACCCATACCCCTGATTGGTTTCTACGCGGCATCGACCGGAGAGCTAAATTGCTTGGCGGCACTCTAACGATAGAGTGGTAACTAGCCATGACCGAAGCCCCCCACGAGACTAGACCAACAATTTAGAAATAATAAATACCCAAATTGCCCCCGCCGGGGATCGATCCCGGGACCTCAAACTTACAAGACCACAGCGTTCACAACTGCGCCAGGTAGGTCACCAAAGTTATTATTTGTATTTTGATAATTAAGCCTGAAGCTCATTATACAAGAGAGGATGCAATATACATCCTTACTAATATTATAAATGCGAAATTTTAAAAATTTGTATAAACATGTATGGATATATTATGTTTGTTATACTTTCACCCAAAAACTACTGAACAGATTTGGCTGAAATTGAAAACATACATAGCTATAATAGCTATAACTTATAGGAATAACACCTAGACTACTATTTATCCTGGAAAATCCAGAGTTCCCTGGGGATTTCGGAAAAACCGAAATTTGCTATAGCAATCAACAGCTACAGATATAGTAGGTAAATTGCTATATCTTCCGTATAAAGGATGGAAAAGGGAACGGGAACGGGAAATCCGCGATTCCCTCGGGATTTGTGAAAAACCGAAATTCATGCGGGCGAAGCCGCGGGCATAACCTAGCATATAATATTATCCAACAAGTAAGGTTCGAAGAAAAGCATTTAGATTTAAGTCTATGTTTACACAAAAAAAAAATAAGCGCCCAACGAGAACCTCCTTTTTTTGAAAGTCGGTGGAAAACGACCGTGACGAAAAACCCCGGAAAACATGAAGCTAAGCGTCAATTTACACCGCGGTGGAATGGAATGGAAGCGACTTTTTGCAACGAAATTGTACATAGCTAAATGAACTTTATGTCAATAAAATTGCATAACATACAAATTAAATAGGAGCCAAAAAAGGTCGCGCGTCTTCCGCGGAATTCTCGCGCATTCTCGAGAATTTCCCTATAGCTACTATTTTGTATGTTATACAATTGACATAAAGTTCACAATGCTTTGTACAAAAAATTCGCTTCCATTCCATTCCGCGGCGGTATAAATTGGGCCTAATGAACACAATACGACACAAACTCGACGCAATATTTACTTACCGGGATGAAAGATGACGGAAAAATAATAATACGAGAGCCCGAGGCAAAAAGTGCGACCATTAATTTCCTCCGGCCAAGTGTCAAGTTAACATTTTCATCCGGGTTCTCAAAGGGAAACCCTTCTAATCAGGTTATCTCGGATAACACGGGAGAGTTATACACTCATTAATCACTTCTATTCATAATGTGTTACTACAGTTTTTATCCGCGGCGGGACGGAGACGGAAAATATGCGTTCACCGTACGAGTAAGAAGGTTGTTTGTGCGTTTTTAACCCCCGACACAAAAACGACGGGGTGTTATAACTTTGACGTGTCTGTATGTGTGTATGTATGTGTGTGTCTATTTCTGTTCCCCTGTAGCGCTCAAACGGGTGAACTGATTTGAATGCGGTTTTTTTTTGTTTGAAAGGTGAATTAGTCGAGAGTGTTGTTAGCTATGTTTGAAGAAAATCGATCCAAGATGGCCGCCGCTACAAAATGGCGGATTACAAATTTTTTCACAAATCCCTTAATATGGGTATCAAATGAAAGGGTTTGACTAGTAGAATAGCACTATGCAAATCCAAGATGGCCGCCGCCACAAAATGGCGAATGTCGGGGGTTTTTAATTTTTTAATTTATGCTTGTCATGTCACTATTTTCTTGAAGAACTTACTAGTTAGACCGATTTTCGATGGAATTTTGCATGCATTGCATTGTGCATTTTTACGTTACCATTTTCCTTAAGAACCGATTTTTGAAGAAGGTCCGATTTTGATGGAATTTTCTGCGTTACACAGGTACCGCCTCAGACCAGGTTTTTAGATATATTTTAAGGTTGTAGTTTTTTGCTTTTATTGTAATTTTAATTTTCACTTGTCCTTACGTAGGTATTAGCTTTTTTTTTTGCTGCTGCGTTCGCTCCGATGACGCCTATTGGCTAAAATGCCAAACATAACTTCATCATCAGCCAATAGGCGTTTAAAGCTGGACATAGGTTTCTTGTAGGAACTTCTATACGCCGCGGTCTTGAGCCGCTTGTATCCAGTGGCTCCCTGCGACTCCACCTTGTGAGTGAGTATCTACTAACACTGTGCTTTCCGGTGCGAGGTCGCCGCTCTTCCATCTTGGGACACCAACGTTGGGGTCCCAAGGTTTGGGAATTCATTGCCATTTCAATTTCGTAACCTGTGGAGCTACGTCAATGATTCTGGTTGAAACTCTTAAACAAAAATACATTCTCTAACAAGAGATAAAGTTCATAAACTAAAACACGACTACACTAATTAGTAATTTAATTTAATATAAAATAATAATTTAGTGTGCAGAAAGCGCGGGGCAAGCAGCTAGTGGCGCCATCTATTATGTCTATCCGAAACTAAATAATATTTTACTTTGGCCGCTCCGGCGTCGCCTATGTCACCCGAACTATAACATAGAATCAATTAACAGCTCATTCATCAAAATCGGCCCAGTAGTTTTGGCGCTACGGTGTAACACACAGAATCTCATACAAAAATCGGTCACAAACATACATAGACTGCTAAAATCGTAAGCCGTCCCTTTGGCTTTGCCGTAGTTGAGTAAAAATAAGCAGTTGTTTTATATGCATTTAATCAGTGGCGGGGCAAGACTTAAATTTTATGTGGGCAAGATATAATTGGCGAGGCCCTCTGCCCGCACAACGCGTTCATGGCTTTTAAGTTTAATGCATAAATCTCCGGGGCGCGAGGCCCTCCGAAGCGCGAGGTCGTGGGCCTGGGCCCACGTCGCCCACGCCTTCCGCCGCCTCTGCATTTAATCATATTATACTTTCATCTATAACGTAGTTACTTATGAAGTAATATAATTTCATTAAAAAAACATGGCGTTTGCAGTTTCAGGCATCTTTGTAAGGACCAAGTTGTTGCTCGTTAATGAAATTTTAAAACATCGCCTTTGAGTTTCGTGATTCCGTTTCGCTTTGATTTGGAACTTTTGATTGCGCGAGTAAATGGATGTTCTTTTTTCGTACGTTGCGTAATTTATTCCGAGTACTATTTATATTTGCGAGTTCGATTCGTTATTCTGCGCAATGTTATGTAGGTATATTTTTTAGGGTTCCGTAGCCAAAGGGTAAAACGGGACCCTATTACTAAGACTCCGCTGTCTGTCTGTCTGTCTGTCCGTCTGTCACCAGGCTATATCTCATGAACCGTGATATAGATAGTTGAAATTTTCACAGATGATGTGTATATATTATATCTGTTGCTGCTATAACAACAAATACTACAAAACAGAATAAATTAAATATTTAAGGGGCATACAACAAACGTAATTTTTTGCTCATTTTTGCTCGATATTGATAACGGCAACAGGTAGACGCTTGAAATATTCACAGAATATTTAGCTAAATATGTAATTTATATTCACTTTAAAAATATATAATTTATTTAAAACTAGTGGATCCGGCAGACGTTGTCCTGCCGTGTGACATCAGCGCCACCTACCGAGACTCGGTAGGGTACCCGTTAATTGTGTTTTCAAACCATCCGGGATTGAAATATACCTACACATAAAATTTCATCCAAATCAGTACAGCCATTTAGGAGGAGTTAGGTGACAAACACAGCTACGGAATAATTATATAGGTACGTGTGAGAGAGTTTACCGTATCGACGGGATGTTTGACAGCTACAAAAGCCGTGAACATTTTGTATGGGAAAATATTTTTTCTTTTATTTTATTTTTTCGTCAATTTTCCAATGTTATTAATAGTTATTCCGCTATTCGGGACGGAGACCAATACAACAAATCAATAACCATGAAAATTGCTCCAGCCGTTCTCAAGTTATAAATGTTTGAACTAACACGACTTTGTTTTATATATATAAAGATAAAAGAAATACTTAAGGGGGCACTCATACAACAGGGCACAGGCATGACTTTTTTCTGATTGTGTCACTGTCTCAGCACTAAATAAAAAGGTACAGAAGATCAGCTCCTGCTGAACTTGATTTTATTTACCTACGCTCAACTGGCTTTATGGGCTGGTACAATATTCCTAGTACACAGCGTAGAGTAGCGTGGTGAGTCTTTTTAAATCTTCTGAATTTTTAAGTATACCATGTCTATGTGTGAGTGTAGCTTACGGTGTCATTGTGAGGTACACGCACACATTTAAAACTCGGGCCAAAACTCACTAGCGCGGGGAGGCATACGGCCTCTTAATCTTTCTCTCCTATAAAAAAAAAGGACTGAGCCCAGCAGTGGGACGTTAGAAAGCTGTAGCGGTGGTGGCAGTGTGCAAGCGTTGCGTGTCGTGCGTTGCGGTCGCACGTCGCGGTCGCGCGTCACGGTCGCGCGTCACGGTTGCGCGTCGCTGTCGCACGTCACGGTCGCGCATCGCGGTCGCATACCGCAGTCTACCTTTAAAGTGTGTTTGATATGAAATTATTAAATCCAATATGTATATTATATCCTAGACAAGCATGTTTTCATTACAAATTCCCAGGACCGTCAAGTCCCAGATATCATATACCACGTCTAACTAACTACTGATTACATTAGCTCAACCACCGAAAGCGTTGCATGTGCCAATTTGTACAGTTAGTTGACAATAGAATAATATACAGGACTGTTTTGTTCAAACTCAATAGATTTCTAGTGCCTCTCTCTCTTTCTCTTAGTCATAACTAGTGTTGCGCTCGGTGCGCGAGCTGCAAGCAGCTCGCGGGCCTTGTAGTCTCTTCAATATTCATAAAATAAAGAAAATCCAGAATATTCTGGAGAGTCTCTTGAAAGATAGAAAGAAATATTGGTATCACGTTTCGTATCTTTTCTGAAAGGACACTCATGAGTTCTATGCATGCGCTTAGAGATAGAAAAAAGTTCCATACAAAAATGTTCTGGAGAGCCTCTTGAAAATTAAAAAAAAATATTGTATGGACGCGAAATTTTTTTTTTGTTCGGTACGTATCTTTTTTTTACTGGCTCACCAAAGGGTCCAAGGTCTTGAACATTTTCAGTTTCAGGACCATGCCTCTATGATTGATAGTTTTTGAGAGCCTTTGGGGTACTCTGGTAAATTTTCCACATTCATGACATTTCATAATTTTCCTGAAGAAAGACCCATAAGTTCTATGCATATAAATAGTGAAAGAAAAAATTCCATACAAAATTGTTCTGGAGAGCCTTTTGAAAAGAAACCAAAAAATTTCTATGGAGAAAATTTTTTTTGTTCAGCGGCCATCTTTTTTTTACCGGTTCACCCAATGGCCCAAGGTCTTTAATAACATTTGTTTGGGACCATGTCTGTATGATTGGTAGTTTTGGAGGACCCATGAGGTACTCTGGTAAATTTTCCACATTTATGACATTTCATAATTTTCCTGAAGGAAGATCCATAAGTTCTACGCACATAAATAGTGAAGGGAAAAAAGTTCCATACAAAATTGTTCTGGGGAGCCTCTTGAAAAGAACCCAAAAAATTTGTATGGAGAAAATTTTTTTTTTGTTCGGTGGCCATCTTTTTTTTACCGGTTCACCCAATGGCCCAAGGTCTTTAATAACATTTGTTTGGGACCATGTCTGTATGACTGGTAGTTTTGGAGGACCCATGAGGTACCCTGGTAAATATTCCACATTCATAACGTTTTGTATTTTTCCTGAAAGGATACTCATGAGTTCTATGCATGCGCTTAGAGATAGAAAAAAGTTCCATACAAAAATGTTCTGGAGAGCCTCTTGAAAATTAAAAAAAAAATTTGTATGGACGCGAAAATTTTTTTTGTTCGGTACCTATCTTTTTTTTACTGGCTCACCAAAGGGCCCAAGGTCTTGAACATTTTCGCTTTCAGGACCATGGTTCTATGATTGATAGTTTTTGAGATCCTTTGGGATACTCTGGTAAATTTTCCACATTCACGACGTTTCATAATTTTCCTGAAGGAAGACCTATAAGTTCTACGCATATAAATAGTAAGGGGAAAAAAGTTCCATACAAAATTGTTCTGGAGAGGCTCTTAAAAATTAGAAAATTTTTGTATGGAGACGAAAATTTTTTTTGTTTGGTGGCCATATTTTTTTCACCGGTTCACCCAATAGCCCAAGGTTTTGAACATTTTTTGTTTCAGGACGGTACCTCTCCGACTGATAGTTTTTGAGATCCCTTAGGGCACCCTAGTCAGTTTTCCACCTTCAGCTCTCTCTATAATTTTGTTGACCTAGAATTTTTGAATTTTACACACACGGAAAGTATGGTGAAAAAGTTCCATACAAAATTGTTCAGGAGAGGTGATCAGTACCTTACTTCAAGTAGCTTTATATATATAACTAGTTGCTCGGTGCGCGAGCTGCTAAAGCAGCTCGCGGGGGGCTTTCGACATTATATAACATGGGGCTGCACCCTATAATTTCGAAGATAATATAAGCATTTAAAAATTTGATCACGTAAGCACATAGACATCGCAAAAATAATAAGTTTGAGTAATAATAACATGGGGTTGCACCCTATAGTTTTGGAGATATAAGCTTTTAAAAATCTGACCATGTGAGCATATTATAGACATCGCGAAAATTTGAGTACCAACAACATGGGCCTGCACCCTATAGTTTCGGAGATATAAGCTTTTAAAAGTCTGACCTAGTAAGCACACAGACATCGCGAAAATAAGAAATTTAAGTACCAACAACATGGGGCTCCACCCTATAGTTCCATAGATATAAGCTTTTAAAAATCTGACCATTTAGGCACACAGACATCGCAAAAATAAGAAGTTTGAGTACCAACAACATGGGACTGCACCCTATGGTTACGGAGACATGAGCTTTTAAAAATCGGACCACGTAAGCAAACAGACTTTGCGAAAATAAGAAGTTCGAGTACCAACTACATGGGACTTCACCATATAGTTTCGGATATAAGCTTTTAGAAATCTGACCACGTGAGCATAAAGACGAAGATAAGAAGTTTGAGTACCAACAACATGGGGCTGCACTCTACCCTTCTGTATCCTTCACTTGTCTCCAAAATCCTCAATCATCAGCTCTCGCCATATTTTTTCTCTGAATGAATTTTTATCTTCTCTGTGAAACCATTTGTGAAAAAAAAAATCATACAAAATTTTACAGGAGGAAATTTTTGGGGAAATCTCGAAAAGTCCCCGGTCAGTCGCTAGTCGGTCCCTAGTTGGTCCCTAGTCGGTCCATAGTTGGTAAATAGTCGGTCCGTAGTCGGTCCCTAGTCGGTCCGTAGTCGGTCCGTAGTCGGTCCCTAGTCGGTCGCTAGTCGGTCGCTAGTCGGTCCCTAGTCGGTCCGTAGTCGGTCCATAGTCGGTCCGTAGTCGGTCCCTAGTCGGTCCCTAGTCGGTCCGTAGTCAGTCTGTAATTGGTCCCTAGTCGGACCGTAGTCGGTCCCTAGTCGGTCCGTAGTCGGTCTACCTAAGTTGGTCCGTAGCCGGTCTCTAGTCGGTCCGTAGTCGGTCCCTATCCGGTCCCTAGTCGGTCCGTAGTTGGTCCCTAGTCGGTCCCTAGTTGATCCGTAGTCGGTCCCTAGTCGGTCTCTAGTCGGTCCGTAGTTGGTCCGTAGTCGGTCCCTAGTCGGTCTCTAGTCGGTCCGTAGTCGGTCCCTAGTCTGTCCCTAGTCGGTCCGTAGTCGGTCCCTAGTCGGTCCATAGTCGGTCCGTAGTCGGTCCCTAGTCGGTCCGTAGTCGGTCCGTAGTCGGTCCCTAGTCGGTCCCTAGTCGGACGCTAGTCGGTCGCTAGTCGGTCCCTAGTCGGTCCGTAGTCGGTCCATAGTCGGTCCGTAGTCGGTCCTTAGTCGGTCCCTAGTCGGTCCGTAGTCGGTCCCTAGTCAGTCCCTAGTCGGTCCCTAGTCAGTCCTTAGTCGGTCCCTAGTAGGTCCATTGTCAGTCCCTAGTCGGTCTCTAGTCGGTCCGTAGTCAGTCCGTAGTCGGTCCCTAGTCGGTCCGTAGTCGGTCCCTAGTCGGTCTACCTAAGTCGGTCCGTAGTCGGTCCGTAGTCGGTCTCTAGTTGGTCCATAGTCGGTCTCTAGTCGGTCCCTAGTCGATCCGTAGTCGGTCCCTAGTCGGTCTCTAGTCGGTCCGTAGTCGGTCCGTAGTCGGTCCCTAGTCGGTCTCTAGTCGGTCCCTAGTCGGTCTCTAGTTGGTCAGTAGTCGGTCCCTAGTCGGTCCCTAGTCAGTCTCTAGTCGGTCCGTACTCGGTCCCTAGTCTGTCCCTAGTCGGTCCGTAGTCAGTCCCTAGTCGGTCCGTAGTCGGGCCCTAGTCGGTCTCTAGTCGGTCCCTAGTCGGTCCGTAGTCGGTCCCTAGTCGGTCTCTAGTCGGTCCGTAGTCGGTCCGTAGTCGGTCCCTAGTCGGTCTCTAGTCGGTCCCTAGTCGGTCTCTAGTTGGTCCGTAGTCGGTCTCTAGTCGGTCCGTAGTCGGTCCGTAGTCTGTCCCTAGTCGGTCCGTAGTCGGTCCGTTGTTGGTCCGTAGTCGGTCCCTAGTCGGTCTCTAGTTGGTCCGTAGTCGGTCCCTAGTCGGTCCCTAGTCGATCCGAAATAAATTCCTCCATTTTGAATTTTTTTTCTAGTGATCAGGATCCGAAGGTCCTGATCATCTTTTGATAAGAAACCACTCTTCCATCTTTTATACCCTTTGAGATAGACACTGATGAAATTTATATGGCGGCCATCTTTTTTCCGCCATTTTGAATATTTTTCCAGCTCACTGCCAATTGGAAGCCGTTTCGAGTGACATTTGCTCGAGAACCTCCCACCTATCTTCAATACCTTAAGCGTGCCCATCACCCGTCTCCGAGTTCCTCAATCATCAGCTCTATCCATATTTTTTTTCTGAATAAATTTTTGTCTGTTTTGTGAAACCATTTGTGAAAAAAAAATCATACAAAATTTTACAGGAGAAAATGTTTGGGGAAAATCTCGTAAACTACCCCGAAGGTGGCAACACTGTTTACATTTATCGATACTGCCGGTTAAGTTACACAGTCGATTCATACATTTCAACTTTCCAAAATGTGGCTAGCTGCCTCAAAAACATGTTCAAAATCAATTTCAAAACAAATAAAATACAAAATGGCCGTCAATTCATTTTACAGATTTATTTTAGAAAGTTGAATAATTTTTCCATTAAGTACAGGAGATACCGCTCCTGATGACGTTTCAAGTTTTCATCTCGCTCGCACACAGGCGAAATGATCACCCCTGAAAAAAGACCGTATCGCGATAACAACTTTTTCTTTGATAAATTTCAGTGTTGCCTGTCCCTGGCGATAAAAATATCCAAATTTCGTTTGTACAGGTAAAAAATGTAGTTGCTCATACTCGGATTTTGCAAAAAGTTCGTATTTCGATTTTTTTATTTTTGGGGTAGATCTTGAAATTTCCCCAAAAATGGGGTATTTTTTTCACCAATCTATACTTCAAGTCTGTACATACAATAGCTTCATAGAAGTAGAAACGCTCCGATGTTGTCAACTGTGAGTAATTTGAATTTTAAAATTGCGTTTTTTCGTACCTCAAACTGAATGGCCGCCACGACAGCCGCCATTTTGAATATTTAAAAACCACTCCCGATCTGTCAAAATACAGGATAATTGTAGACGGAAACAGGAAAAAAATATTATCTTCAACTAACCCGTTTCGGTGCTGTGGCGCCGCGGTTTGGGGTCGAAAAATCGAAAATTTGAAAGACTACAGCTAAGCCGCCATCTTGTTTTTTAAATTTTTTCTACATTTTCTATTAATCGTTTCCTAATTTCTTCTAGAATTGCGAGTTGTAACGAAATCGGTAGGAAAACAAAAATGTTACAAAAATCACGTCGGCCGCCATCTTGTTTTTGTTTGAGCAGCACTTTTCTATCTATAATACCCTTCCCGGGCTCCCCAACCATCTTACTAACCCTCAATCATCATGTCTTCCCATATTTTTCTGTGAGAATTCTCTGAAGAACCGCATCAAAGGCAATTCAATATTCACCATACATTTTCTATGAAAAAATGAATTCCGCCATTTTGAATTTTTTTTCCATTCATCAAGTAGACCTTCGGATTTTAATCATCTTTTGCTAAGAAACCACTCTTCCATCTCTTATACCCTCCGAGATGGATACCGATGAAATTTGTATGGCGGCCATCTTTTTTCCGCCATTTTGAATTTTTTTTCAGTTCACTCCCAATTGGACGACGTTTCGAATGACATTTGCTCGAGCACCCCCCACCTATCTTCAATACTTTCAGCGTGCCCTTCACCCGTCTCCGAAACCCTCAATCATCAGCTCTCTCCATATTTTTTTCGGAATAAATTTTTGTCTTCTTTGTGAAACCATTAGTGAAAAAAAATTTTTCATACAAAATTTTACAGGAGGAAATTTTTGGGGAAATCTCAAAAACTACCCTAAATGTGGCAACACTGTGTATATACCTCGATACTGCCGGTCGAGTTGCACAATCGATTCATACATGTCAACTTTCTAAAATGTTGCCAACTGCCTCAAAAACATGATCAAAATTTTCAGGAACACTCAACAACAATACAAAATGGCCGCCAACTCGTTTTATAGAAACAATTCACATAGTTTTATAATTTTACCATTAACTACAGGATATACCGCTCCTGATGACGTTTAACTGTTCCATCTCGCTCGCACCCAGGCGAAATAATTGCCCCTGAAAAAGGACCATGTGGCGAAAATCACTTTTTCTTTGATAAATTCCAGTGTTGCCAGTCTTTGGTGACAAAAATACCCAAATGTCGTTTGTACAAGTAAAATACGTAATCGCTCATACTCAAATTTTGCAAAAAGTCCGTATTTCGATTTTTTAATTTTTGGGGTAAATCTTGAAATTTCCCCAAAAGTGGGGTATTTTTTTTACCACCAATTTATACCTCCAATCTATACATACAATCGCTTCATAGAAGTCGAAACGCTCCGATGTTGCCAACTGTGAGAAATTTGAAATTTAAAATTGCGTTTTTTCGTACCTCAAACCGAATGGCCGCCACGACAGCCGCCATCTTGAATTTTTAAAAACCACTCTCGTTCTGTCAAAATTAAGGGTAATTGTAAGCGGAAACAAGAAAAAAAAATTATCCTCAATTACCCCGTTTCGGAGCTGTGGTGCCGCGGTTTGGGGTCGAAAAATCAAAAATTTTAAAAATCTAAATCTCGGCCGCCATCTTGTTTTTCCAGTTTTTTCCACTTTTTCTATTAATTGTTTACCAATTTCTTTAATAGTTGCGAGTTGTAACGAAATCGGTTGGAAAACAAAAAGGTTACAAAAATCACATCAGCCGCCATCTTGTTTTTCTGAAATGTCATAATTTTTCCCTACTCCAATTCCCCATCCGAACACATCTCCCATACATGATTATATCGTTTTCTGTCTCTTTCTAGGAGAACAATTATGTCAATCAGTCAGTGAGTGGTAATCGAGCTATATATATTATAACTAGTAGGGCGCTTGGCTGCGCGGCCCGCTAAAGCGGACCGCGGGGATTTCAGTATTATTTTTGTTTTAGCAGCCTCCACCTTCTTCTATCATTTTCAGCATCTTTAACCCTGGCCGTGCTCCTCATCCATCTTCCAAAGTCCACACCCTCGATCATCATCACTCTCCAAATTTTTTTCTCCGAATCATTTGCCAGAAGGAGAGTTCTTCCATAAAAACAAATTTTGAAAATGAACCGTATCAAAGTCTTGTATAGTTTCCTAACTTATAGTCTCTTCAATATTCGCCATATATTTTGTGTGAAAACATAAATTCCGCCATCTTGTTTTTTTCTATTCATCTATTAGATTTTTAGTTCTTGATCATCTTTTGGCAAAAACCACTCTTCCATCTTTTATACTTGGTGAGATAGACACCGATGTTTGTATGGCCGCCATCTTGAATCCGCCATTTTGGACTTTTTTTCAGCTCACTGCCAATTGGACGATGTTTCGAGTATTTTTTGTTTGAGCACCTCCTACCTATCTTCAATACCCTGCCCGGGCTCCTCAACCAACTTCCAAACCCTCAATCATCATGTCTTCCCATATTTTTCTTTGAGAGTTCTCCAAAAAACCGCATTAAAGCCTTGCATAGTTCACAACTTGTAGTCTCTTCAATATTCGCCATACATTTTCTATGGAAAAATAAATTCCGCCATTTTGAATTTTTTTTCTATTCATCGAGTAGACCTTCGGATCTTGATCATCTTTTGCTAAGAAACTATTCTTCCATCTTTTATACCCTCCGAGATGGAGACCGACGAAATTTGTATGGCGGCCATCTTTTTTTCGCCATTTTGAATTTTTTTCAGCTCACTGCCAATTGGATGACGTTTTGAGTGACATTTGCTCGAGCACCCTCCACCTATCTTCATTACCTTAAGCGTGCCCCTCACCTATCTCCGAAATCCTCAATCATCAGCTCTCTCCATATTTTTGTTCCTAATGAATTTTTGTTTTCTATACGAAACCATTGTTGAAAAAAAAATTTTTCATACAAAATTTTACAGGAGAGGTGATCAATCAGTCAGTGAATCAGCACGAGCAGCTATATATATATTAATACTCATTGTGATTATTACGTTTGATACTCATTTGACCTCGGTACTTTTTATTGCAGTTGCATAAGTCGAAGTAAGCACAAAAGTTTTGCCTTAATCAGTCTAGTCTTTTTTGCGTGATGCTAAAAAACAAATGAACAGATACATGATTGTAAAGTTAACAATTATAATAGAAAGGCATTATAATAGAAAGAAGAAAGGCAGCCAAAAGAAGACAAACTTAAGACATTTTAATAATATTATAATCCTTCGCATAAAAAACGTTTCACTTTTATAGGTTATTTGTAACTTTTCCTTTGTGTTCTAAGTAAGTACAATAAAAACTGACATTAAAACAATGATATTTTATTCAAGCAGTGTTCCGCCGCGGGAGGCTGAACACCTGATTATGAGTTGTGACGTCACGTCGTAAACAGATGCTTACAATTCAAAGTGAAATTCGCGCTATACCGAAACACCTAGGCGTCGTAAAATGTGCCAAAAGGAATAAAAAGATTACATTATGAGCTTTATATGGAATGGATTACTTATTCTTATCGATCGAGCGAAGCGCGCTCCTCAGTGTACTTCGGTGAATTTGCACTTGTATGTGTGTCTGTCTGTCTGAATGAATGAAAATAATTAATTCAAAGTCATTCATTCAATTAATATGTAAATTTATGGGCCATTGCCGGAAGTTATATAAAAAGCTACAAATACGTTATTCAGAAGGGAGCGCTTTTATAAGTAAGTGGAATACAAAAAAAAAATTCGGCCTTAATTGCATAGGTTTGTTCAAAATAACTGTTTACAGAAAAACAATAACTTATTCTTTTTGAATTTTCCTTCAACATTGACGGTGTGATGGGGCCACCAAAATCACTGTTTTTAGATCTCTTCTGTTTCAGGGTATATCTCAAAAAAAAGCTTAACATCAAAATCTGTAACGTATTAGCCCACTGCATATCATAGTTTATTATACCAATTGGTTGGGTACCGCTAGCTTAACCCAAATTCAAAGAGATTCATTTTTCGTAATTTTTGCTTTCATTTTCGAGGCTTCATCGATGAGTCATCGAAAATGAACCGTCTAAACACCGACCATTCATCGTTCACAGGCACTGTGTCATAGCAAATATCGTATCGTGCATCGTTCATCGCGAAAATGAACGATGAACGCGGCACTGTCTAATTTGGACTTTATACTTCTTATTTCAACGCGATTATTGGAACTCGGTTTGTGACAGCCAAATAAAAACTGACATGAGTAGAATTTTTCGTGCGATTTTCAGCTATATATTGTCCCAATCCTATCGAACCGCACTCCACTAAATACGTATATACAAGTACAAATGTACAAGTTTCCAAATATCATGCACTAGCTGTTCAGAAAGATATCACCACGCTATATCATAAAGGCACCAAAACGTTCGAATTATGCAAATCCCAATTAATGCAAACTTTGAATCCGACGTACGATACGAGCCCAATTCGCAATCACACAAGGGCGAATGCAAACGTTCATTTGCCGGGATCTGTATGCGGAGCGTTACGTGTGGATATGTCGTCAGTATTACGTGTTTGCGATCGTACGTCTATTACGCTTCGCTGGTATGTTAGTTTGAAAGGATCTGTTCAATTGGAGAGTTGCGATCTTATAACTCGGACTTTTAGGCCCCTATCCCTCTGGCGTTTTGCGAGCGTTGGCGTTTCTCCAACATCTGCGCAGCGTTATCGCGACGTTGACGTCGCATTGAAGTTGCGAAGTCGAAGCGTGAACGGTTGCCATTATAGTAGGGGAGCCGAGGATGCAAAAACTCAAGCGTCATCGGGACCTAGTAGATTTTATAGATTAGTTGACAGGAAGAGTAAAAGGTTATATAAGGTTTTCCATTTCAGTGATGGGGAAAGCTTCTAGCTGCACGCTCTCATCTTCAAATAGACGATTTTTATAACTTCGACTTGTGAAAATCGGCTGATTATATATTTTTTGTTATTTTTACATCATTTTCTTCAAAATAGAAAAAAATTCAACCACCCGCGAGATTCGAGAAGGTCAAGATAACGTTTTTTTTTTTTGCAACTTTGTAACGCTCCCATTCTCGTACGTTACGTTCAAATAGTCTGATTTTCTAAATATACTTTTCTTAGCTCGTAATTAACCCACCATATCTTAATCTGACGTTTCTAAGTATTTCTGTCCATCATTTTTTTATTTTGCGTGCGGCTCTATTTAAAGGGCTTATATATGGTAGAGGGTACTCAGCAGGATGCAAGATGCCTCGCCTCTCTTATCTTAATCTGACGCGCTCGAGTAAATCCAAAAATCCCCTCTTGGGCTCCCTTACTATTGGAGACTCTCAACGTTGACGTCGCGTCAACGCGACGTTGTCGCTGCGCAGACGTTGGAGAAACGCCAACGCTCGCAAAACGCCAGTGGGATAGCGGCCTTAAGAAAGTCGTGGCTTAGAAACATCCGAGAATGGACTGGGATAGCCAACGTAGCACAACTTCTCCGTTTGGTGAAAGACAGGAAGTTATATGACGAGATGACGGCCAACCTCCAATAGTGGAGAGGCACGAGAAGAGGAAGATTAAAATCGTTTATCTATACCCATGCTTTAAATCCTCTATAAAATATTCTGAAACAGTTAGCTTATTGCCAACATTAAGACACTCAATGTCCTAATAACCATAATATCATCCAAAGGAGTGTTATTATGAAATTCTATCACTGATTAATGATCACTGATTTCTATTAGAATAACCGGCCAAGTGCGTGGCGGGTCACGCGCAGTGTAGGGTTCCGTAGTCACAATCCTCGAAAAACAGATATAACTCCTTAACCTGTGAACCCTACTTAGCCATGATAGTTTTCCTTTAAAATTGATTATATATACTACTGCTGTGAATTTTTTCAAGTTCCTATATACTGCCATTTGGCTGATAGAGGGCGGGGACACTTGACTCTAATAAAAATTTACACTTTAAAACATCATATTTTACAAACCGGTCTAGAAATCGAAAAATGATGTTCCCATACCCACAGTATTTTTAAAAGACCTATTCAACGATACCCCACACTATGGGGTAGACGAGAAAAAAAATTATCATCCCCACTTTACATGTACGGGAGCTACCCTAAAAAAAAATATTTATCAAAATTTTATTTCACCACTTTGTCGGCGTGATTAATATTTATACCCATGCCAAATTACAAATTTCTAGCACTAATAGTCTCTGAGATTAACCGAGGACGGACGGACAGACAGACGGACGGACATGGCGAAACTATGAGGGTTCCTTGTTTACTACGGAACCCTAAAAAGTAGGTATTTAGCCCCTTTAATTTAGCAGTTTGTACCACATGTTGTGTCTCGCGTTAAAGAGGGAAGGCGCTGGGCATTAATTTCACATTTCCCAATATAATTTATAGTAATTTCTTGGCACTCACAAAATTGCAATATTCAAATTGCTACAAATTGACGTCACTCATATACTTGTGAATACTTGTGAAAAGAAGCTGTGATAGCCTAGTGGTTAGGACGACTGACTTCTAATCGGAGGACGTGGGTTCGATCCTGGGGCACGCACCTCTAACTTTTCGGAGTTATGTGCGTTTTAAGTATTTAAATATCACTTGCTTTAACGGTGAAGGAAAACATCGTGAGGAAACCTGCATGCCTGAGAGTTCTCCATAACGTTCTCAAAGGTGTGTGAAGTCTGCCAATCCGCTTGGCCAGCGTGGTAGACTATGGCCGAAACTCTTCTCACTCTTGAGAGGAGACCCGTGCTCTGTAGTGAGCCGGTAATGGGTTGATCATGATGATGATGATGATATACTTTTACGTATACTAATGGAAGTAAGTGCTTCTAGTCTTCCGCTTTCGAAAAATGCTTTTTAGGAAGCCATCTTGTTTCAATAGACAACGTTCTAATCGCTATAGACCGTTATGTCACTGAAAGAGTATCCCAAAGACCTTAAAAAAAAACTCGGCTGAGTTTGCTGTGGACTCTTCTCAGACCAGTGCGCGTTTGGAACCCTCGTAGTTTTAGTTTTAAGTTTTCGTAACATTACCTCACTTTCATGCACTTCTTAAATTGACGTTCAAAAAATTTACACTGTACCAATTTTGGAGTTTATTTGACTTGACTTTGATTTTGGAATCAATAACTAAGAATTTTTCATCCCATCTATTCGAAAAGGACGACTTGGTTCGCCTTTATGTGCACCCAAAGGTGGTGTTTTCGGCGCATTTTTATAAGTGCGCGTAAAAGATCTTTTAATCGCACTTATTTATAAGTGCGATTAAAAGATAATTGCGGCGCACTTATTGAAGATGAAGGGCCCGTGGTCCCACCGGGCTAGGCGCGAACGATAGTATCGATTGTTGTTATTGTTGTTACAAGTTTGACGTCTGTGTATGTATGTGCGTCTGTGTCTGTCTGTTCCCTCGTAGCGCTCAAACGGTTGAACCAATTTGAATGCGGTTTTTTTTGTTTGAAATGTGAATTAGTCGGGAGTATTCTTAGCTATGTTTTATGAAAATTGGTCCAAGATGGCCGCCGCCACAAAATGGCGGATTACATATTTTTTCACAACTCCCTCAATATGGGTATCAAATTAAAGGTCTTGTCGTCAAGACCTTTCATTTTGACGTTTGTGTGTGTATGTGTGTGTGTCTGTCTGTTCCCCCATACCGCTCAAACGGTTGAACCGATATGAATGCGGTTTTTTTTTTTGTTTGGAAGGTAAATTAGTCGGGAGTGTTCTTAGCTATGTTCGATGAAAATTGGTCCAAGATGGCCGCCTCCACAAAATGGCGAATTACATATTTTTTCACAACTCCCTCAATATGGGTATCAAATGAAAGGTCTTGACTAGTAGAATAACACTATGCAAATCCAAGATGGCCGCCATCACAAAATGGCGAATGTCGGGGGTTTCTTAAATTTTTAATTTATACTTGTATTATTAATCCGCCATTTTGTGGCGGCGGCCATCTTGGACCGATTTTAATCAAACAAACATAGCTAAAAAACAAACAATAAACATAGCTAGCTTTTCTTTCTTTCTTTCTTTCTTTCTTCTAAAAACACTCCCGATTAATTCACCTTTCAAACAAAAAAACCGCATTCAAATTGGTCCATCCGTTTGAGAGCTATGGGGGAACAGACAGACATAGACACACACACACACAGACGTCAAACTTATAACACTCCGTCGTTTTTGCGGCAGGGGTTAAAAATATGAGACGCCTTTTATTTCCTCATAGAGGGTGATGAAAAGTAGAGTGTATCACTCGGGCGCAATATATTTTTGGCTCGGGCGACGTACTTTGAATCCCTCACTACGTTCAGGATTGTACTAAAGAATCCCTCGCTACGCTCGGGATTCTACTATACAATCCCTCACTTCGCTCTGGATTCAAAAAAGCGCCCTCGCCGTAAAAATATTATTTTGCTCCCTTATGATACAATCTACTATTTTTATATGAGACGTAGTTTACACAGAAAACTCTATTATTGAAATGTATTACACACTTGTTACGTCTTATCCATAGACGTGTGGATGTAAAACCACCTTTGCATTTTAATCGCCAGTTTAGTTCACGCCTCGTTTCATGCTATATTATTTTAACTAATTGCATGTTCGAACAAATGAAGTTCAATCAAAATATTGGTTCACGTTCTACTGTTTACCTATGGTTTACAATGTGTTTTTATCGTTTTTAACCTCCGATGCTTAGATAGGAGTGTTATGTGTTTGAATGTCTGTGTGTCTGTCTTCCTGTGTCCGTGATGGTACTGCTCAAACAGATGAACTGATTCCAATGCGGTTATTTTATTCGAAGACGGATTAATTGGGATGTTTCTTATGACAGATGAAAATCTGTTAAGCGGTTACAGAATCAGTATTTTTCCAGCCCGTGTAAGGATCTCAATCATGAAATTGATATTTACATTTGTTATTATAAGTTTTCTAACCGATTTGATATTTGGTAGTACATATTATTATAATTTCGATGACACTGCAATAGTATCAATAGTTGCTTTGATATTAATTATACTTCGCATGTCTCCCAAAGATAATTATGCTTGTTTACGAGCAGGAGACGCCAGTCTGTGCTATCCTTGTCACACTTTTAGAGTTATTTTATAATAAATTAATTGTTTTTTTGATGTGGGTACCCCACATCCCCACCCGGCCCCGTCACGCTGAGCAGATCTATCGTCATTACGTTATTTTGTGTTGTCCGAGTCACACGTCGTCCAAACAAAATTTAAAAAATAAAAAGTGAAACGGGAAAAAGAAAACGTGATTTAGTTGAAGTGTATCACCCGCGGAGTTTAATCATCAGTACCAGGAGAATCGCTAGCGAGTATCATGCAATCAATCATCATCGAGCGAGCAGAAAAATTCAAGGTAAGACTAGATTTATTTACTAGTAAGAAGTTATATTCATTAATATTTTTACCCAGTGAACAAAATAATTATTGTTCATTGTTTTTATCTGCGCACCGTCTTCTGTTTATATTGACGGTTCAATTGGAAATCTCAATGAGTTTCCTGTTAGACAGATATAACCTGTGGAATTTGCGCTCCAAACAAAAAGTTGAACAAAGAAATTTTTCCTTTGTTGTTGGCTGGAAGTTGCTTTGTCTCGTTCTCACCTACAAAAATAGTGTGTGAGGTATATAAAAACTAGAGAGAAAGAATAGCCTAAGTGAATGACCTTGTCTTCACTAAAATATTTAAGGCGCCAGCTTCAGTGGCATATAGAATATATACTTATAACCTTGGTTTCCTGTATTATTGACATGTACCTTATCCCGACATAAAATGTGTGTGGAAAATATATATCCCGACCTATATGGTGTGTGGATAAAAATATAGTGATACCTGTCAAATAAATTTATCAATCCCGACGTAAAACGTTTGTGGAAAATATATGTATATCCCAACCTATATGGTGTGTGCAAAATATATGTATATCCCGACCTTTATGGTGTGTGGATAAAATATAGGTATACCTACCACCTAGTCAACTACTCCGACGTATAGCGTGTGTGAGATTTCTTTGTAGGGTCAAAAAATAAATACCTACCTACATTTTCATCTTACTTTATTCTTATTGACATCTGATTCATAAGAATGACGAATTAGATCTTGAGATTTTACAATTATTATTGGGCTCAGATCCAACAAGAAAAACTATTCGGAAATTTGGCCATAAAGATTTGGCCACACGATGGAAACATTATACCCATCTATATATTATTTTTGACTAACGGGTTGTTTATGGAAGATCGATATTTTAAAATAATATTTACCAAAAAGATCAGCGTCAAAAGACGGTTGCTATGCGATACTCATTACAGAAACTTAGCAAACAAAAGCGAGATATATTAAAAAATATGAAAATCGACACCTTTGGTTCGGTTTAAATCTGTCGAAGTATCTGAAATCATCTAAGGCCACTTCAACCTCCGCTTCAAAGTTGGTATCTAACCAATTCCGCTCACAACCGAGTACTTCTGTACCGAAAAACTCTAAACGTACGGGGGGCATCATTTGTGCATACCCGCATACCCGGGCCGACATCAGCATTCGCTACCGCCGCCGCACCAACAAGCGGCCGTGTCATGCAACTATCACTGAGCGCACGCACTTAAGCTTACGACTCAATGCTAAATGCTGTGGCTAAATGTCACACGCGCAACCGTGACAAATTGACAATGCTACATAAAGCTAATACATGTTATGACATGCTTCGTCGCCGGTACATAACACCGATACGTTTTTTTGCGTATCATTGGCAGACCAATTTTTATTCACGAGTGGCTTCATATTTTTGGGCCAAAGAAAAACAATTCGTCTCACCAATTTTTTGCAGTCCCTCAGCCTAAAGGAAAACAACGTTTTATTTTGAATTTATATGATTTCAAAATTTGACACAATTAAATGTTACATGGCAAAGGGCGTTTTCTCCAACTCCAACGCATCGCTTAACAGAGCAATGGTTTTTTCTCTAATAATTCCAAGAATCAATATAACACATCATTAAAGTCAAATGACTGTTCTGCAAGAAAAAAGGTTATAATGATTGTGATTCCAATATTATACAGCTAATTGAATTTTTCACACAAAAATTCAGATGCAAGTTAAATTTCTATAATTCTCACTATCCACCATAATTTAGTATTAAATTCAGTATCACCAATGATTTCATCCCACAAAAAGATCTATCTTTAAAAACTCAATTTTTTGGCATTAACATCTCCATTAAGAAATACAGACACTTGGTCAATAAATACTTTATTGGAATCCGATAAAACTAAAATAGATGATCAGAACTTCAAGATCAAATAATGTTTTTTCAACCAATTATTGTGTTGCCATATATTAAAGAAAATCCTTAAACTCTGTCCAAGCTTATTTCAAAAGATATTTAGAAAGAATTGATCCCTTACGTGAACAATGAGATTTTTTTCAAAATCAAATCAAAATCAATTTATTTGTTGAAATAGGTTAGTACAATGATAGTAAAGTTGTTAAATATAGTGTAACTATTTCATGCCCTTGTTTAAGGGCATACACATATTCTTGTTATTTAATAACCTACTTATTTACTTAATATCTTTGTTCATCAGTTTCCAAAAACCACTCTTTATATCCCATTGAGTTACATCAATTCAATGGCAAACATAGCACGCGACACGCGTTGACATCAGCTGCCCACAATGTAGGGCTAAAACTTAGAAATTATTTGAGAAAAAAAAAAATTGTTTGGTCTGAATCTTCAAATGTATTTTTAAAGAATCTTTTATTATAAAGATTTATTAAAATCAAATCAAAATTGTGGATATATTATTTTGAAGCTAAAATTTTTTTTTTATGCCTATAAAAATCTATATTCTATTCTATACAAGTACGATTAGCATATCTGACATGCTACTTAACAAAAAAATAATTAATTAAAAATAAATAATAAATCACCTTTAAATTATGGTTTATGAAGAAATATTGACTTTGTTTAATCACATATTGCAAATGATTATTTTCTTTTTTCCCTGTTATGTTTTGCCTTCATTTTAGTTTTAAATATCTTTATTGTACACAGTAAATAATATTGTAGTATTTTTTCGATGCTCTAAACATCTGCTCGTAAACAAGCATAATTATCTTTGGGAGACATGCGAAGTATAATTAAGAATCAAACGAACTTACCTTGTGAAGTTTGATATCTAATTATACGAGCGTCTCGACCAAAGATAATTACAAACCCACCCACCCTGTTTTTGTCAAAATCCCGAAACATATCGAAAAAATAAAGCTCTGAAAAATGACGATAGATCTGCTCAGCGTGACGGGGCCGGGTGGGGATGTGGGGTACCCACATCAAAAAAACAATTAATTTATTATAAAATAACTCTAAAAGTGTGACAAGGATAGCACAGACTGGCGTCTGCTGCTCGTAAACAAGCATAATTATCTTTGGTCGAGACGCTCGTATAATTAGATATCAAACTTCACAAGGTAAGTTCGTTTGATTCTTAATTAGTGTGAAGATTTTCTTTTTATTGACGTGATAACGTCTTATAAATCGATGAACGCAGCTGGCTACATGCACGAAAAAGCATGACTCATTGTCACTTACTGCGGAACGTAGCGCGTAGCTCGTAGCGCGTAGCGCGGAACGTAGCACGTAGCGCAGAACTAAGCGTTCGGCTTGTGACGCATCTATCTCTCTTAGTTTTCTTATATCGTTATCACGTAAAATTATCGTCCGTAAATCGACTTTACAGACAACCGATTTTTTTCGTTTAAGTTTTCATATGAACTTATTTTTAAATATTTACCATTACTAGGCATTACTTCGATAACTCTTTCAAATCAAATTTCAACGAAACCTTTGAAAACAAGAAACAAGAATAAAATATTATCGAGTATATAATATAACACTCTATTTTAATTAGTCCTAAATTCAATACCTATTGCTATAAATCGTAACAAAATATCAAGAAACAATTGAAACTTTCAATATTGTTTATTTTGTAATAGATTCTATTTACTAATGTTACTCGATAAGGTGATCTTTAACAGAATCATTTGAATAAACTGTTACTCTAAGTGCCATAACCCACTGGCGCGACACGTCGCGCGCGACAACCCGCGGGTTGTCGCGCGTGACGTGTCGCGCCAGTGGGTTATGGCACTAGTCTGACAAAAACTCTGTTATAAAATGTGTGTATTCTGATTATTTATTGTTATATCTTTAACTTTGATGAAATTCAGTATACAGTGTATTTTTCTTTGTCAATCGATATTCCTCCATTGCAAGACTTTAGGAGGTCTGAGACTATTTGAGAACTTCATTATGGAAAATCTTGGCTCTTGTATGATGTCACGTGTTGCTCTTGACAATCACAGTGCAACCAACTTATCTGTTCAGGTGGGCAAAATTGGGACTACAGCCGCGGGGTAATTTCTTGAATAGCAACAGTGAGGTGTAATAAATAAAGAGTAGAAGCGTCATATAAACTGTTTTCAGAAAAACGTAACCACTTTTGAGTTTCAAAGACGTAGCTTTGAAACTGACAAATACGCCAAGTAAACTTTGAGTAAACTATATTTGTCTCGTTTCTTCTGCCCTCAAACTAATTACGTTAGAAAAGGACAAGACATTGCAATTAGACAAATGATTAGAGTTACCAGTATCAGGAATAATTTCCCACAAAAGAACGATTTCCCCCAAAAAATTATTTGAGTTTATGAGATTTAATAATTATATTAGATTTAATAAAATTTTCAATATAAACCATATAGAACTAAATAAGGATTATTAATAGGAAAAAAATATTTAAATGCGTGAACGTAAATAACTTTATTTAAATCTTTCATCTATCTATCTATACTATACTAATAAATAAAATTGAAGTGTCTGTCTGTAATTTCGAAATAACTACCTCATATTAAGCTCATATTATGGTTATTTGAACGGTACCATAACCGAATCATACGTTTTTAAAATTTTTGTCTGTCTGTCTGTCTGTTTGAACGGGCTAATCTTCGGAACGGCTGAACCGATTTTGACGGGACTTTCACATACAAGTAGAGAATTAACCAGGGAGTAACATAGGCTACTTTTTTAACCGACTTTCAGAAAAGGAGGAGTTGTGTTTTTCTACCTATGTACACCGATATCTCCGAGATTTCTGAACCGATTTGCGTATTTTTTTTTTAATCGATAGAAAACCATTGCGACCCTGTTCTAAAAAAAATTGGATTCCAACTCCTCAATCCTGATGCTGTAGAGGACCTGATCCCCAAAACTAATGGAGTTTAGGAACTGTCGGTTATTTAAATTGATATTGGTGATACCAATTAAAGACTTTATCGTTGAATGAACTCGAGTAGGTATATATACAACTCCTCAACCCGGATGCTGTAAGGAATTGCATTCCGAAATCGTAGGGATCCCACGGAATTTTTCCGTTTTGGGGACGGGTTACTGCAGATAGGCTACTTTTTGTTCTGGAAAATCAAAAGTTCCCACGGGATTTTTAAAAACCTAAATCCACACAGGTGAAGCCATGGGCATTACCTAGTTAATAATAAAACTGTAACAGGTCCAATTCTGAAATTTTGAAGATATTTTGAAATTTATTGAACCAATCAAAAATATTAGTTACATATGGGTACGTTTATGTTAGTAACTTCTAACATAAGAATGATCACTAGGTATGTATATGTATACTAATATCTTTCTGAAAGTTTGTAAATTACGATAGTGAAAAAATTATCAAAATCGGTTCATTGGTTTTTGAAATAATCGCGAACATACGGGTTGAATATATAACCTTCCTTTTTGAACTCGCTTAGTACGAAATCATTATACCTACTTCTAACTATTTTATAATGACTCAGTATGATCACATAAATTACTGATTTACTTACGTTTGCCTTATAGGTACATACGTACGTTCATCATTCGCTTTTTCATTCACTAATTTCCCAACAATGTAGGGAAAATCAAAATAGTTTTTACTGGCAACACTTATAGTAAAAATAATGCGCGGTAAATTTATGTTTTTATTACGTGTTGTTTTGGATAATCGGAATTAAATAAAACAAACTTACTTGTGAAAAGTAACACCAGTTGCTTTATTATCTTTTTCTGACCGTGACAAACAAATTATAACAACACATTTCACCATTTTGACAAATTGTGTGGCAAGTAACCGTTACGTTCGTGTTCACTCGGACGTCGGGCTGGCAACTGAAGTCGTTGATGTCATCGGACATCAGCGAAGTAGCAATGAGTCGGTGCTTTAGAATGCTGATCTAGTTAAGGTAATACATCATTGAATAGCAACATAAAAGTCGCTACTAACGACTCTATCAACTGAACAGATAAGTGGGTGGTACTATACTATAATATGTTTGTTTATTTTTTACTATCTTATTACAGTTTTGTTTCTATATTAAGCACAAGCGGATACCCGCGACTTCGTTCGCGTGGATATTGATTTTAAAAATCCCGTGGGAATCATTTTGTTTTTCCTAAACTCCTTTGAGCTCATACCTTGCTAAAAACTGTTAAAAGTTCCCTGGCGGATGTTTAGGTAGATCAAAATGTAAACATCTGCCAGTGAAAGTCCCATCAAAATTACAGCTAAGTACACATTTTGGCTTTCAGCCCCTCTCCCAAGGGAACCTTGCTGAATTTCGGGATAAAAAGTATCCTATATGTCACTCCGTAGTATAAACATAAATAAATCATGCCAAGTTTTATATCAATCCATTCAGTAGTTTTTGCGTGAGGCGCGCACAAACATACAGACAAACAGACAAACAGACAAAAATTTCAAAAATAGCTTTCTTACGTTCTATTACTTATCAACAAAACAAAACAAAAATCTTTAATGTACAGATACGGCAAGTCTACGATTTTATTATATTTATAGAATAGATAGATATATATATAGATAGTGGAACGAAATCAAACACAGGCTGGATGCTAACTGACTTTAATAATGATTCGCACGACCTACCCACATTAAGCGGTACAAAATATATTGAACGACCCAACACTTTCCCCTCTTTTTAAACTGAATAAATTAATCCTCTTTAAGGACATGCTTACTTAATAAGCTACGCTTATAAGCTCGGAGAGCTCTCGCTGAGGCGTCCGGGGGTGGCGGTGTCTGTGAACTCAAGGCTTCAGACGCCTGTTCAGTATCCTCACCGCCGGACAGCTCAACAGCATTTTTATGTGTGACGTCGGCCTCGCTCTCCCTCACTTCGGCTTCTTCTTCCGGACAGTGGGCACTAGTGCGCGCCAGAGAATACCGGCTTTTCCCATTTACTTTTACAACTTGATCTTGATGTCTACGCCATTGTACCCCCTTTCCAATATCAACCTTATAGGACACCGGTCCCGTCTGGCTAACAACTACTCCTTCCGACCATTTATTTCCTTTCGCGGAGTAATCACGCGCCATGACCGTATCTCCAATATTGATGTGTCTCTGCGTACCCCTTTTATTGTTAATCTGGCGATCTTGCGCTGCGCGTACAACCAAAGATACATCCGGACGCAGTGCGTCGAGCCGCCCGCGCAATCGCCGACCTAGCATAGATACGGCAGGTGACACGCCAGTCGTGGCGTGTTCACAGTTTCTATATTGAAATAAAAATTTATTTAGAGCTACTGACACCTTTTCTTTTGTAAATACAGCGCGTTTGATAACTTTTTTAATAGTTTTCACCATATTCTCTGCCGCACCGTTGCCTTGCGGTCGATACGGGGCCGTCGTTACACTCTTGATACAGTTACTTGCACAATAATTTTTAAAGTCTACGGAGCTGAATGGTGGGCCGTTATCGGTTACGAGCTGAGCTGGCTGACCGAATCTTGCAAATAAAGTCTGAAAGACCGAAATCGTCGACTCCGCATCCGTGCGCGACATACTGATCACTTCCACCCACTTAGAATGTGCGTCTAAAACGATCAAATATTTCTTACCCGCACATTCCGCAAAATCAGCGTGTACCCGTTGCCACGGACTTAGCGGGTACTCCCAGGGATGAAGCGTGGCTCGGGGTGGGGAGTCGCGGACTATCCGACACGCTTCACATTTTCGACACAAATCCTCAATATCGCGATCCAAACTGGGCCAATAGACATAGTTGCGGGATACATTTTTCATTTTATTAATTCCCAGGTGCCCTTCATGTATTTCTTTTAAAACCTCCGTGCGTAACGAAGGCGGAATTACGATTCGGTACTTATAAATTAAGCAACCCAATTCCAACACTATCTCATTCCGCCTAGCAAAATAAGCCATTTCCTCCTCGCAGCTCGCTACCGACGGCCAACCAAACATAACATAGCCCGATATTTTACACAATAAGGGATCTTTCTTTGTCTCCTTACTGACATCTTTGAAATTAATCGGTAAGTTATCTTCCATAAGTTGGACATAACTAACTGATTCCGAGGGGGCCGTCCGTTCGTACGGCAAGGGCAGCCGAGACAACGCATCGGCCGGTCCGTTATCATTTGACCGCACGAACTCCACCGTAAAATCGTATGCTGACAAGCGCGCAGCCCACCGCTGTAAACGACTGGCAGCCGTCTGGGGAATACCGCCTTTTTTTCCAAAAATAAAACTCAAGGGCTGGTGGTCTGTGCGCAAAATGAACCGCCTACCAAATAAATATTGGTGATGTTTTGTAACTCCAAAGAAAATCGCTAGCGCTTCTTTATCGAGTTGGCTGTAATTTTTTTCGGAATCATTTAACGTGCGCGAAACACAACTAACAGGGCGCTCATTGCCGTCCGGATAGCGGTGCGCGAGCACAGCGCCTAACCCATACGCGCTGCTGTCCACCGACAGTACCAACGGCCGACCCTCTTCATAGTGTGCCAACACCTTATCGCACACTAGCGCGCTCTTAGCACCCGAAAACGCAGCCTCACAACTGGCATCCCATTTCCAGGTCACCTCTTTCTTCAGTAAAGCGTGTAATGGGTGCAATAAAATACTGAGGTTTGGAATAAATTTTCCGTAATAATTTAATAATCCGAGAAAACTCTTTAACTGTGTAACGTTTTCGGGACGTGGCGCGTCATGGATCGCCTCTAATTTTTTTGGATCAGGATGTAACCCTAGTTTATCTATAATAAAACCTAAATATTTCACACTAGGTTTTAGGAAACTACACTTACTTAACTTAACAGTAAAGCCCATCGAGCGCAACCGTTCAAGTACAGCTCGTAAATTTGCCAGGTGTGTTTGTCTATTAGACCCCGTAACACAAATATCGTCTAAAAATACCACCGTCCCCGGAATTCCGTGTAAAGTTTCCTCCATTAACTTCTGGAATTTTTCCGGAATGCACGATAACCCGAACGGCGTGCGGCGATATACGAACGTGCCTATGTGGGTAGTGATCGCGGTATAGGCCTGCGAGTCCTCGGATAACAGTACCTGCTGATACGAGTGCTTCAGGTCTATTTTCGAAAACTCCTCCCCTCCACTCAAGGACGCAAACAATTCCTCAATTCTAGGCAAAGGGTAATAGTCACGCTTCAATTTTGGATTAATTGTAATTTTATAGTCACCGCATATTCGTATCTCGACGCATTCCTTCACGACCGGTACGATTGGCGTACCGTACTCTGAATGGTCCACGCGGTACGTGTACCCCTCGCGCTCGAGTCGCTCGAGCTCGAGGCGGCACCGGCCGGGCCTTCACATAAACCGGTTCCTTATCAGTGAGCTGTAATTGAATAGTCTTCTTACAAGTGCCTAACGTATCTGTGAATACCTCGGGAAATTCGGTGGTCAATCGGTCCACGAATCGATCTTCGGCTATCTCTTTTAAAGTAATCTGTTTAATATTTAAAGCGCGAAGCCAATCTCGACCCAACAGAGGTCGCGAGCCGTTTTTGATGATATATAAAGTCAAATTTGGTACTCGAACATTACCGACTTTTACATCTACATAGATATAACCCAAGGATTCGATCTGCGTGCCCGAGTAACAACGTAATATTAAATTATCAGAAACTAATTTTTTATGAGAAAATAGTTGATGAAAAAGTTTGTCACTGACCGCCGAAATACGACTCCCTGTATCGATCTCACATTCCAACCAATTATTGTCTATTTGCACTTTAAGAAAATATGGTCCGTTACCTTTCGCTGCCAATTCAATATTAAAGAAGTCGTCCTCCTCCGAGGCACTTCCGTCCTGCACATAATTATTACGCACATTCCACCGATTATGCACTTCATCACACATATTTTTTAGGTGTCCGCGTTTTTGACACCGATCACAGTTATAGTGGATAAATTTGCACCGGTTAGGCTGATGGTTCTTTCCACACCGCCAACAACGGTCCCCCGCGCCTGTCTCCGACGCTCCTAGTCCACCGCGGCCGCGGCTTCCGCGCCCGCCGGCGCCGCCAGCCGCCGCTCGCGCCGGGCCGCGCCGCCCGCTCGCCTGATGCAGGCCCTCGCCCGCCTCGCCGCCCGCACCCGAGGTCGATGCCGGAGTCGCCGTAGACCCGCTCACCTCCGCGTGCTTCTCTGCAGCCTCTAATGCCAGAGCTAGCTCCACTGCCTCCTTGTAATTGATACTTTTCTCGGCGAATATTCTGGATCGCATCAGTTCGTTCGCCAACCCTGACACGAACTGATCGCGTAGATTTTCTTCTAACGTTGTTCCAAAATTGCAAGTCGTCGCCAGATGCTTTAAATTGTGTAAATATTCCGTGAGAGACTCGCCCGGTCGTTGACGACGTAAGCGGAAAACATGGCGCTCGGCTATCTCCGAACGTTTTGGTTCTAAGTGTTCCGAAACTAATTTCACTAATTCATCGAAACCTTTCGATTCTGGATGCGCCGGCGAACATAAATCACACATTAAATTGTATGTAGTTTCACCCACTATGGTTATTAGTAACGGCACTTGTAATTCATCTTTTATTTCGTTTAATATAATATACTGCTTAACTCGTCTTATATACGCGGGCCACTGTTTGGAATTCAAGTCAAACGGTTCTAATTTACCTATAGGCATTTTAAATTAAGTTAATCACTACAAACGCGTGGTAAATAAAATAAAATAAACCGACTCGTCGCCAGTGGAACGAAATCAAACACAGGCTGGATGCTAACTGACTTTAATAATGATTCGCACGACCTACCCACATTAAGCGGTACAAAATATATTGAACGACCCAACAGATAGAAGATAGAAGATATGTATAGAAGAAGATATAAATGATAGATTTATTTATTATCAAAGTCAATGTTAACTAAAACACCACAAACTGTATCGATGAAGCTTACATTCAATTAGCCATGTCTAATTTGCATCTACGTCATTAGGGTTAACTTAACGTTCATTTGCTATTCGGCATTTGTATCTGGCGTGTTATCCCGTTAGAATTGCGTATTTGCGTTGAAACATCTGCTACAGCCTCTTCGTGTGTTGATTTTCGACGATTCTAATCAATTAGAGCTATGAGATCGAGTGATGTGATTAAATTAGCGAGTAATGAGCCATTAAGTCTAGCCAATATTGGTAGCTTCACAATTAAATTAGCATCTTGTCTTGCAATCGTACCTGTTTAATTTAAATTACGCCTTGTTGTAAAATCTATTTATCTATCAATCCATTAACCGTTGGTCCGAGTTAGTGCTAGGTAGTGTGTTGTCAGAGATCGTTTGGAGTACGGTGACTAAATGGAGTTTCTGATGGCAAGGTATTAGAGGACAGGCTATCAATATTCTAGGCTATTGGTTTATTTAGGGTCGACGTAGCCTGCGAACCGAGCACTAAAGTGTGTTTCAAAATAATTAAACTATATCACTATAGTCCAGTAACTTTAATAATCTGACCTTGCGTTAAATCGGGTAGTTCTGATTTTTTGCAGACTTGTTTATGATGTTGGCCCAATGATTAATCCAAGTTTGTGACCTCGAGCGACAAACGCAACTTTGTCAAAAATCGAAAAAACTGCGAAAATTTGGGATTTTTTTCAGATTTTGGCGATTATAACCCAAAAGGACTAGTTCTTGACACTACCTTTTCAGGGCATTTTTAAAGTAGAATAAAATTGCTACAATTTAAGACCACAACCAGCTCTGTAGGTACATTACTTACTGAGATGCTCGCGACTTCACTTGCGTGAATTCTTAATCTCATACAAACTTCCATCTCCCATTGTACCAACTTAGGGGTAGTTTTTCCAAAATTCCTTCAACACGTAATTCTTAATTTTTAACCGAAAATCTAAATCTCAATTTTCATAGATATAAGTTGATAAATGACGAAAACGTGACGAGGTCTCATTTAAACTTTCACCCCCTACTTAACCCACTTGCGGATAGAAATTTCAATAATCCTGAAATTCATATTTTTTATTTTTTATGGAAAGCCCAAATACCAATTTTCATGGATGTAACTTGAAAAATGACAGACTTTCATACAAACTTTCATCCCCTATTTAACCCTCTTAAAGGTGGATTAATCATTGGGCCAACATCATAAACAAGTCTGCAAAAAATCAGAACTACCCGATTTAACGCAAGGTACCCCATACTAGCAAATCCTAAAGTTACTGGACTACTAGTAGATATCCACGACTTCGTCAAAAAATATTTATGCCAAAAAAATTATGTAATTAGTACATATACTAGCGACACGCTCCGGGTTCGCACGGGTAGTATTTACGCGCTACTATCCCACCATATATTTTTTGTGTTATATCTCAAGATTATGTATGCGTATGATGATGTGATGAAAATTGGTGATGTGAATTTGACGCGGTGTCCTGCGTGAGCGAAGAATACTACGCGACGCGACGCGGCACGACGCGACACGGTTCGACTCCATAGAAAATTAAAAACTTGTCCACGCGACAACGTAGGCCACATGCAGGTTCAGCTACAGAGCGATCAATCTATCTGTGAACTGAGGGAGGTCGTTACTGTCGCTTTAGTGTTGCCATACAATAGTTTTTTCGACTTTACGGAAATACCATAGCAGTACTTACGAGGTGCGGCAAGTCGTCCACGACTAGTAACCCCAATCTGCGACTCGTCGGATCACATGCAGTCCCGCCAAAACGCATTACTATAATATCGTCACTTTAATGTTTATATTTTACATATTACGTAGGTATATTGATGGTTTTAGTCTGTTTTTAAATGGTTTTTAACAGGTCGCAAACCGGTTACTTGATAGCACTGACCTGTACCGGCAGATACTCGCTTTTATATTTGACTAGATGATGCCCACGGCTTCGCCCGTGTGGATTTAGGTTTTTAAAAATCCCGTGGGAACTTTTGATTTTTCAGAACAAAAAGTAGCTTATCTGTAGAAACCCGTCCCCAAAACGGAAAAATCCCGTAGAATCCCCACGATTTCGGAAAACAATTCCTTACAGCATCAGGGTTGAGGAGTTGGATATGTACCTACTCGAGTTCATTCAACGATAAAGTCTTTAATTGGTACCCCCAATATCAATTTAAATAACCGAAAGTTTCTAAAACCCATTAGTTTTGGGGATCAGGTCCCCTACAGCATCAGAATTGAGGAGTTGGAATCCAATTTTTTTTTATAGAACAGGGTCGCAATGTTTCTATAGAGAAACATTGCGACCCTGTTCTATAAAAAAATCGATAGCGATTAAAAAAAAAATTACGCAAATCGGTTCAGAAATCTCGGAGATATCGGTGTGCATAGGTAGAAAAACACAACTCCTCCTTTTTTGAAAGTCGGTTAAAAAAGTAGCCTATGTTACTCCCTGGTTAATTCTCTACTTGTATGTGAAGGTCCCGTCAAAATTGGTTCAGCCGTTCCGGAGATTAGCCCGTTCAAACAGACAGACAGACAGACAGACAAAAATTTTAAAAACGTGTGATTCGGTTATGGTAGCGTTCAAATAACCATATGAGCTTAATATGAGGTAGTTATTTCGATATTACAGACAGACACTTCAATTTTATTTATTAGTATAGATTATATGAATTATATGGAATGATCGGAACCTGATGCTGTCCTGCAAACAATGTTTTTAACTTCAAAACTCTATTCTTATTCATCACTTCTAATATCTTTTGGTATCGTTAAAGCTAAGAAATAATTACGAGTGAGGAGATTCTTTAATAATTTCCGAAAAGATTTTTCATATTATAATTAATTAGGTAGGTATTTTATATTTAAGGACCTGACACCACTAATATGTTGTCAAATTGAATGACTTTCCAAGATGGCGGCCGTAGTTCCACTTTTCGCCATTTCACAGAAAGGTTGGTCGCACTATACTGTCTGTTATTTTCGCGTCGCGTCGTATCATGTCGCGTTGTCGCGTTTGTCGCTGACGTAGGACACCCCGTAAAATAGTGAAGTGATACGACGTATGTAAGTACGTATCGCATTCGTACTAACTGAAACTTTATAAAATGTTAAAACAATATTAAAACAGAATTAATTAAATTGAAGCCGAAACTAGTTGGATACTTCAGCAAGCATATTCGTAATATATACATATAAATAACTATTCCAGTGTAATTTGTGACTCGGCTTCGACTGACGGATTTAGTTGGAAATTGAAATTTTATCCTCCCCACGCGAAACTCACACGGACGAACTAAATTGTTCCACTAATCGCTACTGCACGTGCCTCCGTTGAGAGGAGCTTATCTCGATCGCACCCCATACAAACGAAGATTGAATCCAGTTTGAATATTAGCCAACCAAACTCATTGTGACATTCTGTTGACACGCTCTAATATATTTTGTATCTAGACACTTAAATTAAATTTTATTGGTAAATTTATTCAAATAAAAATCAATTGTTTTTATATTAGCCCAGTCACTTTAGACTTCCAAGGTTACAATAATTCACACTTGGCTGAAAATTGGTAGGATTATTCAAAACACTATTATAAATGAAATGTGAAAAGTCCTTATCGATCCGATACCTGGAAAAAAATTTTTAATGGCAATTTGTCGTATGGGTTTATCTCATATCCGTAAGGCCTGAGATTGTAATTTATGACCTTTTCGCGCGACTGATTGTAACGCGACTGTCGATGTCGCAAAACTAACTTGTAGCTTATGTAATTGTATGGCTCCTTGCAATTGTAATGCAATTTACAATCTAATAGCGCACTACGAGATTGTAAATTGCATTCTGGCCAGAGGGCGATACTAAAATTGAGTCGCAAAAAATACAATCATATGTCAGTGATTAAATTTCGTAGATTGTATATATAGTACAGGAGGCCTACTACAATCTTTAATCTAACGATCCAATTCCGATGCTATTCAATATCGGCGCTTAAAATAAATCGCATTGAATTCGTACCATGAAGTATCTTTTTGTTTCTATATTTTTATACTAGGTTTTTGTTTCGTTCATGACGTCATGACGTCTATTGGTCGGATAAAAGAGTTCATGGTACGAAATAGCGATTCAGTTCAGTTTAGGTCTTTAATTGAGTCGCGATTATAGTTGATGGTAGACCCACGGGTTTTAGTTACAGCAGAAGCTTCGAAAACCTACAAGAGTTAAAAGTTAACATGGTATATAAATAAAATGTTGATTTTATTGTAGACTAGCGGACCTGGCAGACGTCATCCTGCCGGGTGACAGAAATGAAGTACCGCTCGACCGATTTTGCGCAAACTTCACATAAACCATCTACTAAATAGTCCGAACAAAGCCTAAATATTTGGTTTGGATATAGGTGAGCCCGTTCTTGAGTTATAAAATTACAACGAAAAGTGGCATTGATTTTTATATATATAGATTATACAGCTCGAACTGCTAGAAAATACCTAGGTATAGTATTCTATGCCACTAGAACTAGTGAATTTTGCACACGCAGAGACACCCACTAAGGACAGATTTTTAGAAATTCCTACCGCACTGATTACTAGGACTAGGGCGGGAGAGCTAGTCCTACTAACCTACTATATAATATTATAAATGTGAAAGTGTAGATGTTTGGATGTTTAGATGTTTGGATGTTTGGATGTTGGGATGTTTGGATGTTTGTTACTCAATCACGCCGCAACTACTGAACCGATTTGGCTGAAATTTTAAATGGAGATAGATTATGTCCTGACTTAAAACATAGGCTACCTAGGCTACAATATTTATCCTGGAAAAATGCACAGTTCTCACGGGATTTTGAAAAATCTATAGCTATAGCTATAGGCAGATTACTATAGTGAACTTCCTTGATAGTAGGTATAAAGGTTGGAAAAGGGAGCGGGAATGAACCGGAAATCCACGATTCCCTCGGGATTTGTTTAAAACCGAAATTCACGCGGGTGATGCCGCGGGCATTCTCTAGTGAAAAATAAAATCGATTGAGGTCTCGCTTCGTACACGAACCGTTGTTAATATACCATAACGTAAATATACCACATATTTACTTAGGATAGAAATACCTACATGTTAAAAGTGCTCATGAATTGTAAACTCTGAAGCGTATCCGAGACGAGCTAATGCGGTAGCTAAAGTGATATTTAAACTGCTGATGCTGGATACAGGCCGGGAGGATTTTATCGAACTTTTGTATTACCATTTTTCCCCTTTTATCTTCAAAGTGTGTCACTTATCCCGCGGCACGTTGAACGGATTTTAATGAGTTTCATATTGGTTTTGTAACACGACAGCTGTTTTTCGTTAAAGAAAATTTTACTTGATTTAGAAAACAAGTATAAATTAAAAATTTAAAAACCCCCGACATTCGCCATTTTGTGGTGGCGGCCATATTGGATTTGCATAGTGCTATTCTACTAGTCAAGCCCTTTCATTTGATACCCATATTGTGATAAAATATGTAATCCGCCATTTTGTAGCGGCGGTCATATTGGATCGATTTTAATCAAACATAGCTAACAACACTCTCGACTAATACACCTTTCAAAAAAAAACCGCAGTCCACCCGTTTGAGCGCTACAGGGGAACAGACAGACACACACACACAGACACGTCAAACTTATAGCACCCCGTTGTTTTTGCGTCGGGGGTTAATAATAGAGCCGTGTGCGGTGTTCCGATGTTTTTCGTGCACTTAGTAAGAAACTTTGACTTTAAGTCATACTTGTCTTTATTAGGTAAAAACGTAATAATAATTCTAGGTGACGACCTCCCTGGCGCAGTGGTGAGCACTGTGTCTGTCTTAAGTGGAAGGTACTGGGTTTGATTCCCAGCATAGCAATTTGGGAATTTATAATTTGTAAATTGTCTCTTGTCCACTCTGGTTCTGCTTCTGCTGGTTTCTGCTTTTTTATTTTCTTACTTTTTTTAGTCATTTACAAGTAAGCTTAAGTAAGTACTGCGATCTCACTTAATGCTGAGCACGTTGCAGTCTAAGATGGCAGCGAACTAACCTGGAAGAGGTATGGCATTTTTAACCCCCGACGCAAAAACGACGGGGTGTTATAAGTTTGACGTGTCTGTGTGTGTGTGTGTGTGTTTGTGTGTGTATGTGTGTGTGTGTGTGTCTGTCTGTTCCCCTGTGGCGCTCAAACGCGTGGACCGATTTGAATGCGGTTTTTTTTGTTTGAAAGGCGAATTAGTCGAGAGTGTTGTTAGCTATGTTTGATGAAAATCAGTCCAAGATGGCCGCCGCTACAAAATGGCGGATTATATATTTTATCACAACGCCCTCAATATGGGTATCAAATGAAAGGGCTTGACTAGTAGAATAGCACTATGCAAATCCAAGATGGCCGCCACCACAAAATGGCGAATGTCGGGGGTTTTTTAAATTTTCAATTTATACTTGTTACCCATACAGTGGCGAATTAGATGTCGACAGCGCTCTAGGCAGCAGCAGCGCCCCTGATTGGCTGAACTAACGCCTAGTTCTGATTTTTAATGTTGTTAGGACTAATAAAAGTCGTGTAGATATAGGTAGGTACTAATCCAAGTTTTCAGCTTCGAAAGACCTGTGCTAACTTTGCAGCACCTGCTTACTTAATTTTGGCGCCCCTTGTTATCTCGCGCCCCTAGGCACGTGCCTAGTTTGCCTTAAGATAATCCGCCATTGCCCATACTCCTGATTGATTTCTACGGGGCAAGGTACCGGAATACCTAATCGTTTGGCTGAACGGCTTTGCCGGTAGTGTAGGTCACAGCTGAAATCTCCCACCAGACCTGTATAGTTATTCTGAGTTTGCACACCTCCAACACTTTACCAAATACAACGTATCGAAAAACTGTAATATGTAATGCAAAATGAACCCAAAGATGCTCTTATTCTAAAGTCGTAATTCAATACTTCGAATATTTATTTAACATTCCTGCTTGGAGCGTTGGCAATAAACGAATGCTGAATGTATTGGCGAACTCAAACCTTAATAAGCCAATTTAGGTCCATTTTACTCTGAAGTCATTGTGTTTCGATCAGTAGTATATTTAGTAAAGTTTTCGAGCTGTGCAAAGTGAGACTAAGCATACTGTATTTCATTCAGTGAACCAATATCTGTTTCACAGTATTTTGCACCTCGTTTGTCGTCACTTCACATCGCCCGGCCGCCCGCCGCGCCGGTCCGCCCCGGGGAAATTTATAAAATAGTTTGACACATCATTTGTCAAAATGTTGGAAAAAGTCCTCCTGAAGGGAACTAGTCCAGTAACTTTAGGATTTGCTAGTATGGGGTACCTTGCGTTAAATCGGGTAGTTCTGATTTTTTGCAGACTTGTTTATGATGTTGGCCCAATGATTAATCCAAGTTTGTGACCTCGAGCGACGAACGCAACTTTGTCAAAAATCGAAAAAACCGCGAAAATTTGGGATTTTTTTCAGATTTTGGCGATTATAACCCAAAAGGACTAGTTCTTGACACTACCTTTTCAGGGCGTTTTTAAAGTAGAATAAAATTGCTACAATTTAAGACCAGAACCAGCTCTGTAGGTACATTACTTACTGAGATGCTCGCGACTTCACTTGCGTGAATTCTTAATCTCATACAAACTTCCATCTCCCATTGTACCAACTTAGGGGTAGTTTTTCCAAAATTCCTTCAACACGTAATTCTTAATTTTTAACCGAAAATCTAAATCTCAATTTTCATAGATATAAGTTGATAAATGACGAAAACGTGACGAGGTCTCATTTAAACTTTCACCCCCTACTTAACCCACTTGCGGATAGAAATTTCAATAATCCTGAAATTCATATTTTTTATTTTTTATCGAAAGCCCAAATACCAATTTTCATGGATGTAACTTGATAAATGACAGACTTTCATACAAACTTTCGTCCCCTATTTAACCCTCTTAGTGGTGGAATTTCCAATAATCCTGTCCTAGTGTACGCCTATATCATAAAAGGAAGCTACTGTGAAAATTTCAAGTTTCTAGCTTCAAGAAGCTTGTCCTGACTGACTGATCATCAACGCACAACCTAAACAACTGAAAGCTCTTCGAAATCTTTCGAAGAATTTTCGTTATATTTATCGTGTGCGAGTGAATATTGTGTGTGTGTGTGTGTGTGTGTGTGTGTGTGTGTGTTTATTCCACCGTAGCGCTCAACGGCTTTTAATTTGAAAGGTGAATTAGTCCGGAGTGTTTTTAGCTATGTTTGATGAAAAACGGTCCAAGATGGCCGCCGCCACAAAATGGCGGATTACATTTTTTTCACAACTCCCTCAATATGGGTATCAAATGAAAGGGCTTGACTAGAATAGTAAGCAAATCCAAGATGGCCGCCCCACCACAAAATGGCGAATGTCGGAGGTTTTTTTAATTTGTAATTGTAATAAGTCGCAACATTGCGTCATCGTGATGCGCCAGAAGATTTTTCACGTTCTTGCGTTGGTGGCACTGATAAATAGAATGACGTCATATTTTACGACCTACACGTTGTACCTATCCTCTTTACACTATATCAACTTAATATAATAAATATAAGCCATTCAATGTGGATAGTAGATTCAGTCTGGATAATAGATTGTGCTAGAAAATAGACCTATCTTTAACTTGTTTCGAATATATGTCTTACATCCTTAGATGTAACATTATTTATAGTTACAAGGAAAGGGCAAGGGTGTGGGGACCTCAAATCAAACGGAGGTTCCGCGTGTAGTTAGCACTCCGTGAGTGTATTCATACACTCAAATCCTAGAGCGCACTACTAAGTCATTGCCGAGAAAAAGAATCCTGAAATTTGAAAAAAAAAAATTTTTTTTATTAAAATCTAATCAATCGTTATAAACCATTTCTTTTGAACATAATTGAATCGCGAATTTAATATTTTTAATTTTTTAACGATTAGAACTTATAATAAACGGAGGAATGTGAACTTTTTTTAATTTTTTAATTTTTAGGGTTCCGTACCCGAAGGGTAAAAAACGGAGCCCTATTAATGTCACTCGGCTGTCTGTCTGTCCGTCTGTCCGCCGGTCACAGGTCTCTAGCTCGCAGACGAAATGAGTTACAAACCTGAAATTTTGGTATTTAGTGTAAAACGTTAACCCAAAATCAAATATTGAATTAGAAATTGAATTAAATTATTTTTCAGGGGGGCTCCCATACATGAAAAAGGAGCCGAAAAAAAATTTTTTTTCTTTACCCTAGCTTGTGGGGTATCATTGTTTAGAGCTCATTAAGTAAAGTACAAATATATATTTTTTTAATTTTTATCTCAAAAAATAAGGGAATGGGAGGCCATCAAAGTTGTCAGTTTTAGACCATTTTTGTGACGGGGGCTATCTCAAAAACTAAACTAGTTGGGAATATGATATTTCAGTATATTATGTACTATATGCTCTATTTAAACAACAAATACTGAAAACAACGATTTATTAAATAGTTTATAAGCTGTGACCAAAATAAACGAACATTTTTTTGGGTTTTTCTTTCACGGTTTGTTGCGATGTCTAGCTCGGAAATTAAATATTTCTTAGACCCAAAATATTATATTGTTCATAATTATGTACGGAACCCTGAAAGAGCGAGGCCCGACTCGCACTTGGCTGATTTTTTAATTTTTTTTAAACTTTAGGAATTATTTTCTCGGCGAATGGCTAAGTAGTGCGCTCTAGGATTTGAGTATATGAATACACTCACGGAGTGCTAACTACACGCGGAACCTCCGTTTGATTTGAAGACCTTACACCCTTGCCGTCTCCTTGTTAGTAACTTAAATTAATATCTGTTCGTACAAAATAAAAGAGACTCCTGATAAATTCAACGTGTTTTATATAACAAGTAACACAACTCATTAAAAATCGTTCAAACACGACAAACGACAAACTTCCTACACCTAAAAAGGAAAGTATGATAAAACAAAACTTCACGAAAGTCTCCCCGGCTTGTATCCAAACATCGGCAGTCTTTAAAAACCACTTTGGCTCGTCTCAGATATCTACTCTTCCGAGAGTTTATAATTCACGAGCTTTTATTAAAACGTACCTATTTTTATCTAGACAGGTACCTAATGCCATAGATACGTTATTTAACCAGAGGCCCTATTGCTATCATCATTGTAACTTTTAATGTAAATCGTGAAATAACGACGTATGACCACCTGAACATACGACTCGCGGCTTGCTCTGTCTCTTGCGCGATTATATAAATACACCATAACAATTTAGGGTTTTGGATATCCACGACAACGCCATTTGTTATCAAAAATGTTCGTTTGTTTTGGTCACAGCTTATGAACTAAGTATTTTATGAATCGTTGTTTTCAGTATTTGTTGTTTAAAAGGAGCATAATATGGTACATAATATACCGAAATATCATAATGATGAAAATTTTTTTTATGGGAGGCCCCCCTGAAAAATAATTTAATTCAATTTCTAATTCAATATTTGATTTTGGGTCAACGTTCTACATCAAATACCAAAATTTCAGGTTTGTAACTCATTTCGTCTGCGAGCTACAGTCCATTAAATATAGCTTGATACCTGTGACGTTTGTCATAATGACATTTAATGTATGTAATGACAGCTACAATAACTGTACAGGTATCAAGCTATATTTAATGGACTATAGAGACTTGTGACCGGCGGACGGACAGGCAGACAGACAGCAGAGTGACATTAATAGGGCTCCGTTTTTACCCTTTGTGTACGGAACCCTAAAAATATAAAGTGACGAAAGAAATAAGTTGTAATCTGTCAAGTAATAATAAATTCTCAAGAATTATTTGATACATACCAATAATACCAATAATAAATTCACACTACTTTTCGCAGTTACTTTTTATGCCATTAAAGAGCGCTGTTGTAACTGAAAGTGTTGTCCTCTATAGTTTCAGCTGAGTCCCTATTGAAACTTGCACCACAGTCTTGCACTAATCCCGGTGACAGAGGGAATAAAATCAGCCAAGTGCGAGTCGGGCCTCGCTCTTTCAGGGTTCCGTACATAATTATGAACAATATAATATTTTGGGTCTAAGAAATATTTAATTTCCGAGCTAGACATCGCAACAAACCGTGAAAGAAAAACCCAAAAAAATGTTCGTTTATTTTGGTCACAGCTTATAAACTATTTAATAAATCGTTGTTTTCAGTATTTTTGTTTAAAAAGAGCATATAGTACATAATATACTGAAATATCATATTCCCAACTAGTTTAGTTTTTGAGATAGCCCCCGTCACAAAAATGGTCTAAAACTGACAACTTTGATGGCCTCCCATTCCCTTATTTTTTGAGATAAAAATTAAAAAAATATATATTTGTACTCTACTTAATGAGTTCTAAACAATGATACCCCACAAGCTAGGGTAAAAATTTATTTTTTTCCGGCTCCTTTTTCATGTATGGGAGCCCCCCTGAAAAATAATTTAATTCAATTTCTAATTCAATATTTGATTTTGGGTTAACGTTTTACACTAAATACCAAAATTTCAGGTTTGTAACTCATTTCGTCACCGAGCTAGAGACCTGTGACCGGCGGACAGACGGACAGACAGACAGACAGACAGACAGACAGACAGCCGAGTGACATTAATAGGGCTCCGTTTTTACCCTTCGGGTACGGAACCCTAAAAAGCAGTCAAGCGCTAAACTGTCAACGATAAAAAACCTTTTCGTCTGAAAGTTCATTCATTATAGGGCTAGGCTAATTTGACCAATCCAACCTAAAAGCTGGGGAGTAATTTTCGTGGACTTATTGTTCAAAAATTTTCATTTCATTTGTATCCAAATGGCTGCCACAAATTACGGGGGATTTTCTCTTTTGGCTCCTCGGCTCTTTGTCGAATTGCGTACGTCCACTTAAGAATATTAAAGAATAAAAGAAAAGAGATGTACCTACGTAAGTTAATCGGTGAATGGGAGCGCTGCGGGGCCAGATGACATCGTGAGATAGATGGAAAATTGATATAACATACCCTATCCCCGTGGATTAAATTATTTTCGATGGACTTTCAGGGAGGTTTTTTTTTTTCACCGCACTAAAGGTATGAGGTTATTTAAGGCCTGCCTGGGGCTAGCTAGCGTAGATTCTCGTAGATTACTTAGTCGCTTGTGCAGGTGCTATTAAATTCTCAATTTTTTAGAGTTCCGTAAAAAAACATGGAACCGTCAATAGTTTCACGCCATTCGTCCGTCTGTTTCTCAGTCTTTTATTCAAAAACTATTAAATTACATTAAACTGTAAATTTTAAATTTGGCACAGTAATATAAATTATTTATAACTAATGGTTACAAATTTTTTGTAACTGTTAAATTTTCAAAAAAAATATATATTTTGGCTTACTCTCTCGAGTTGGATCTTTTTGAAAAGATATTTTAGTTTTTCACAAAATGAAAAATCCGTTTACGAAATAATAAAAGCCAAACGGACAGTTTTACGTGACATGGCGGGCTCATCCACTAACTTCTAAACAATTATAATGAGAAAAATTGTAGATTTTATAAAACTGCCATATTACTTCCAAGTAAGTTCGCTTCCATCTTAGACTGCATCGTCATTTACCCACCAGTTGATATCACAGTCCAGGGCTAACTTGTCAACAAATATAAAAAAATATCCGTACCTCTAATATCGATAAAAGCACACTTACCTACCGTGCCTACAACCTATTTCCTACACTTTATAAAATCCGAAAATCTTCGTACGGACATTGAATGTTATCACACCCCTACGCCATTCAGACTCCAGAGAGATCGTTACATACAAACAGACCACCCAAAAAATTTATCGATAAATATCTACGAGACACTTTATGAGAGACACAAGTCCATATTCCCAGTTTATTTTAATACAATTTACGTGGAGTTTGTGTCCAGAGACCTTAGTGTAACACGAAAACCCGACTGCTTATTAAACAATAAATAAATTTAAATTCAAATTCAAATATTTATTAAAAATTGCTGCACTGTATACTTTTTGAATATAAATTTTTAGGGTTCCGTACCCGAAGGGTAAAAAACGGAGCCCTATTAATGTCACTCGGCTGTCTGTCTGTCTGTCTGTCCGTCTGTCCGCCGGTCACAGGTCTCTAGCTCGCAGACGAAATGAGTTACAAACTTGAAATTTTGGTATTTAGTGTAAAACGTTAACCCAAAATCAAATATTGAATTAGAAATTGAATTAAATTATTTTTCAGGGGGGCTCCCATACATGAAAAAGGAGCCGGAAAAAAAAATTTTTTCTTTACCCTAGCTTGTGGGGTATCATTGTTTAGAGCTCATTAAGTAAAGTACAAATATATATTTTTTTAATTTTTATCTCAAAAAATAAGGGAATGGGAGGCCATCAAAGTTGTCAGTTTTAGACCATTTTTGTGACGGGGGCTATCTCAAAAACTAAACTAGTTGGGAATATGATATTTCAGTATATTATGTACTATATGCTCTATTTAAACAACAAATACTGAAAACAACGATTTATTAAATAGTTTATAAGCTGTGACCAAAATAAACGAACATTTTTTTGGGTTTTTCTTTCACGGTTTGTTGCGATGTCTAGCTCGGAAATTAAATATTTCTTAGACCCAAAATATTATATTGTTCATAATTATGTACGGAACCCTGAAAGAGCGAGGCCCGACTCGCACTTGGCTGATTTTTACAAATATATTTTTTCACAACTCTCTTAATATGGGTATCAAACGAAAGGGCTTGACTAATAGAATAGCACTGTTGCAAATCCAAGATGGCCGCCACCACAAAATGGCGAATGTCGGGGGTTTTTTAAATTTTTAATTTATACTTGTCTCTGATTCTTCTATGGATCTTCTTATTCCTGAATGAATCTTTGAGTTTCATAGTTTTTATAGATTCCTAGAGGCTTCTGAGGAGATATCGAGGGTATGTACATCATTGTTTTCTAAGACTATGTCATCGCAACGAAATCCAATTTCATATCTTAAACAAAAAATGCTTTATTGGCATTTTATATGTAAATTCACACTTTGTGGCCCACGGGGGCAATGTAATAAAATCATTAATATTAATGTAGGTGCGTCGGTGTACTCCCAGCTTTGCCGTTAACGTGAAAATATGCAAATCGGGGAAAACCTGGGTCGAGTTTTCACTACTTTTTACCCCAAGTTGAAACGCTGAATATCAAGCGTTTGTGATGCAAAATTGGGTTCAAACACGGTACATGTTACACACACCTACGCTATAGGAGACTATACACAGCTTCTGTTATGGTTTTTTGTAATTACCACGCCAGGGGAAAGGACAAAGGCGGATTTACATTTTTATTTAGCGGCCATTTTGTGTGTGTGTGTGTGTTTTTTTTTTGTGGATTTTCTACTGAATCGGCTGTTCTAAATAAAAAAACAAATGTTACTTGTGCGTTAGCTGTAGCGTTTCGAGATTTTTTAGCCAATATACTGTACACCAATCCCTCGACAATGATTCATGAGAGCGTGAAAATTTAACAGCTGCAATATAAAATAGAAATAAAACTCTAATGAAATATCGGTCGAGTTAAATAGAGGAGGATTTTCTTGATTCAAAATAAATTCGTGCAAATCTATCGCATGTATAGGTCGACCAGAATCTCATGAAAAATAAGGAAATGAAATTCCAAAGTTAGCAACACTACGGCTGCCCTAGCGATAAACAAAGTAACTGTCATTTTTTGTGAAATTGACTTTTTTGCATTAACAAAAGTTTTATGTCGAGTAGTTTTTTAGCACAGTTTAATATTTCAAATAACTTGAACCGTTTACTGAAATTGGAATTGCCCAAACAAAGTAACTGCACACACTTACCCGGAAAATAAATGCAAAACCAAGTAAACAACAAACACAACACAAAAACAAAGTAATTGGACGTTGATTACTTTGTTTTTTTATTTAAAATCCAGTTGCTTGATTTTTCGTTTCGTGAAAGGATCCCAGGTAAGGTGTTCTGAATGTAATTACTTTGTTCATCACTAGGGCAGCCGAGTTAACCTAGTGTTGCTTACTACAAAATTTAATTACCCTATTTTTCATGAGATTCTGGTCGATCTATAATTTCGGATATTTAAAGCCTGTTTTACCACCTTCTGATAAATGTTGGATAACTTAATCACAACCCTAATTGTCTTTGTCACTTGACATAAAGTAAGAAAGTGACAAAACTTACGTTTAGACTATCCGACACTTATCAAAAGGTGGTGATACTGGCCCTTAGACGTCTAAAAAGCAGCTGTGTATAATTGAGTGTATTTCTTCATTATGTAATTGTGTTTTTCTTTGTCTGGTCATTGGTTCTCAAAAGTAATAGTGTGGTGTCATAAGAAACTCAGCACCATAAACCAAGTGTGGTTTTAACTGTAATTATCTAAATTATGTATCAAAACAAATTAAGTACGTGCGTGCGTGCGTGCGTGCGTGCGTGCGTGCGTGCGTGCGTGCGTGCGTGCGTGCGTGCGTGCGTGCGTGCGTGTGTGTGTGTGTGTGTGTTTCTGTCTGTCTGTTCCCCTGTGGCGCTCAAACAGGTGGACCGATTTTAATGCGGTTTTTTTTGTTTGAAAGGTGATTTAGTCGAGAGTGTTGTTAGCTATGTTTGATGAAAATCGGTCCAAGATGGCCGCCGCTACAAAATGGCGGATTACATATTTTTCCACAACTCCCTCTCAAGCCGTATCAATATAACACTTACCGAACGAACGACCCCAACTTTGCGTCTCAGGTACCCAATAATTCATAGCTTCTAAACCTCCCGGGTGTATCGTAAAAATTATTATTGTTACTAAATGTTTACATACTCGTAGTATTAGAGGCAGTCGTAAATACGCGCTCCTCTGACATTATCATCGGCCGTTACCTTCGGAGCGATGTACAAGGCCCTTATCACACTGGCGATTTCCAACGAGACCGTTTGTGAACGGACTTACTTTGAGTGCTCAGAAAACACGCTGAATACGCGACTGATATGTGGTTGTATGTACGTAACTAGATGGGCTTTTAATTGGCATAAAAGTGTCGGGATGATAATTTTTTTTTTTAATAATATCAAGATGACTCGATTTTTCCAAACATTCGAGTCATGAGTTATTTAAGTCTTTTGAGTTGTTTGAGTCAAACTGAGATCTGAGTTTTCTAGTCTTTGAGTCATTTCAGTTAAGAGTTTGAGAATCTTTGAGACGTCATTTCAGTTTTGAGTTTGAGAATCTTTGAGACTCCAGTGAAGCGCGTTACTTAAGTCTGTTATCATTATTATTAAATAAATATCTGTCTGATAATATACTTCTAATACTTTTCTTTTTCTACTTGCAGAGTCACTCCAGCAAAAGACGCACTTTTTAGATCTTTTAATGGATTCAATCTTGAGTATTTTTTGGTAAGACTCGAGTCTGTATGGAGAAGAGTCGAAACTCAAAATCTTTTGAGCTCTGAAATATTTCCCAGAGTTGAGTCTTAAAGAAACTTAAGTCTTTTACATATCTACCCTAAGTCCATAAGATTCGTCTCGCTGGAAACACGCTCAGAAACCACTAGTGTGTTAGCATTCTTACAATCGACCGTTACGTTCGAAGCGATGTATTAGGGAAATATGACCCCTTTTACGCCTTGCTGAGAGGAAATTTAATAGCCATAACTTGTAAATAGTTTTGCTACAAAGCTCGTGTATTGGAAATTTGTACAAATATCTTGTTTGTTGTTAATAACATTACTAATAACATGAACGCGTAGTTTGTGGTGTGAATTATTGTGACCGTTTATGTTCTCGCACTTTACTCAGGCCATGTTACTTACATCTTTCGGCGCTAGTCACTACATCCATCTTCCAAAGTGTTGATTTAAAATACCAGTTTTTATTAAAGGTATTCCCTTATTGATCAGTTACTCGAGACCTGCCTATATTTGCAACAAGAGATACAGTTCGTAAACAAAACCCGACTACGCTTAGTAATTTAATTTCATATAAAATAATAATTTAGTGTGTAGAAAGTGCGGGGCAATCAGCTAGTGGCGCCATCTATTATGTCTATCCAAAACTAAATAATATTTTAGTTTTGCCGCTTGGACGTCGCTTCTCGATTTTCGTATTCTTATATTTCGTATATAAAAAATAGGTAGCCTATGTCACCCGGACCATAACAAATAATTAATACATATTGCTAAAATCAAAAAGCGTCCTTTTGGCTTTTCCGTAGTCGGGTAAAAAACTGGAATTAAAAGAAAGTTATAAAAACTAATACGGATTTAGATTTTTATATTAAATGGGATGGATCATGATTTTTAGTAGGTGGGTAACAAGTAAAATCGAATAATAATAATAATTTATTCAAACTCTTGACTCCTGTTCAAGAACGATTAATAAGGACTTTTGTGCCATAAAGCAATTAACTTTATCACAATAGTATAATTAAGTCCAATTTATAACATTGTTGGGAAGTTAATAATTTGGTTAATAGCGTGCTGTTATAATTAAGATGTTAATCTGATAGTCCCGGCACGGGGACCCGCTGTTAGATTGTTTAGTGCATGATGAATTGAACTGATAAAATTGGTTATTAAGTTCTGCGATTGTTACAATAATCTACAGATTACTTGCTGCTAAAACCTAATATTTGTACACAACAATTTCATAGATGTAGGTGCCTGAAGTTTCATAGAAGTAGAACACACGCAGCCTGATGACGAGGTTTTACCCTCAGTTGAAACTCTTATAAGAAGTCTGTTGAATAAATCTCAAGAACAATTCGAAAATGTAGAAAAAATTCTACTTCAGTATAACGGCTTGATTTTATTACACTAGAAAATTTTTTACACTAGAAAATCAAAAAGTTCCAAGTTCAAATCGCGGACATCATTAATGTTGTCAAATGATTTCGGTGGTATAATGTGGACATTACAGCATTTTGTTAGATTTACCAATATTGAAAGTTGAAAAGCCTGTAGCGAAGCGATAACTGCAACAGTGCTGCTACTGTATTTTTAATTCTAAAATATGCAAAAATCCACAGAAGATAACTCGCGTTGACGGCTAAACAAATTGCGAAAAAAAAACATACGCCGCAGACAACTGCGTACGTGAAAATATTCAATGCAAAGCTCGATGGCACAGTTCGAAGCGCGTTGACTGCAAAATTGTAATCATGTGCGTTAATAGCTAAATAACAACTCATTGAGCCACACTTAGATATTCCTGATATTACCTGTCTAATCATTAATTAGTTTTCGATCGCGGAAAAAATCAGAGAACAGAGAACTTTTTTTCGATGTAACATCTGTCACAATAATTTTGTTCGTATAAAATGTAGCTTATATGTTACCTAGATCATAATAACAACACCTCATTTATTAAAATCGAGTCTTGTTTAGGCGTTACGATGGAATATATCTGAATACAACCCAGATCATAATAAAGACATCTCATTCATCAAAATCGGGTCAATAGATTAGGCGATGGTGGAACACATTATGTAAATACAAACATACCTACATATATACTTACATGCATTGACATAGACTGCGACCCTTCTTTTAAGCTTTGCCGTAGTCAGGTAAAAAGAAAAGACCCACATTTATTAATTGCTAAATTACTGTAGTTCCTCGTTAGGTAGACAGTAGGTACATTACTTTCTCCTTTCCTTTTATTTTACAAAAAGACAACAAACAGCAACGTAGTCGGTCAAAATTCTTTACAAAATAATTGCATACAAACGTGTGCGAACGACGATCTTGTTTTAAAGAATGTTCAAATTGTAAAATTTTTACAATTTCAAAAATTTTTACACTTCCCCGTCACGTTTCGCATTGCGACAATCCTATTACGCGATGTCAGCGTATGTCTGTTTGCATTATTAAGGTTCTAAGCGCACTGCGGTTTTCTGCATCAGTAGGTACAAACATGACATGCGTTTTTAGGGTTCCGTACCCAAAGGGTAAAAACGGAGCCCTATTAATGTCACTCGGCTGTCTGTCTGTCTTTCCGTCTGTCCGCCGGTCACAGGTCTCTAGCTCGCAGACGAAATGAGTTACAAACCTGAAATTTTGGTATTTGGTGTAAAACGTTGACCCAAAATCAAATATTGAATTAAAAATTGAATTAAATTATTTTTCAGGGGGGCTTCCATACATGAGAAAGGAGCCGGAAAAAAAAAATATTTTCTTACCCTAGCTTGTGGGGTATCATTGTTTAGAACTCATTGAGTAGAGTACGAATATATAATTTTTTTAATTTTTTGCTTAAAAAGTAAGGAAATGGGGGGTCATCAAAATTGTCAGTTTTAGACCATATTTGTGACGAGGGCTATCTAAAAAACTAAACTAGGAATTAGGAATGTGATAATTAGTTAGGAATATGATATTTCGGTATATTATGTACTATATGCTCTATTTGTACAACAAATACTGAAAACAACGATTCATAAAATAGTTTATAAGCTGTGACCAAAACAAACGAACTTATTTTGCGTTTTTCTTTCACGGTTTCTTGCGATGTCTAACTCGGAAATTAAATATTTCTTAGACCTAAAATTATATATTGTACATAATTATGTAAGAAACCCTGAAAGAGCGAGGCCCGACTCGCACTTGGCTGATTTTGTTTACTTTAATATTTGTAACGATGAAAACTTAAACGTTGGTAAGTTGGCAAAAGAGTTCTTTCTCAAGCTCAAAGAGAATCTGAACCTTGAAATGTCTATATTGAAATGAATATACCTAAGTAGTTATGTTGTACAAAAACAGATACGTTATAGTATAATAATAAAGTCGAAAATTATTTATAAAGCAGCAGTTACGTAGCAAATTGCAACATAAATTCAAGGCGATATCGCAACAGTTACAGCTTGTGACGAGTTTTCGGTAAAAACCTTTCGATGCGCCGGCTTAGTGCCAAGCCAACGACACTGTTGTTTATTGCAGCTGGCATTATTGGCATGTACAGACCGAACGGAATCGAGAGATCGAACGCTGCAGATATTTTTGAGACAATACTAATTCTTATCGATGAAATAGATTTCAGGAAAAATAGTAGTTCAGACATTTGCAGATAGAGTTCATGTAATCTAAAAATTGAGCTAATGTGTGCTGTGACCGGCGCATATCAGTGAATTTCACTGGTTAATCAACGTTGATTCGAGTCGGTAAGTAGATGAAAGAGACTGATTTTTAAGTTCTAAATTTGGGTGGTAAATGGGCGTTTTAGTTACCTCTGTGCCTCGGAGAACACGTTAAGCGTCCGTCCCGGTTATTGTCACTTAAATCCAATAATAATCGATATACCTAAGATTTGAAATCACGTATTCTTAGTTGAGTCGTATGTGGAAATTATCCCAAAAACATACCTACCATTATCTTATTAATGGAAAGGGGTCACAACTTTCAGCAATGAGTCTTTGAGAAACTATTGCCGACGTGACTTGCGTTGAAAGTTTAAGCGAGAAAAGAAAGAAAGCAAGCCGTGTGCAATTAGTATCGCCTCCTTAACAGTTCCATGTTTCTCACCTCAAGTCTAACTTAACGCAGCAAGTATTATCTCATTAACGATGAAAAAACTGCGCAGTAATTAGCAATTATTAGAATAAAATAACTTCATCCACCTCATCATTAATACCTAAAACACTTCATCCACCTCATCATTCATACCCAAAACAACTTCATCCACATTCAAGTTGTAATCGAAACCGCGCCGCACTAAACGGGGACGGTGACAATTGACAGAAATCGCGACCTCATTTAGCTTTTATGTCTTTAATTTGCCCCTGTTACCGAAGAATGGACGAAAAAAGGAGCATTTCCTACGCCTTTGTTGGCAGTTCCGCTGAATTTGAGGACTGTTGATGTCCCCTGGCTGGCCCGTTAGGTGGAAATTTATGAGGAAACTTCGTGACCGCGTGCCGTACTATTTTCGCTGCATTGTGTTTGTTTTTTGGAACGTGGCAATAACGTCACATGATGGCGGCTCGATGGTTACAAAATTTGTTTTGTGTAGGTGAATAAAATTGTAGGCGAATAAAATTTTCAGTTGAATATTTTTTTTATATGCGATAAAACGAAGTCTGTGTATTATGCATTTGAGGTTTAGGTGTTACTATGTGTTTTTTTATTAACCCCCGACGCAAAAACGACGGGGTGTTATAAGTTTGACGTGTCTGTGTGTGTGTGTATGTCTGTCTGTTCCCCTGTAGCGCTCAAACGGGTAGACCGATTTGAATGCGTTTTTTTTTGTTTCAAAGGTGAATTAGTCGAGAGTGTTGTTAGCTATGTTTGATGAAAATCGATCCAAGATGGCCGCCGCTACAAAATGGCGGATTACATATTTTTTCACAAATCCCTTAATATGGGTATCATATGAAAGGGTTTGACTAGTAGAATAGTACTATGTAAATCCAAGATGGCCGCCGCCGCAAAATGGCGAATGTCGGGGTTCTTTAAATTTTCAATTTATACTTGTTATTTAATTGCGTATACCTAATACCTACTTACCTAGGTCTATTTATTACCACGTCTTTGGATTTCTTTTGGATTGATATAAATTTGGAATCAGATGCTCTCATATAACTTTTTAAGTATGTTAAATGTGTGTACGTCTGTCATTTACTTCGAAAAGTAACTTTTTTGAAAGCTTCATGATTTGACTTCTCCATTATTTAGTAAATACCAGATTTATACACAGTTAATGTAAAAATTCATTCATTAAAATTACACGAAAACCTTTGTATTACTCGTATAGCAATATAAATAAAATAAAAGCGATTAAAATCATTGCTATTATTAAAAAAATTATATATAAAATAAAGTAAAATTTATTTTCATTTCCCTCCAAGGAATATGAAGTATGCAATGCAGAATATATTACCGGGTCCCGACAATGTTATCACACAACAGGCAAAATACACAAGACAAACTATTCATTTATGCTAAATATTCTCTTATCTTGCATGAAGGCATTTCTTTCCGTAAGTATATTACTGTACGTACCGCTAACATAATTTTTGGCAAGTATCTTAGCCCGGGAAGTAGGTTAGCACAGTGCATCAACTAACACGCACAGGAGAAGATTTAAGCTATCATTTAAAAAAAATTGTTACAAAATTACAATTCTACATACCTAAACGACGACTTCCTTGGCGCATAAGCACTGTGGTCTTATAAGTGGGAGGTCCTGGATTCGATTCCCAGCAGGGACAACTAGGAAATTTATAAATTCTCAATTGTCTCTGGTCTGATTTGGTGAGAGGAAACTGCTATGGCTAGTTACCACCCTACTGATAACTGGCGTTCCGGTACGTTGCCGCGTAGAAACCGATCAGCAATATCAGCATGGTTTATAGACTACAACTCACCTGATGGTAAGTGACGTTATTTACGACATTTGCGTTAGAATAAAATAATGTAAAAGTGATGTCTGATGTCACATCTCTTAACCTAAAAACAAACACTAAAGATGATGACAATATTAGATTATTTTACACAAACATCTATCAATATGTCTTAGTATATCAAAAATAAATAATACATTAACAGTTAACGCTTATTGTATGGTGCGGGTTGTTACGTTCCCTCAAATATGGTTGAGCAAAGCAATGGCTGGATCATGCGTCATGCTCGTGAACGGGTGCCACCGTCGGAAATGGGGCTACTTTTGTCTGCCCATCTTAACATATGTAGAATTGTAAGCACCATTCCGAACCAGTGGTAGATTCGTTTGTCGATTCGAAAGCATTTGTAAAAGTTTATCTGAATAAAAAATATGTCTATTCTATTCGGCTTTGCTTCAGCTGTCCACAAGATAGTTAAGCTACTTGTAACAATTTTGTTTTGAAAAGAGAAACTGCTGAGTTTCTTGCCGGCTCTTCTCAGCAGAATCAGCATTCCGAACCGGTGGTAGATTCTTGACATGTCATAAGAGCCACAAGTTGGCCTACATGAAATAAATGATTTTGAATTTGAATTTTGAATTTGAATTATTACGTTGAGATCTGTCTATTTTCTTCGTGACCCACTGATCAGATATTTAGTCTTGGTGGAACGTTACATGTCTTCTTCTCAGATAGGGGGGCTGTGGCTTTTTAAGCGTAGAGCACATAGCACTGCGGCAGTCGCAGTCGCTGGCAATTTTGTATGGATAAGGACGAACTGTGGGCTACGGCGTATGCAAGATTTATGAGGACGTAGATCTTCATAACTTCACTACTACTAGTACCCAGCAAACCGATCACGTTCCACGGGCAATGTTTTTGTAGATTTTCAATAGGATTTCTATTGAACATTTGAAATGCAGAAAATAATATAATATGAATAAAATTAGATAAGTAAATAAAATAAAATAAAAATAAAAAAGCCATTTATTCTACTACCCTATTTAACATAATATTATTATTAATTTTTGAATCTTGTACTTATAAATCTTATTATATATATTGCATTTTATATAATTTGAATAATTAAAGTTCTTAAATAATGTCAAATCAAATTAATTTTATCACAATTTTCATTTGCGGTAGAAGTCGCCGATCTGGCGTAGGCCTCTTTCCATGTCCGTCTTTCCCTAGCATGTCTCATCCATAACGGTCCACTGACCTGTGTAAATATATCCGCCCAGCGTCTCCTTGGTCTTCCTCTTTTTCTTTTCCTGTTGCGTGGTACCCACTCTGTCAAGATTTTTGTCCATTTGTTATTACTCGATCGGATAACATGGCCTGCCCACTTCCATTTTAGCAACCTTAATTGTGTGATGACGTCGCTAACTCGCGTTTTTTTACGAATTTTTCGGTTGCTGATCTTGTCTGATAGTTTAATGCCCAACATGCTTCGCTCCATTTTTCGCTGGCACACTGCAACTTTTTCCTCGTCTGCCTTCCTCAGCGCCCATGTTTGGCAACCGTAAATTAAACATGGAAGTATAGCGACATCATATAATTTGACCTTAATCTTAATGTTTATATCTTTGTTTTTCATTATTTCTTTTTGGCTCCAATACTTTTTCCAGGCTAGCGCAATCCGTCTTTGTACCTCTTTCTCTATATGATCTTCAAATGATACTAGCTGTCCAAGGTATATATATTCGTTGACAATTTCTATTTCTTCTCCCTCCACTATTATCTGTTTTTGCTTGTCACCATTTGTTATTATTTTAGTTTTTGATTTATTGAGTGAAAGACCTACTTTTTTGCTTTCCCACGCCAATTCGGAAATCATTTCATTAAGGGTATTAGAGCATTCTGAAAAAACCACGATATCGTCTGCAAATCGTAAGTGGCTGAGATATTCGTCGTTTATTTTCACTCCCTTAGTTGACCAGTCTATATTTCTGAATACAGTTTCCAATACCGCAGAGAATATTTTCGGCGATAAGGGATCTCCTTGCCTCACACCTTTTTTAATTGAAAACTCAGGTCCTATTTTCTCTAGCTTTATTTTTGCTGAACTTTTACAATATATATTGTGAAGTACTTCAATATATTCTTTCTCTACTCCTTGAGACTTCCATATTTCTGAGTGTTCTATTGTATCAAATGCCTTGGTAAAGTCTATGAAGCAGATATATAAAGTGATTCCGTATTCATTGGCCTTTTCTATTAACTGAGACACAACCTGAATGTGGTCTGTAGTAGCCCAGCCCTTTCTAAATCCTGCTTGCTCACGAGGCTGATTTTCATCTAATGTTTTCGTGATTCGATTTAGTATGACTTTAGCGAACACTTTATACAAGTTTGTCATCAAGCTGATTGGCCTATAATTAGACAGATCGCTCTTGTCTCCTTTCTTGTGAAGAAGGACTGTCGTTGACCTCGACCATTGCTCTGGAGAGTTTCCTGTTTGTATGATATTATCATATATAACCTTCAGCAAAATTAGATAAGTACTTACTTTTATTTACGCGCGTCGTTTTAAAATTAGATAGTTTACGCGTTCGTGTTTGTATTTATTTAATTCTGTACTTTTATTTTATTGGAATAAAAAGTATCATTTTTTCGTTGCAAGCTGTATCTTAAAAGCTCTACTCCGAGCATTGAAATCGGTTGAGTAACGTTGCTGAACAGACAGATTCATATATTAACACTTATCGTTATCACGGAAAGGAGGATCTAATGCAAACTTTACGTTAGTTTTTTTTTAGTCGGAATTAGATTAGAAAAAATAATTAGATTAGTGCATAAATCACATATTTAGGGTTAAACACTGAAATGTACTTTTCAAACAGGTCAAGCTCTAAATACCCTTGCTAGGGAGACTCTATATGAATCTCTGGACTCTGCTTTAAGAGGACTATGCCCAGCTGTGGGATGTTAAAGAGCTGTAGTGATGGTGGCGGTGATGGGTACTAAAAACTTAGTAGGTACCTAAAATAATCTCAATTGCGCAGCGAGGGTTTTTAACATAGTGTTACTACAGACAGTTACATCAGAGACCAGCGGAGAAATGTTTATCCTACAATGGCCCGTCTTTAGACGAAGAAATTCTGTCTTCACCGGAAAGAAAACCTACTATTTGTGTTAACTTATATGCGCAAGTATCTATATCAGGTTCCGCCATTGTTTCCACGGCATTAAATATTTAAATTTGGAATTGAGCCATAACATTTGCAAATTGATAGTACCTACCTAATAGTTGGGGTTCCGTACCCAAAGGGTAAAACGGGAACCCATTACTAAGACTCCGCTGTCCATTTGTCACCAGGCTGTATCTCTTGAACCGTGATAGTTACACTGTTGAAAATTTCACAGATGATGTATTTCTGTTGCCGCTATAACAACAAATACTAAAAAATAGAATAAAATAAATATTTAAGGAGGCTCCCATACCATAAACGTGATTTTTTGCCGTTTTTACAGATATGTACGGAACCCTTCGTACGCGAGTCCGACTCGCACTTGGTCGGTTTTTATTTCAATTTATTGCAGCTACGAAATATTTACGAGTAGACGACTGCACTGTATCGATACAAAACAAAGCGTACGAAGCTCAAACGAAATAGCAAAGGAGATGTTATTCTGTTGGGTTTATTGATTCACTGCAATTTGCTCGAGGCTCCAATTGTTGTAACTTATAGGTTTCATTTCTTGGTTTATCTAGTGCGCGAATGTGAATTTATGTCTGTTATTTCACAGGTCAACTTACGACGACTTCCCTGGCGCAGTGGTGAGCGCTGTGGTCTTACGAAGAGTGGTCCCGGCTTCGATTTTCGGCAGGGATAATTTGGGAATTTATAATTTCTAAATTGTCTCTGGTCTGGTCAGGTGGGAGGTTTCAGCCGTGGAACCAAACTATTTAACGTTCCGATACGATACCACGTAGAAACTGATCAGGGGGATATGTGTTTAATAAAAACTGTTAGGTATATCTTTTCCAGGTCAGGCCGTTTCCATTTTAGACTGCATAGCAGATGAGATTAGACGACCTCCCTGGCGCAGTGGTGAGCGCTGTGGTTTTATAAGTGGGAGGTCCCGGGTTCGATTCCCGGCAGGGGCAATTTGGGATTTTATAATTTCTAAATTGTCTCTGGTTTGGTCTGGTGGGAGGCTTTAGCCGTGGCTGGTTACCACCCTATAGGCAAAGCCGTGCCGCAAAGCGATTTAGCGTTCCGGTACGATGCCGTGTAGAAACCGATCGGGGGTATGCATAGGTACCTCTTCCAAGTTAGCCCGCTTCCATCTTAGACTACATCATCACTTACAATCAGGTGAGATTGCAGTCAAGGGCTAACTTGTAGTTGAATAAAAATAAAAAAAAAGATCGCAGACAACGGCTAACTTGTAATGAATAAAATAAACTGCTGAACCGATTCTGACAAAAATTGACACGGAGATACACGCTTGCATCCAGGAAACGGATATAAGCTACTTTTTATCCCGAAAACTCAAAATTTTCCCAGCGACGTTGCGGGCTTTAGAAAATTACCTATCTACCTACTCATAATAGAAAAAAATTTGCTTTAAAGGTTTTATTTATTAAAGCGATGCAGCCTAGAAAAGTTAACAGACAGATAGACTACTCTATTTCGAATGTATAATATTGATAATATAGTATGCACTAGTATGGATATTAAGATAATATTATTACGATTGACATAAACGCCAAATGTGTAACATTGTACGCACGCCAAGACATGCCAAGACCACATAACTCTCTCCCCATGTGTACACGGCGTCACAAATTGTGAAAAATCACCGTTTCTGACGCAGGGCGTGCCTAAACTGTGGCATAAACAGTTCTTGCTACACAATAAATTTCGTAAGTGTATTTCGGGCTGCGAGTTCTCTAACAACTTTCACGAGAAGAAACTTTTAGCGCGTTGTAATGTGCGTATGAAATTCTGACGATAAATCCAAAAAAAAAGTTATAATATTTTTTCATTTTATAGTGCTTTAATGCAACAGTCTTTATACTCTAGGTTGAGCTCCCGACCCGCACTACACTGGTCCATAAAATGAACGCGCTATGTATCATTCGCTAAAAAAACACAACAAACTTACAAATACCTCTAGAACGTATCAACAACGTCTGAAACCCGTATACTGCGCTTGTTAAAATGAATTGGTTATATGAATTTAATTAATTATTTTCATTAATCATCACTTTAATCGATGATTTAAAAAATGCACTGATATGTACCTAGTACATATAAGCAAAACCGATAAATTACGCGCTTGGATCGGTGAGCATAAGCCCTCATACGCATTAACGGCTAACCACGCGTGCGGCTAACCGCGCGGCTAGCCGCTTTTATATCTTTATATGCAACCGCTCATTTTGTACGCACTAAACCGCGACGAAATTCTATACAAGTGGCTAGCCGCGCGTTTAGCCGCATACGCGGTTGACCGATAATGCGTATATGAGGGTTATGTTGAGCAAAATTATGCGGTTACGCGGTGACACCGCCGCCTGCTCTAGCAGCTATCTGACAACGTCGCGACACTAAACACGGAGCGTATGATTACCTGCCAGATACGTGAAATACGCTGTCGGTCCGTTTATGGAATTATTAGCAGATGCCAGCGACTTCGTCCGCTTGGATTCTTATAAATCTCACTTGGGGGTGGAATTTCCAAAATTCTTGAAACACGTAACTCTTTATTTTTAACCGAAAACCTAAATACCAATTTTCATGGATATAACTTGAAAAATGACGGACTTTCATACAAACTTTTATTCCCTATTTAATTCCCAATAATCCTTTCTTAGTGTGCGCCTATGTCATAAAAGGAAACTACTGTGAAAATTTCAAGTTTCTATTCAATTCAAATTTCTAGCTTCAGTAGTTTTGGCTGTGCGTTGATAATTAATCAGTTAGGACAAGCTACTTTATATTATCTATATATGTATATAAAACAAAGTCGTGTTAGTTCAAACACTTATAACTCAAGAAAGGCTGGAGCGATTTTCATGGTTATTGATTTGTTGTATTTGTCTCCGTCCCGAATAGCAGAATAACTATTAAAAACATTGGAAAATTGACGAAAAAATAAAATAAAAGAAAAAACATTTTCCCATACAAAATGTTCACGGGTTTCGTAGCTGTCAAACATTTAATTGTCATCCCGTCGATACGGTAAACTCTCTCACCGGTACCTCTCATACAGTGCGTAATATATCTTCTATGCGTCTGTTTGTCACCGGGCAGGACGAAGTCTGCCGGATCCACTAGTTATAGATAGATGTCAAATGGGCGTTGTTTCATATTATGAATTCATAATTTTTTTTTTTGCTGCCGTTACGGTTACAATATTAGTATGGAATAAGATGGAATAAGACCAGGGAGCTTATAGGCTAACGCTGCCAAGCTATGAAACAGTAAAAATGTATTTATATCAAAGTTATTTGTCGCCATATCGCCGCCGCGTCGCGCTCTCTAGTTTTCCACGTCAAATCACATGAAAATCGATTCTATCTTTCCCCCCCCCCCTCTTTCGACGCGGTTTACATGCATATTTACGGCTGGCTGATATTAAATCGCATATATTATTTACATTGGATCCGATGGTCCTGGGCAAAAAAGTGTATATATAATGGATATCGAAATGTATTGGGGGCCTTTTTGCAGGCGGCCGACCATGAACATTTCTGAGTGGTAAATCCATAAAGAATGAAGCTTAAACACGTCTAGATACATATAGAATAAACGTTTACAAGTAACTCGGGAATGTATTTTTTTATTTATTGACCGGGAAACATCGAGAACGTTTTCATAAGTGATATTTTAGTGATGCTATCTCATACTATTCTACGAAGTCACTATAAATTGGGTGACGATCCCAAAATGGCCTCTGAGTTTACAATAAAGAGCAATTGATTGAAATAATATATGATGTCAGTCTGCTTGCGCTATTATTATCAACCCATTACCACTAGAGCGCACGGGTCTCCTTTCAGATTGAGAAGGGTTCAGGTCATAGTCCACCAAGCTGGCCAAGTGCGGATCGGTAGACTTCACACACCTTAAGGAACATTACGCAAAACTCTCAGGCATGCAGGTTTCCTCACGATGAATTCCTTCGCCGTTGAAGCAATTTTTTTGTTTAAAACGCACATAATTCCGAATAGTTGAGGTACATGTCGAAGATCGAACTTCGTCCCCACGAAAGGGGGGCTGTAATCGCTGTGCTCTGTTGTATTATGGTGCCTACAATTCTTTGAACATTGGTTAACAATGTAAAGAGAGAAATCTTTAATGCGCTAGAAAAATTAGTGGGTCTACTCACTGTGCATTATAGCAGTATTATTTTTTCAAAATTGTTAATTTAGGTACTAATGTTTTGTTTTTGTAACCTGTTGATTGTCCCTTTTAAATAAATAAAAAAATATGACAAATTATATACCTAAATCTCTATTCCCAGTAATCGTAAGTATCACTCCACAAATCCAATTAGTCGAAGGAATTTATACTCAAATCGACGACTCCCATTACGAGGACTCTCAAGGGACGCCGGGACACGAGGATCTTAAATGTTTGCCGTTAACGACAACAGCCGTAGAAAGTGTTGACTGTAGGAGGTTGTTTAATTTGTCACTTAAATTCCATCGCAAATTACTTGGAACACGGGTACACAGAATCGTTATAGCATTTAGTGTGTATTTAACTTATTTCTTCGTGGTGTTTCACCACCTAACTAAGATGTCAGATAGCCTAAATGTAAATCTTGTCACTTTTTAACCCCCGACGCAAAAATGACGGGATGTTATAAGTTTGACGTGTCTGTGTATGTGTGTGTGTATATATGTGTGTGTGTGTGTATGTGTGTGTGTGTGTGTGTGTGTCTGTTCCCCTGTAGCGCTCAAACGGGTGGACCGATTTGAATGCGGTTTTTTTTTGTTTGGAAGGTGAATTAGTCGAGAGTGTTGTTAGCTATGTTTGATGAAAATCGATCCAAGATGGCCGCTGCTACAAAATGGCGGATTACATATTTTATCACAACTCCCGTAATATGGGTATCAAATGAAAGGGCTTGACTAGTAGAATAGCATTATTGAAAATCCAAGATGGCCACCGCCACAAATGGTGAATGTCGGGGGTTTTTTAATTTTTAATTTATACTTGTTTACTTAAAAATATGTGAACAAGCTATCCAACATTTATCAGAAGGTGTTGAAACAGGCCCAAGGTCGGTTGCGTAGCTGGCAGGTAAAGTAAAGTACCTAATGATTAAATTTAAAATTTTCCACTAAAAAAAAAATGCAAGTGATGATTCTTTCAGCTTTTTACAGACTTTTATTAAACCCGGTATGGATTTAATGAATGTCTGTAAAAAGATCGCTCCCTTAGCGACCGATGAAACCTGAACGTTAAAGCCCGATTCGCACATAATTATCAGTGACGCATCAGTGCCGGCACAGTGAAAAATATTCTTTCATTCTCTACGAACGCGTTCACACCTGTCCGTATCAGTGACGACGCAGTGTTTCAGTGTCAGTTCATAGAGAGTGACATATTTTTCACGGTGCCGGAACTGCGCTGGCCGCGGCACTGATGTTTCACTGATATGTGCGAATGAGCCTCAAATCCCTTGGTGCCAAGGCTTTGCCAGTAGGAGTAGGTAATCAACGTATGCGGGAAACGCGGACGACCAACCGCATACGTCACCAACCCCTTTTTGGTAACAAAATATACCTAGCCTGATAAAAAGTATTAGATTTATAAAATCATAACTCGGGTCACCTTTATTCGGACCAAATAACGCAAAATTTACAATATATAACATGCTGAAGACAAATTAAATAATCGTTTTTTTTTTTCAGTACCTATTAGTCGTAAGTCACTATGGGATTTTCCGATTAGTAGAACTTTGTGCTCGATTCGTACGTACTCCTCTCAAGGGACTTTGGGGGACATGAGTGGTATGTTTGCTATTAACGCTAACTGCTTCAGAAAGTGTTGACTGTCGGGAATTACTCAATTTGTCGCCAAGATTCCATGACTTTGAATTGGGGCGTTCAGAATACTTATTGCCTCATGTATTTGGATAGCCTGAGGTTGTTGTCAAGAATCAGTATGGATGAGAGAGAGTCAAGGATGTTCAATTAACTCGAATACTTGATTGCGCCAAAATCAATACAATTAGTTACATGTACGTTGCGAGGACTTAATTTGATTGAATCTATGTTTTGGGTAGAGTACCTTTTAGAATTAAAGTACATAGTAGTCCAGTAACTTTAGGATTTGATAGTACCCGATTTAACGCATGGTACCCCATGCGTTAAATCAGGTAGTTCTGATTTTTGTAGATTTGTTTATGATGGTTGCCTAATAAATAATCCAAGTTTGTGACCTCGAGCAACGAACGCAACTTTGTCAAAAAACGAAAAAACCGCGAAAATTTCGGATTTTTTTCAGATTTTGGCGATTGTAACCCAAAAGGACTAGTTCTTGACACTACCTTTTTAGAGCGTTTTTAAAGTAGAATAAAATTGCTACAATTTAAGACCAAAATCAGCTCTGTAGACCGTACATTACTTAACCGATTACCCGTTGACCCGAGTACAATTACCCGATTTAACGCAAGGTCGGATTACTAAAGTTACTGAACTAATAGATATTTGTGTTAAATTTAGTAATTCAATGATAGTGAGTGTACAAAGTAGTCCTGGAAGCGTAGAGTAAATGAAATGGTCATCCGACGATAGATGTATGAATGCGCGAAAATATTTTCTACCTTTCGAGATTCCCCGTCGCCCATATTATGCGCAATTGATTTATACACTGACAGAAAAACTATGTATAACTTACGGCGGAATACAAAAACAATTCACGCTCCATCAATAAATTCATGGCCCTGACCATGTGCCTTTGCACCATGCGTAAAATTCCGTAGCCTCAGTCCATCTTTTATAATAAAATATTTTTTTAGGTATAAGCCTAACTAAGTTATCAATTATACAATAAAATACTACACCAAATAGCTAAAAAATAGCTCATAGTTTGAACTCTATATGTAACTAGTAGGGCGCGTGGCTGCGCGGCCCGCTAAAGCGGACCGCGGGGTTTCGAGTAGGTTGTTTTTGTTTGAGCAGCCTCCACCTATCTTTAATACCCTGGATGTGCCGTGCCTCACCCATCTTCAAAATCTTCAATCATCAGCTCTTTCCATATTTTTCCTCCGCATACATTTTTTTCTTCTATACGAAACCATTAATGAATATATATTTTTTTTTTTGTGTGAAAATATAATTCCGCACTATTGATTTTTTTTCTGTTCATCAAGTATATCTTTATTTCTTGATCATATTTTTCAAAGAAACTACTCTTCCATCTTTTATACTTGGTGAGATAGACACCGACGAAATTTTTATAGCCGCCATCTTGAATCCGCCATTTTCGTATTTTTTTTTGATCACTGCCAGTTGGATGAGGTTTCGAGTACTTTTAGATTGAGCACCTCTCACCTATCTTCATAAATTCCAAAACATAAATTCCGCCATCTTTTCTTTTTCTGTTCATCTAGTTGATTTTTGGTTTTTGGTCATATTTTTCAAATAAACCACTCTTCCATCTTTTATACTTGGTGAGATAGACACCAACGAAATTTGTATAGCCGCCATCTTGAATCCGCCATTTTGGATTTTTTTCACCTTAGTGCCAATTGGATGAGGTTCTGAGTATTTTTTGTTTGAGCAGCCCCCATCTATCTACAATACTCTACCCGGGCTCATTAACTATCTTCCAAACCCTCAATCATCATGTCTTCCCATATTTTTCTTTGAGATTTCTCCAAAGAACCGCATCAACCGCCTTGCATAGTTCACAACTTCTCTCTCTCAATATTCGCCATACATTTTCTATGGAAAAATAAATTCCGCCATTTTGATTTTTTTTTCTATTCATCGAATAGACCTTCGGATCCTGATCATCTTCTGCGAAGAAACCACTCTTCCATCTTTTATATCCTTCGAGATGGACACTGACGAAATTTGTATGGCGGCCATCTTTTTTTCGCCATTTTGAATTTTTTTTCAGCTCACTGCCAATTGGATGACGTTTCGAGTGACATTTGCTCGAGCACCCCCCACCTATCTTCAGTACCTTAAGCGTGCCCGTCGCTCGTCTCTGAAATCCTCAATCATCAGCTCTCTCCATATTTTTGTTCCGAATGAATTTTTGTCCTCTCTACGACACCATTATTGAAAAAAAAAATTTTCATACAAAATTGTTCAGGAGAGGTGATCAATCAGTCAGTCAGTCAGTCAGTCAGTGAATGAATCAGCACGAGCAGCTATATATATATTAACTAGTTGCTCGGTGCGCGAGCTGCTAAAGCAGCTCGCGGGGGGGCTTTCGACATTTGATATTCATCTTCCAAACCCTCAATCATCATGTCTGCCCATATTTTACTTGAGAGTTCTCCAAAGAACCGCATCAAAGCCTTGCATAGTCAATATTCGCCATACATTTTCTATGGAAAAATAAACTCTGCCATTTTGAATTTTTTTTCCATTCATCAAGTAGACTTTCGGATTTTGATCATCTTTTGCTAAGAAACCACTCTTCCATCTTTTATACCCTCCGAGATGGATACCGATGAAATTTGTATGGCCGCCATCTTTTTTTTGCCATTTTGAATTTTTTTTCAGTTCACTCCCTATTGGACGACGTTTCGAATGACATTTGCTCGAGCACCCCCCACCTATCTTCAATACCTTAAGCGTGCCCTTCACCCGTCTCCGAAACCCTCAATCATCAGCTCTCTCCATATTTCTTTCTGAATAAATTTTTGTCTTTGTGAAACCATTAGTGAAAAAAAAAACTTTCATACAAAATTTTACAGGAGGAAATTTTTGGGGAAATCTCAAAAAGTCCCCGGTCGGTCCTTAGTTGGTCCCTAGTCGGTCGCTAGTCGGTCCCTAGTCGGTCCCTGGTCGGTCCGTAGTCGGTCCGTAGTCGGTCCCTAGTCGGTCCCTAGTCGGTCCGTAGTCGGTTCCTAGTCGGTCCTTTGTCGGTCCCTAGTCGGTCCATTGTCAGTCCCTAGTCGGTCTCTAGTCGGTCCGTAGTCGGTCCGTAGTCGGTCCTTTGTCAGTCCCTAGTCGGTCCATTGTCAGTCCCTAGTCGGTCTCTAGTCGGTCCGTAGTCGGTCCATAGTCGGTCCGTAGTCAGTCCGTAGTCGGTCCGTAGTCGGTCCCTAGTCAGTCCGTAGTCGGTCCCTAGTCGGTCCCTAGTCGCTCCGTAGTTGGTCCCTAGTCGGTCCCTAGTCGATCCGTAGTCGGTCCCTAGTCGGTCTCTAGTCGGTCCGTAGTCGGTCCCTAGTCGGTCCCTAGTCGGTCTGTAGTTGGTCAGTAGTCGGTCCCTAGTCGGTCTCTAGTCGGTCCGTAGTCGATCCGTAGTCGGTCCCTAGTCGGTCCCTAGTTGGTCTCTAGTCGGTCCGTAGTCGGTCCGTACTCCGTAGTCAGTCCGTAGTCGGTCCCTAGTCGGACCGTAGTCGGTCCCTAGTCGGTCCGTAGTCGGTCCGTAGTTGGTCCCTAGTCGGTCTACCTAACTTGGTCCGTAGTAGGTCCGTAGTCGGTCTCTAGTCGGTCCGTAGTCGGTCCGTAGTCGGTCCCTAGTCGGTCCGTAGTCGGTCCCTAGTCGGTCTCTAGTCGGTCCGTAGGCGGTCCGTAGTCGGTCCCTTGTCAGCCTCTAGTCGGTCCGTAGTCGGTCCCTAGTCGGTCTCTAATTGGTCCGTAGTCGGCCCCTAGTCGGTCTCTAGTCGGTCCGTAGTCGGTCCGTAGTCGGTCCCTAGTCGGTCCCTAGTCGGTCTCTAGTCGGTCCGTAGTCGGTCCCTAGTCTGTCCCTAGTCGGTCCGTAGTCGGTCCCTAGTCGGTCTCTAGTCGGTCCGTAGTCGGTCCATAGTCGGTCCGTAGTCGGTCCGTAGTCGGTCCCTAGTCGGTCTCTAGTCGGTCCGTAGTCGGTCCGTAGTCGGTCCCTAGTCGGTCTCTAGTCGGTCCATACTCGGTCCGTAGTCGGTCCCTAATCGGTCTCTAGTTGGTCCGTAGTCGGTCCGTAGTCGGTCCCTAGTCGGTCTCTAGTCGGTCTGTAGTCGGTCTGTAGTCGGTCCGTAGTCGGTCCCAAGTCGGTCCGTAGTTGGTCCCTAGTCGGTCCCTAGTCGATCCGAAATAAATTCCTCCATTTTGAATTTTTTTTTTTAGTGATCAGGATCCGAAGGTCCTGATCATCTTTTGATAAGAAACCACTCTTCCATCTTTTATACCCTTTGATGAACACTGATGAAATTTGTATGGCGGCCATCTTTTTTCCGCCATTTTGAATATTTTTCCAGCTCACTGCCAATTGGAAGCCGTTTCGAGTGACATTTGCTCGAGAACCTCCCACCTATCTTCAATACCTTAAGCGTGCCCTTCACCCGTCTCCGAGTTCCTCAATCATCAGCTCTATCCATATTTTTTTTCTGAATAAATTTTTGTCTTTTTTGTGAAACCATTTTGTGAAAAAAAAAAATTCATACAAAATTTTACAGGAGAAAATTTTTGGGGAAAATCTCGTAAACTACCCCGAAGGTGGCAACACTGTCTACATTTATCGATACTGCCGGTTAAGTTACACAGTCGATTCATACATTTCAACTTTCCAAAATGTTGCCAACTGCCTCAAAAACATGTTCAAAATCAATTCCAAAACAAATAAAATACAAAATGGCCGTCAACTCATTTTACAGATTTATTTTAGAAAGTTGAATAATTTTTCCATTTTGTACAGGAGATACCGCTCCTGATGAGGTTTCAAGTTTTCATCTCGCTTGCACACAGGCGAAATAATCACCCCTGAAAAAGACCGTATCGCGAAAACAACTTTTTCTTTGATAAATTTCAGTGTTGCCTGTCCCTGGCGATAAAAATATCCAAATTTCGTTTGTACAGGTAAAAAATGTAGTTGCTCATACTCGGATTTTGCAAAAAGTTCGTATTTCGATTTTTTAATTTTTGGGGTAGATCTTGTAATTTCCCCAAAAATGGGGTATTTTTTTCACCAATCTATACTTCAAGTCTGTACATACAATAGCTTCATAGAAGTAAAAACGCTCCGATGTTGTCAACTGTGAGTAATTTGTATTTTAAAATTGCGTTTTTTCGTACCTCAAACTGAATGACCGCCACGATAGCCGCCATCTTGAATATTTAAAAACCACTCCCGATCTGTCAAAATACAGGATAATTGTAGACGGAAACAGGAAAAAAATATTATCCTCAACTAACCCGTTTCGGTGCTGTGGCGCCGCGGTTCGGGGTCGAAAAATCGAAAATTTGAAAGACTACAGCTAAGCCGCCATCTTGTTTTTTAAATTTTTTCTACTTTTTCTTTTAATCGTTTCCTAATTTCTTCTAGAATTGCGAGTTTTAACGAAATCGGTAGGAAAACAAAAATGTTACAAAAATCTTGTCGGCCGCCATCTTGTTTTTGTTTCAGCAGCCCTTTTCTATCCACAATACCCTTCCCGGGCTCCCCAACCATCTTACTAACCCTCAATCATGTCTTCCCATATTTTTCTGTGAGAATTCTCTGAAGAACCGCATCAAAGGCAATTCAATATTCACCATACATTTTCTATGAAAAAATGAATTCCGCCATTTTGAATTTTTTTCCATTCATCAAGTAGACCTTCGGATTTTGATCAACTTTTGCTAAGAAACCACTCTTCCATCTTTTATACCCTCCGAGATGGATACCGATGAAATTTGTATGGCGGCCATTTTTTTTCCGCCATTTTGAATTTTTTTTCAGTTCACTCCCAATTGGACGACGTTTCGAATGACATTTGCTCGAGCACCCCCCACCTATCTTCAATACTTTCAGCGTGCCCTTCACCCGTCTCCGAAACCCTCAATCATCAGCTCTCTCCATATTTTTTTCGGAATAAATTTTTGTCTTCTTTTTGAAACCATTAGTGAAAAAAAAAATTTTCATACAAAATTTTACAGGAGGAAATTTTTGGGGAAATCTCAAAAACTACCCTAAATGTGGCAACACTGTGTACATACTTCGATACTGCCGGTTGAGTTACACAATCGATTCATACATGTCAACTTTCTAAAATGTTGCCAACTGCCTCAAAAACATGATCAAAATTTTCAAAAACACCCAACAACAATACAAAATGGCCGCCAACTCGTTTTATATAAACAATTCACATAATTTTATAATTTTACTATTAACTACAGGATATACCGCTCCTGATGACGTTTTAATTTTTTATCTCGCTCGCACCCAGGCGAAATCATTGCCCCTGAAAAAAACCAAGTCGCGAAAATCACTTTTTCTTTGATAAATTCCAGTGTTGCCAGTGCTCAATGACAAAAATACCCAAATGTCATTTGTATAAGTAAAACACATGGTTTCTCATACTCAAATTTTGCAAAAAGTCCGTATTTCGATTTTTTTATTTTTGGGGTAAATCTTGAAATTTCCCCAAATGTGGGGTATTTTTTTTATCGCCAATTTATACCTCGAGTCAATGCAAACAATCGCTTCATAGAAGTCGAAACGTTCCGATGTTGCCAACTGTGAGAAATTTGAATTTTAAAATTGCGTTTTTTCGTACCTCAAACCGAATGGCCGCCACGACAGCCGCCATCTTGAATTTTTAAAAACCACTCTCGTTCTGTCAAAATTAAGGGTAATTGTGGCCGAATACAGGAAAAAAAATATTATCGACAATTACCCCGTTTCGGAGCTGTGGTGCCGCGGTTTGGGGTCGAAAAATCAAAAATTTTAAAAATCTATATCTCGGCCGCCATCTTGTTTTTTCAATTTTTTCCACTTTTTCTAATAATCATTTACTAATTTCTTCAATAGTTGCAAGTTTTAACGAAATCGGTTGGAAAACAAAAAAGTTACAAAAATCACGTCGGCCGCCATCTTGTTTTTTTGAAATGTCATAATTTTTCCCTACTCATACCCCGTACCCGAACATATCTCCCATACATTATTGTATCGTTTTCTGTCTCTTTCTAGGAGAACAATTATGTCAATGAGTCAGTCAGTCAGTCAGTGAGTGAGTGAGTGGTAATCGAGCTATATATAGTATAATAATATCTTTGGATCATGAATGTATATTACCTATACTAGAAATGCACTTCAGAACTAAAACTGTATTGCAGTTTTGAACGTTTGAGTTTCGAATGCCAGCGGGGAATATATCTGAATATATCATGATGACACAGGGTTTTCGAAGAATTGACAGTATCTCAGTGCACAATTTTTTAGTACGGAGCAGGCGGTCTAGTAGTAGATATGCATAATATATCAATGTTGTCACATGATATTATGCACGGCAATAGAAAATTATGATTGTTCACACAAAAATTGCTTTAGTAAATAAATTTGAAATTCGTAGATTCAATATCGTTCGTTTTGCGGTTGGACCCAAAATGAAACAGTTCAGTTCCAATTGCCGTATCGGTTTCGTATGTCATCGCTGCTGATAGGCGGTTAAACGGCGGTTGCCGAGTGCTAATAGGTATAAGGTACAGTAAAAAAATACCAAATTGCTGATAAGTGGTAGTGAATTTAAAACTCAAGTTGTTATATTTTATAAAGCTAGGCATTCTCACAGGACTATCCTATCCTCCATAACAATTTTGTGGGGGATTTTTCGTTAAACTTTTCAATATGCCTAAAGTTCAAAAATTCTATATCGAGTTTAAATATGGAGAAGTGGCAAAAATCTAAACTACCTGAAGTATCCTCGAAAACAATCAGTCCAAGAGGTATACAGTCCATAAACCAGTGAAAAAATTAATGGCCCCCAAAAAAAAAAAAACATTCGTCTCCATACACAAAAATAAAATATTAGTTAATACGGATTGGTCCAGAGACTATGAGATCCAAGCTTCGATCATAAAGAAATAATCTAGGGTTTCCAAGTGAAAGTTTACGGATCAAGTAGATCTGCAAGCACTCATAATAGACGATTATTGGAGGCCAAGATCCTATTTGGATCACTGAGCCAGCGAAGTAAATAGGTAAAGACGGTTCGGGTGGCCGAATAAACACCTTGCGTCCTTTATGTTTATCCATATATACCAACTATCCAACACAGTGCTAAAAGAATTTTAAACTGTCGTAATTAGCGCCTTCTATCACAATTGTAAAGTTTTGGATAAGCGGGAAAATGTGTAGTAATTTTATTTTCATTCGAAAATCTACTTTGAAATTAGTATTTCCTGTTAAAATACAGAGTATGACTAAAATTACTTTTGATGCTAAGCCGGAGAATTTTTTTTTCTAAAAACAGCGACTTTGATAGCTTCGTCTAATTTTGAAGTAATAAAAGTAGTTTGAAAAAAAAAGTTATTTTCGAAAATAACCCATAACCCATGTATGTAAAGCTAAAAAGTATTGTTGGCCCCCTTTTTCCTCCTATAAGCCTCCACTTCTATCAACAAACTTAACATCAACACAAATATATAAAAAAGTAAGGTACTAGTAAAGTTAGAATGAGTGTTTCAATCGTTGACCAAATGCCGTATTTGGGAGTCCACAGAGCCAATAGTAAATCTTCATTAGGATTTCCATCAACATTTTCCGTGTGCACCGAATATTACGACACACATAAATAACTTCAAAGAAATAAGCTCGAGGAAATCCGGCCGTGTAAACAAGGCCGCAGGAAATAGGGCTGACATTCTTGACGTGAACGATTACGTTGTTTCTGTCCTAAGAGAAACCAAATGATATCGTTAAATAATGAAACATTAATTGATACTTTTATGTACGCGCATCTCTAGACAGGTGTAACAGTATTGTTATCCTTTACCTTTGTTTTTGTTTTCTCTGTTTTCTTTATTGTTCTCGTTTTGTTTTTCCTTTGTTTGTTGTTGGAAAGCGATGGCACTATGTTTAGACCTGTCAGTTTAGTTAAGATCAAAATTTTTTTGCAAAGCTTGTGGTAAGTCATCATCATCATGATCAATACCGGCTCACTACAGAGCACGGGTCTCCTCTCAGAGTGAGAAGGGTTTTGGCCATAGTCTACCACGCTGGCCAAGCGGATTGGCAGACTTCACACACCTATGAGAACGTTATGGAGAACTCTCAGGCATGCAGGTTTCCTCACGATGTTTTCCTTCACCGTTAAAGCAAGTGATATTTTAATACTTAAAACGCACATAACTCCGAAAAGTTAGAGGTGCATGCCCGGGATCGAACCCACGACCTCCGATTAGAAGTCGGTCGTCCTAACCACTAGGCTATCACAGCTTTTTTTTTTTTTGTGGTAAGTGCTTTGGTATAAATCCGTGGGTAAATGTCATTATGTCATTGTCATCATCGTCGGCGCTCCAGCCTTTTGTGGGCCCGGGCCTCCTCAAGAAGATTCTTCCACCGATCACTATCTGTAGCGTTCGTTTTCCAGTTCCTTAAACCAATCTGCTTGGCATCTTGATTTATTCCATCTATTCATCGAAGCTTTGGCATTTGTTTCTGCGTCCATCCGGGAGTGACGCTATTAGTTTTTTTTTTGGTAGGTGATGCTCATCCATTCGCTCCACATGTCCAGCTCATTGCGATTGCAGCTTGCGATTTTAATGTGCGGCACACATTTGGCTCATTAAAGATGTTACAGTTAAGTTATATCTAATGCGCTACATCCCATTAACCCATATTGCACCGTAGATTTATTTCAAAAAGATTTTTTTCGAATACAGGAAGGGCTTCTTCATCTTTTTTTTAACAACCTACTTGAATAAAGAGCCATAACTCGAGCTAAAAATATGACATATATCTTTATATTTAGCATTGAATCCATTACATACTCAGGAACTATTTATTAAACTTTCTCAATCCTAAATGCTTGGTAGATACTAGTTTACACATTGTTATTTTATTAGTCGCTGATATAATGACGTTTCCGATAACATGAATGGGGCAACCCTGTAAAGAAATAATGCCTTATGAATTATTTCGACCCTGTTTTGTTTGAATGTTACAACTTTTTAAGCTTATGCGGAGCGTGGATTTAGTTATGTTTTGAGAGAGCTTTATATTATGTGTAGTATATTATTTACCATATAATACTCGTATTCTCATAGTCATTATATCTACATTAATTTGTCTATAAAAATAAAAAAAATTAAATATCTGTCTGTCTGTCTGTTTGTATGGGCTAATCTTCCTGATGGCTGAACCTATTTTGACGGAATTTTTACAAGCAGGTAGAGGATCATACAAGGACTGATTAAGGCTATAAACGAAAATATTTAGGGTTACTTCGTAAAGAAACTGCCTAATCTATCTTGATGAAAATTTGCAGCTTTCATCCCAGAGTCGAGCATGGGTATTTTTCATCCCGGGAGATCAAAATGATCCTTAAATCCTACTTATTAGGATCAAAACAACTCAGAATTTAAGAATTAATATAATGTTTGAGAAATAGGTAATATAATTATTTTAAATGTGATTCTAACGTGTCTTTTAGACAAAGAAATCTCACTCTTTCAAGTACTTTGTGGGGAATTTTACCGCGCTTTAGCCACTGAAAGCCCTGAAATCTTACACCCCTTTTTTAACACTTACAACTGCGAAATATGATAATAGCTTGAATTATCCATCGCTTATACTATTTATCTCATATTTTTTTCGGGTAAATCGTCGAAAAATATAAATCCACATTAGGATATTGGGTCCACGATAAATTTCAGCTTCGGCTTAGTGGGGCGATTCCCCGGAATGGTACAATGACTTATAACAGAAAATACATTTGACCTATTTACCCCCCTCATCCCCCTTTATGAACATAACCAGTTACGAAGACCCCCCAAATTTGGCATGTACCCTATGAGAGTTTGAAATACATCTCGAAAGGGTGGGTCGAAATAAATTGGCGATGGCTTGGTCAGTGTTCAACAAGAAAGTAGCAAGAACAATTTTTCAATTTTTTTCTGTATGAGTTGAAGTGGCTTTTTATTGAGATCGAATGTTTCTTTTTCGATCAGCAGTGGATTTATCTTTTGTTGCTATTTATTTCCTTGTTTATTTCGTTTTCTTTCTTTGTAACACAATCATTTATATTAGAGAGACTAAGCTTTTTGTCAGATCCACACTTCAAACCGGATTCTGCACGATATTCTGTCGTACTTATTAATACGAATCTTTCGTTAGAGTAATGAAAATACAGTTTCAGGTGGTAATTTTTTTTTTTTTCGTTTATTCACATCACGCAGCTTAACTTTTAAATTGCTTGCATTCAAATTAAAAGCCGGCGGTCTTAACCGGCGACTTCGAGTAGTCGAGTTGCCGGATATTGTTGAGTTGCTGGCTACACGCACGAAAAAGCATGACTCATTGTCACATTCCGAGTGCAAGCGAAAGCGCGGAACAAGCGATAGAGGAAATATTTCTATGTTCACGCGTTTGTTTGTTAAGTTGACTTAATATATAATTGGAAAATATAATTATTATTAGATATAAATAGGTAGTACGTTGCAAAGTCATCTCCGTCGAAACCATTCAAAATCACATTTCCGATGAATTAAGTCGTTAAAATAAAAAAAATGGCCCTGAATTTGTCCAAATCGAGTCAGACAACTCCGTCAATTATACAGCATGTGAAATATGTGCTAAGTTTACGTATATACAGTGTAGGAGCGCGTAGGGGACAAATAAATTCATATGTATATAGATTCTTTGAAACCTTCGCAGACGTAACAAACAATTTACCAGAGATTAATCTTAATCGGATAAATAGTTTAGCAGTGCATAGAGGACATACAGACAGACATTTGATTTTTATTTATATATTGACTAATTAAATAAATCTGCATGGCGCTCTACCGTTACTAACTGCCAAAAGATACAAAATCAAAGAGTAGGTGGCAAAGTTGAACGTTGCGATATATCAACGTCGATAACCGAAGCCGTTACAGACACCTGTTACCTTTCAACTCTCGTAATGGCCGTAATGGAGTCATAAAACTTACCTGAAACAGAAAGAGACTAAATTTAATATGTTATCCTCGTTAAAGCGACTACTGTAAAACCATGCGACATTGGAATAAAGCGCACTACTTTTGCTACGTTTTTGTTACCTGTTACCTCTGCAATGTAATCTTCATAGCTGAGGGATCTGATCCTTTCCATTAATTACATAATGGTGAAGGTTTTATAACCTTTCGCTACTCGTCTACGTTTGACTCGTCTATACGAGTACGGAATTTTGACTCTTAGGTTTAAAAATTATCATCAGAGTACAGGAGAAATGTAAAGCAGTCCGAGCGATAGCTTTATATACTCTATACTAGGAAAGAAGATAACTCAAATCTGAATCTCCAAGTTACTGACTTAGGCTGACTTAGGTCACCTTAGGTCAACGTTGCTTGTTCTGCTGCAGAGTGCGGCAGAACGAAGGTTATGTGGGACTCCCCCTACATGAGGGAATGGGGGTATACCCACTAAAAACCACCACGGCATGACCCTCATGCTGTCTGTGCTGGACGCCTGGGGAACCCAAAGTATGCATCCCAGGTGTCTGGCAGCTGCCCCAGCCGGGGCTCCCGCTCACCTCTGGGCTGTCCCTCGAAAGGCTCGCGCCCTCCCGTAATTTTTAACGAGGTTTCTTCCTCCCGCGATGGGCATCGCTGCCCCCCGCCCCGAGGTGTCTCACCCCCAGTTTCATCCGCAGTGCCCTCTGCTATTCAGAGGGACATCAGAGGGACAATCAGAGGGACTCCGCCAGGTCATTGGCCGTGGCTAACAATAGTTCCGTAGGAAAATTATTAACCACGTTACCGGGGCGCACTGGCCCGAATACTGCTCTTCCCCTCGGACATATCCAAGAGGACCAGCAGCACCCAGGCACACTGGGAGGTTACCTGGCTAGCACCCCGAGACCACCAATCCTAAGAAAACCCCTGGCCATTAAGGGATCACAACTCTCAGCAGAGGAGAATACAATATAGAGAGAGATATAGACGTAAATTCGTTACTTATTTGAAGTTATTTTAGTGTTAAGTACCTACTCGAAAAGCTTCCCGTTATATAATCGTGAGGCAGTTTTGCGCCTCGCAACTAAAACCAGGCACGCAGGTGCTGCAGTGCTCGGTTTTTGTACGCTTTTAGTAAATCCCGAGAGAGTTCCCAAGTACTTTGCAAAGCAAATTAGCGAGGTACCTACTTACCTGTATCCCGAAAATTTTACTTTATATTCTCCATTAAAAAAAATTGTAATGTATATTCCACTGCGTCGAAGTTTTGCTCGGCTTTCTTTTAAAATGTGTATAAAATTTCATGTTGTAAGATTATTCTTGTGAATTTGCTAATGGCTAGATTAAATTACGTTAGTAAAATAAATGTAGAAATAATGTATTTTTACTGCGTATGCTGTCGTGTTAAGCGCAAAAGCGGTATCTCAAAAAAATCGTTTTCTTGATTTTAATGACATCGGATAGCTTAAAAAAATACGCATCTAATGAACTAATCCAAATAGTGGTATCTTAATTAGAACATAATATAAAAACCCTTAAAAAGCTTTTCCCTATCTCAATTTTGCTAGATCAATAGTGATTTAAAAGCACTTGTAAAAGTTTATTTGAATAAAGAACTTTTTTATTCCATTCTATCCTATACACGAAAAAATAAAGTACGTAATATAATGCATTTAAATTATATTTAAAGCAAAACAAACAACCCGCAACGTGAAAAGAAAACTATATTTAGAAACTTCGATTTTCTCTAAACTTGCTTTTACTGAGATACAGCTTTTGAATGAAGAGTAGACCTAAATCAGTAAAAAAGGACTGGATCTTGGGAGATCTCACCACATTAACCGTCCAAGGCTTCCAAGTATTCTGACCAAATCGCATTGTTGCAGGTCTACTGATTATTTAGCTGATCTATCTACTGTTAAGAAGTTCATACAGTAAAAGTCTTAAAAAATTATTCAATTTTTGTTATTCATACGAAAATCGGAGATGAAAATTATAAATTAATAGATAAAATTGAATAAAATAAAGACAAACCAATAGTTTGTCTGTCTGTTTGCTAGCTTTACACGGCCCAACAGTTTAACCGATGAAATTTGTTACAGAGATAACTTACATCCCATCTCATCCCATTACGTCGCATATTCCATTCGTCGCAATTCGCATATTCGATTCGTCGCATATTTGTTGTGAAACAACTGTGCCGTGAAGAATTATTCCTTTCTTGAACTGATTAAATATTCCTTTTCATCCAGATCTTTCTGAAACCTAGGACATTTCAGAGGAAAAAAAATAAAAAAAGAAGAATAAGAAACGTTTTCTTACTTTTTGTGAGTTAGGTCCCTATTACAAATGTGCAGTTAAGAAACTTCGCTTCAAAAAATACTAAAACTAGCATGCAGTGCCGAAAATTTCCCTCATCCAAAATATCTAGGCATACTTTACTGAAATTCCGAAAGCGATGTCATAAATCAATCATACATTTATCAATCATAAATCAATCGTACAAGAGACCTTTCGCTTTTTTTTCCGAATAACCGATATTATAATTTTGAGGGCACAGAAATATCGTGTAGCAAAAATTTTAATTATAATACAGTGATAAAAAAGGAACGATCCCTTTGGGAGGATATTTTACGTTATATTTAGTAGGGTTGCCAAAACTGTTTTTTATTCCTTTAGAAATGCTTGTAGTCAACATATTGTATGTTGTAACTCTGTTTACGATCACCTGTTAATTCCGAGCTTGTAAAATTAATTAGTGAACTTAATTTTTGATAAATAAAATTTACGTGTTGCGGTGTCGTTTCTCGCTGCATTATCTGCGGCGTCGCTGTGGCGACCTACATAGAAAAATCTGTGGTATGCGACACGGCGCGCTGTCAAATGTCACTTGTCACAATGCAATCGCCATTTGCGAAGCCGCACCATCAGTGTCGCATACAATCTGACAAAATCACTACGTTGTGGAGCCGCAACGCATCGTGAGCGTCGCTCTTAGTGACAATAGGAATATAAATAAATATAAATATAAATATTCACACATACACACACGGTCGACTGTTCCTAAAGTAGGCAACTTAATAATGCCTGTGTTATAGGTAACAGCCGACTGATAGACATATTATTTACATACATACTACATTATATTTATATATATATTTGGTAAATGTATAAATACATAGTATACTTATATATTTACATACACCCAGACTCGGGGCGGGAATCGAACCCGTGACCCCGGAGCAGAAGGCAGGGTTACTGCTAACCGCGCCAACGGGTCAGTCAGGAATAGCGATGAAAATGATCAAATTCTGCGTCCATTGATATAAACCTAAGTTACAAGTTATTTCCTAAACAAGTATTTAACTCAACGTGCGGCAACCCTATGACTGATCTTTTTAAGGAATAAAATTTTACGTAATATAATATTATTTTCCAGCTCACGACGCGTGATTTCTTTGAAGTCACTAATAATAATTATTATATAATACCGCGTAAGAAAAAAAAGTCCCTTTGAAAAGTTACTCCTGCGTAATTTTCCCTTTGTGAAATCGAATAAATGACACAAAATAATTCAAGAGCCATAGCATAATTTTATAATACTGCCCTTTGAATTGAGATAATGTGGCTATTTATGTAGTAGGTAGACAATCTCTAAACTAAACAAAATTGACAGGTATTAAAATAGTGCTATCCTTTTCCGCAGGGAACATTTTGAAAGAGATAAGAATAGTTTTAAACATGTCATTTTAGTTTTAGCTTAGAGATTGTGTAAAAGAGAATTAGCCCAGTCTATATAAATCTATAAAAATAAATAAAATAGTCGCTATAAAGTCCGCCAACCCGCATTAGAGCAGTGTGGCGGGTCTAAGCTCTAAATCCCTCTCTCCTATAAGAGAGGAGGCCTGTGCCCAGCAGTGGGATGTAAAAAGGCTGTAGTGGTGGTGGTGGTGGATCTCCAAAAACCCCTTTAACCAAAACCAAACTACTTACCAAAATATTATTACATAACATTTACGTCTCCCAATTACATCGGATCTTGGACACAAACCAATAATTCCTTCCAATCGGAGGCGAATCGTGAGCGCCATGTGTTCCCATCGTAAAAACTCAAGGATACAATATATAAACCGCGAAAATAAACCTTGTTCTGTCGTAAATAAGGGCGTTAGTTCAAGTGGGTGCTAGCACATATACCTACTCCCGTCGCGGGTTGTAGAGGAAATTTATTGCCTTTATTGACCGTTGCCGTTATAGTGTAAGCTCTAGCTTTCTTACCACATTAAGTTGTTGCAACAAGGAATCGACGGTCTTTATCGGGTGTAACTTACGAGCACGACTTTACATAACTATATACTGTATCTATATATATTACCGGACAAACCCGATTTCAGGAAAAACTAGTTTTGCATAGGCTAAACTAGTTCTTCCTATACGCGATAGGATTAACTAGTATAGCCTAGTCCAAACTAGTTTTTCCTAAGCCTCATAGGATAAACCAGTTTAGCCTAGGCCAAACTAGTTGATCCTGATATAAATACGCACACTCTAGGATAAACTAGTACGGCCTTCATCTCAGCTAAATTGGTTTATTGTATTAATATGTATTTTGGATGTTAATAGCTCCAGCATAGCTTATAATCATCGATGTCTTATAATACTCCAGTTCATTTATGTGCAGAAATCTTACCCAGTTTGTAAAAAGAAAGAAAAACGTAAATACCCGATTCGATATTTTTTGTATATTTTTCTGTATGCCAAATAATTGTTAGGTATTGGGTTTTTCTGTCAAGAAATTCTCAGTGCCAGCCCGGAGTTGGAAGCTGGCGGTGTTTCACCCCCGTACCTAGGAGAGCACGTTAAGCAGTCCGTCCGGGTTATTAACACTATCAGTTGTGACAATAATAGTTAAAGCCCGCCAACCCGCATTGGAGCAGCGTGGCGGGTCTAAGCTCTAAATCCCTCTATCTTATGAGAGAAGAGGCCTGTGCCCAGCAGTGGGACGTTAAAAAAGCTGTAATGGTTGGTGGTGGTAGTTTCTGTATGCAAAAACTGGTTCTGAATCCAGGATCTAGTCAACATATTACTATATCGCTAACGAAAGCTAGTAAAATGAAACGGTTCTAATTACTGACGGTTTATCTGTTTGTCTGTTTATCTGTTTGTCTGTTTGTCTGTATGTTTGTGCGCGCATCACGCAAAAACTACTGAATGGATTGAAACGAAACTTGGTACGATTTAAGTTCATATTACGGAGTAACATATAGGATACTTTTTATCCCGAAATTCAGCACGGTTCCCTAGGGAGAGGGGATGAAAGTCAAAACGTGTATTTAGCTGTAATTCAATAACGCGTGGTCCGATTTCATTCATTCTTTTTTTGTTAGAAAGTAGATACTTTAAAGATTACCGACTAATCTCTAAAACGCTGGATCGATTTTTATGGGACTTTCACTGGCGGATGTTTACATTTTGATCTACATAAACATCCGCCAGTGAACTTTTTACAGTTTTTAGCATGATATGAGCTCAAAGGAGCTTAGGAAAAACAAAATGATTCCTACGGGATTTTTAAAAACCAATATATATCCACGCGAACGAAGTCGCGGGTGTCCGCTTGTCGAAAATAATGTTCTTTAATTACTATAATGGAATTTACGTCTGTAAACGTACTGTACGTAATCTTACGTACTATAATGGAATGTCTGGCAGACGTTCATGATCAATCATGAATTTATTGAAGTTTGCGAGAATTTTTTATTTATTCGCATCGTAGTGATTTTGACAGTGCTAATACATATACCTACATTGCACATGTGGGTGGCGGAGACACCTCATTATTTGGAGGAATGTTTGGAGGGAAATATTCTTCGGGCATTCTTACGTCTAGCGCATAATGATAAAGGTTCTGAGAGTGCACAAAGCATAATAAATTTTGATAAAGTATCTATAACAGCATTCGATTAAAGAGTCTATCATACCAAAGATAAAGTATAAAGTGCGCAAATAAACAGGTATTTTTTTAATCCAATACTTTTATCATTCACCAATAGGTAAGTAGATAAAATATAGTCAGCCACAACACAGTTCATTACAGTGATGGGACGCGAGAACAAATGAGATAACGCGCCGGTGGAGTGTTACATCGGTCTCAGGAATTAGATTATATGGAGTTCCGAATAACACAATTCCGTTACGGATTATGGCGGTTGAATGAAATAGAGGGATCATTTCTTGAATCCATTTATTCCTTTTGTTATACACCTAACTAGCTTCAGCCCGCGGCTTCACCCGCATGAATTTCAGTTTTTACAAAGCCTGAGGGAATCGTGGATTTCCGGTTCACGTTCCCGCTCCCTTTTCCAACCTTCATACTTACTTTCAAGGAAGTTTGCTATAGTAATCTACCTATAGCTGTAGCTATAGATTTCGGTTTTTTCAAAAACCCGTAGGAACTGTGGATTTTCCAGGATAAAAAGCCTATGTGTTAAGTAAGGGCATAATCTATCTCCATTCAAAATTTCAGACAAATTGGTTTAGTAGTTGCGGCGTTAAAGAGTAACAAGCATCTACATAAAGAGTAACACACACACACACACACAAACTTTCGCTTTTATAATATTAATGTGATTAGTGTGATAAACCAGCCAGCCACTACAGCTCTAGGACAAACTATCAATATTGAGCTATGCTGCGCTATACTCTGCTATGTTCTATCGCTTTTCTAACATAATAATGAAGAAATAAACAAGCGCTGCTTCGCTGCGCTTTGCAAGGCCGCGATTTTAGAATAATGACAAGTAATGAAAGATGAAAAATTTATCACAAGAACGAAACAGATTTCAGGGAGAACTAGTGCCAAAATGTTGCAAGGGATTGGAAGTTCTTGAATAGCTATATCTAGGTGGTATACGATCACATAATATACATAGTAACAATGTCTTGATTTTATTGTAATCTTAATTATTTAAAAAAAAACATGGTTACTGTACATTACATAAAAAGCCATGGTACAGCTACAGCATGGTAACAGCAGCAGCTAAGCGAAGTGACTGGTTCCCAAACTACGATCACCTGTGCTATGGGAAGAGAGTCTTTCATACGAATATACGATGGATTCTAATAGTGTGAATAGGCATTTTCTAGGCAAGCGAGTTCCGACTTAAACCCCATCATTGCTTTCCATCAGGCATCATTGTCATCAAGCGCAAGCGTAAGTAATACAATAGCGATGACAACAAAAAGATAATTTACTCAATATTAAAGTTACAAACAAAATTTAAACTAAAGTCCTTAAATGTACCTACCTAAGTTCTTAACCTTTAAGTACCGACGTACTATTTTAGTCACATAAGTACCGACGTGAGGTCTGCCAGACCACCATAGTTTTCCAATCGAAAACTTTTGTGTTTCTTATTATTCTTCTAAAAAAATGTTTCTATGTATTGTTAAATATCTACTTATTGTATAAGTAAAACAAAATGTAGAAGTTTTCACATTTATTACTGATTATAAGCATTAACATAGCATTCATAGATTCTTCGTTTGAAAAAAATAACTTTTATCTTAATAATTCATATGTATCAGTAATACTATTATTTTTTCTTAAACACAATTTTTTCTTAAAGATTAATAGCTACATAAATAATAAAAAAATAAAAAACCTTAATAACCAACCGTTTTCTCAAAAATCACAGGGTATCAAATTGCAGGAACTATCAAAGTTTACAAACAGTCTTTGCATAGGCTTACTGCATTGTAGGCACACGTGTTTCATACAAGAATCACAGTCTGTTCAGGTGCTGAATTATGGTCACTCTCCAGCAGTAAAATTTGGGTAGATATCCTTAGATTCGGACTCTGAACTCTCATTTAGCTATTCCACTAAATGTTCTTGGTGGTCTTTATATTGAAGCAGTGTTTGATATCTTTTCTCACCTACAGGAACACTTTTATTTTTATTTATGGCTGCCCGTTTCATGTCTGAAGAACCTGGCTAATCCATTGTTATAACTGACTGAAAATAAAAGAGAAAACAATATAATCTGAAAAAAGTCGCATCCAAAAAAAGTTACATAAGTACCGACGAGTGGTCTGACAGACCACTCGTGATCTTATAAAAATCAAAACTTACCGAAATCGTACGCGCCGACGCTGCCACTCTGCAGGAACGCTTCTGGGCGAGTTCCCGAGGGGTAGAGAGAAGCACAGTAGGATAGTTTTTCGCTAACATAGGTAATCAGACTTTTCGACCTCTCGAGGTGTCTGTCAGACCACACGTCGGTACTTAAAGGTTAATATAGAACTTAAACATTTCAAGAAATCCAAGACACTCATAAGTTACTAGTTCCGTCACAGTCATTGACTTTTAAAAGGACCACGTAGGTGTTTCCGTTAAAAGCGTAGCGAGTGGACGGCTAAAATCTAGGAAAAGTGTCAGCGCGCAACTGTGACAAGGCTCTTAGCGTTTTAGACTTTACGCCGGTTCGTCGCGTCGCGTCGGTTCATTGATCTTAAAATAGTTGAAAACGATGTGTCCCATAATATGGAATCTAGTAATGGAAATTTAATATTTCACGTGATGACATGTACCAATACCACTCTACTGGGCACAGGCCTCCTCTCTCATAGGAGTATCATATCTCATAGGAGTATCATATCCTCCTATGATATCCTATCTATCATATAGTCCCCTTTGGCATCGTTTTGGATACGGAAACCTAAAAATCAAGATTCTTAATTATTGTTTCCTACATTAAGTGCACGTAGTATTAAGCCTCGTTGGTCTAGTGGTTAGCATACTCAACCGCAGATCACGAGGTCCCGGGTTCGATTCCCGGGTCGGACAAAAATTGTTAGGTATTGGGTTTTTCTGTCAAGAAATTCTCTGTACCAGCCCGGAGTTGCTAGTTGGCGGTGTTTCACCCCCGTGCCTCTGAGAGCACGTTAAACATTCGTTCCCGGTTATTACCTCCGAACGTTCAAAGCCCGCCAACCCGCATTGGAGCACCGTGGCGGGTATAAGCTCTAAATCCCTCTCTCCTATGAGAGAGGAGGCCTATGTCCAGCAGTGGGACGTTAAAAGGCTGTAATGGTGGTGGTAGATCAAGCACAAGTTGGAATTGACCTGACGCATGTTATAGCGCGCCTAATACTGCTCAATTGTTTTTTCAGTGCAGAAAAATGTCTCTCCTGAGCGTCTCGTGGCTTTAGCAGCCCCTGCGGGTATTAGGGCCGTGAACGAACTCCTAAGTCAGAAGATAAGAAACGTTCCCCTTACGAAGGAAGGGTCGAAGATTTCAATTTAATGAGCGGCAAGATTAGGGCCCTCCAGGCGCCATTACAGTAATTCTTGCCTATAAAAGAGATATATGGGAATGGCCATTGTTTAATTAATATGGTCTGAAGTTCATTTGAACTTTTTGTATCCAATTCATTGAGTTGCTTCTTTAGCTTTTTAGGGTAGATACCTATCGTACATAAAAAAAAATTAAAGTCTTTTGAATTCGCGTTCTATCTATAGTTCAACTTTTAATTATCTGCAGTAATCTGACGTTTCCTAATGTCATTCCGTAAAATAATGTTGCCAACCCCATTTCTATAGTGATGTGATACGTTCAATTCATTCAATTTCATTCACAAAAGTTTCGTTCAAAGTTACTCTTTCATTATCATCATAATTTTATTTATCTACTAAGTAAATCGATGGCTCCTACGTATAAAAGCCAACTAATTTTGTCGTCTTGACTTTTTGTGGCAAACGCATCCTATTGGTACAAATAATAATAATAGCTTTAATTCAAAAAAATAAACGTACAAATGGTAATTTTAGACTTACACTTGTTTATGCTTCCGGCCAATCTGCATAATTTTTTTATCGTGTTGTTACGTTTATTATCATCTAAGTCATCTTTTTGTTATTACATAAATAACTAAAATATGACTTCCGATTAATATATATAAAATCGACACTTAAGCCTAAACTACTTGTTTTGATTCTTGTTTGTCTGTATCTTGTTCAGCACGATTTCTTTGGAAGAGGGGATGGAAGTTTATTTTGTACAACTCAGCATTAGTGTACAACTCAGCGTCAGTGTACTGGTTTCTTGAGATGCTTTTTTTTACGCCAGTTAAGATTTTTTTTTTGTTAATTTGTGATTTTACTAACAAACAATGTGAAAGACTTTTTGTATAATTTTAGGTAATTTTATTGATTAAACTGTGATCTTTAAAAAAAAACTTGCTTTTGTTAACTAGGTATTTCTTAAGAAAACACAATACGTTTTAAATACGGGTCCATAACTATACGTTTTAAAGAGTAAAGACTATAGAACTGAAAACCAGATCATAAATAATTTATATTTATTGTGTGAGATAACAACTTAATTTAACTTTCACTATATGATGAGTAAAAATATAAAAAAATACATATTTTAACGGCCACTTTGGCACATTGGCCTTATTAGGTTGTTTTTGGAGTAAAATAAATATAATAAAAACTAATGTACAAGGGTTAAAGTGCAGTAAAAGAAAAACTAAAATATATACAAATATAACACTATGTTGTAAATAAGGACGATATCTGTCATAGTTAACATGCTGCTGCCCCTTTATTTAAAAAATGATATTTTTAAAAGAATACTTACTAGTTATTCAGAAAAAAATATATTGAACAGTAGTTACATATTTTTGGAATCTACTTATAATTTTCTAGATGATTTTGACCTTCCTGGAGCAGTGGTGAGTGCTTAGGTCTTTTGCAGGGGCAATTTGGGATTTTATAATTTCTAAATTGTTTTTGGTCCGGTCTGGTGGTAGGCTTTAGCCGTGACTGGTTAGCACCCTACTGGCAAAGCTGTGCCGGCCGGCTGCCAAGCGATTTAGCGTTCCGGTGTTCCGGTAGGATGCCGTGTAGAAACCGATCAGGGGTATGCATACCTCTTTCAAGTCTGCCCGCTTCCGTATTCGACTGCATCATCATTTACCATCAGGTAAGATTGCAGTCAAGGGCTAACTTGTAGTTGAATAAAAAAAATAGATGATGATTATGAACTTAATCTGATTTTTGATTATTTTTTTTCAACTTTTGTCTTTAATGCGGAATCATGGTCACTCCATCATACGGGTGAGAGAGTTTCGTATCGACGGGATGAACATTCAATGTTTGACAGTTACAAAACCCATGAACATTTTGTATGGGAAAATGTTTTTTCTTTTATTTTTTCGTCAATTTTCCAATATTTTAACAGTTATTCTGCTATTCGGGACGGAGACAAATACAACAAATCAAAAACCATGAAAATCGGTCCAGCCGTTCTCGAGTCATAGGTGTTCTAACAAACCAGACTTTGTTTTATATATTAAAGATATATGTATTTATATATATACAAATATATAGGTACACTTTGTACATAAAATATAATAATTACTTAAAATATGAACTTTAATTTGAATGAAATAATTGAATGATTCAAATCAATCACCTGTACCCCATCCCTATTTTATTTTCGTTAAAAAGTGACAACCCACGAAACTACACATTAGTGCATACAATTAAAAGGGGGAATTATAAAACGAGCGAACAAATAAAAACTTTGCGACTGATGATGACATACTGTTTTAATAACTTGAGCGGTATGAATTTGAGTAAGCGAAAAATTAACTAAACTGACGACGAATATTGATTTATAATAAAATCCAGAACGAGCTTACAAAAAGTGGATTGTGATAAATCCATTTCAGATATTAAAATTTTATCTGAGCGACTTCATTACTAAGTGAGCGACTGGAAATACAGAGAGGGCAACTTCAATATTAAGATAGATTCGATTTTTCTAAGTGAGGTTATACTTAGCGAACTACTAAAAAGTTCACTTTGAGCAAAGTTTTGTAAGCTGCTTTATTAATGATTATTGGTTACTGATATTCTATTTGAGGGCTTATGTTTTTTATTTTGATACGCTTTTTTAATGAAAATACCAGGTTAAAAAACACCAGGATTCCAAAAACACCAGCTAGGTTAGGTTAGGTTAGAACAGTTACCACAACGCACGAGCCGAGCGAGCGAAGCGAGCGTGCCGCGGCAGCGGCCGGCGAAGTGCCAGATCCAAATTTTTTACGGAGTACATTGTTTTATTTAATTACCCTTATATTTCAATAATAAAATTTCTCAACTAATAGAATAGTGTTTCTTCAAATAGTTATTTCATATTATTTTTATTTTTTAAATGTGAGCTCATTATACTCTGCTCATTAGTGTATTTTTCAAAGTGGTTTTTGTATTCGAAACACTTCATTTAAGATAAAATGCCGCTCAGTATAAAAAATACATTTGCCAAATATTGAAAAAAATGCAGGACGTAACGTTGACACTCAAACAAATATTAGGTCGCTCAAATATTATGAAGCTGCTCATTTTGTATTTTAAGTAACTCAAATTAATGTTTGTAAGTTGCTGTTTTGTTGATTTCTCGTCACTCGCAGTCAGTCGCTCACTTTGTAATTCTATAACCCAAATTAATTAATTTTGACACTTAGAACTGTAATTTACAGTCACTCGTTTTATTACTACCCAATTAAAAGTCGAAGTATATATTCTGTCATAGGGTTCATAAAAAATGTCAAAGCTGTAAACTGCATAAGTTAGGGTAAGTTTACCTCAACTATACTATTCGAAGAATTAAAAAAAAATACAATAATTAGGGCCTGTTTCATTACCGTCCAGTGTAGGATAGCTTATTCACAAGTTTTGTCTTTGTCACTTGATATAAAGTAAGAAAGTGACAAAGCTTACGTTTAGGCTACCCGACATTTATGGTGGAAGGTGGTGAAACAGGCCCTAATTCTTTCTCTCCTGCTAGGCGGACCGAAGACATCAGACATATCGCAAGAGGCCGCTGGTTACAAGCGGTGCAAGACCGTGGCGAGTAGAAGTCGCTATACAAGACACGTAGAGGTACGCCAAGCAGTAGTATTACACATTAGTCTTACTCAGTTTACATATATAGAGCACTAGCCGACCCTCGCGACTTCGTCCGCCTGGATATAGGTTTTATATAGGATCGGATTGGATCCCATAATCCTTTTTTGAACCTAAACTAAATGTAGCCTAAGTTACTCCTTATAACATCACCTATCTGCCATTGAAAGTTCCATCAAAATTGATCCAGCCGTTTCGGTAATTAGCTGGAACAAATAGACAGATCGACAAACATAAATTTAAACGCACACCAGTTTAAATTAAGCCGTACGTTCAAAGATCCGGGTCCCAAGTTATTTGAACCCAATAAATGTCTGTCATTTCTGAACTAATAAAGCTATGACCTTGAAATATTTACGGGACAATACTTAAAGTACTACCTTTCTAACAAAAAAAGAATGAGTTAAATCGAACTACGCGTTAATGAATTACAGCTAAATACATGTTTTAACTTTCTTCCCCTCTCCCTAGGGAACCGTGCTGAATTTCGGGATAAAAAGTATCCTATAACCTACCTCGGAGTATAAACTCAAATCGTACCAAGTTTTATTTGAATCCATTCAGTAGTTTCGGCGTGATGCGCGGCCAAGATACAGACAGACAGACAGACAGACAGACAGACAGACAGACAGACAGACAGACAGACAAAAATGAAAAAAATTGCAGTTTTGGCTTCAGTATCGATTATAGAGTGCCCTCCAATAAAAATTTTCAAAATATCTTCAATGTACAGAATTGGATCTGTTACAGTTTTATTATATTATAGAAGATAGATTGTCCTGTCAGTTGAAGTGTCGGAGGTGTGACTCAGTGGTCTGCGATACTATAAGAATTTACGCAGTATATCCGCTAAGGTATGTATCCTACTAATAATAATATTATAAATGTGAAAGTGTGGATGTTTGGATGTTTGGCTGTTTGTTACTCAATCACGCAAAAACTACTAGATGCATTTGGCTGTTTGGAATGGAGATAGATTATATCCTGGATTAACACATAGGCTACTTTTTATTCCTGGAAAAATCCACAGTTCCCACGGGATTTTGAAAAACCGAAATCTATAGCTACAGCTATAGGTAGATTACTATAGCAAACTTCCTTGAAAGTAGGTATAAAGGTTGGAATAGGGAGCGGGAACGGGAACTGGAAATCCACGATTCCCTCGGGATTTGTGAAAAACTGAAATTCACGCGGGCGAAGCCGCGGGCAGAAGCTAGTAATATATAAGGTAAGGCACGTACATATACGGTAAGGTATATAAAAGATAAAGTACACCACAATAACATCACTCAGTACAATAGAATAGAATAGAATAGAATAGAAAAGTTTTTTATTCAAATAAACTTTTACAAGTGCTTTTGAATCGTCGATTGAGTCTACCACAGGTTTGGAATGCAGTTCCAGCCGAGAAGAACCTGTAAGAAACTCGGCGGTTGCTCTTTTTTAAAAATAACATTATAACAATTATTATTATTAATGTACATGATTGAAATGCCGTCTCGCGCATTGCTGGAACGAGTTAAATCCAAGCTTTTTTATCGTTTATATAATCTTCAATTGTATAATAAGCTTTTTTTATGAGCATACTTTTAATAAAGTTCTTAAACTTGTGTAAAGGCAAGTCTAAGACATATTTTTTATTCAGATAAACTTTTACAAGTGCTTTTGAATCGACAAATGAATCTACCACTGGTTCGGAATGGTGCTTACAATTCTACACGTTAAGAAGGGCAGACAAAAGTAGCCCCATTTCCGACGGCGGCACCCGTTCACGAGCATGACGCATGATCCAGCCATTGCTTCGCTCAACCATATTTGAGGGAACGTAACAACCCGCACCACACGACACCACCACAGAAATGTTTAAAGAGAGCGTGACATACTTAGGCTACCCATGATTAAAGCTACAATTGATAATAACCCCCATTATCGGCAAACGTCACTTCCATAACGCCCGTTTCCCGCGTAACAGTGGGCCGCCGCCATATTTCTCTGTTACAGACGAAATGGGGACAGTTTGTCAGGGGGTTACTGTAATGGTGCCACCAAGGGTTAATCCAGCCCTAGTGACTCCGAATTCAAATTCTGAATCCTTTTCAGGGGACGGGTATGAATCGGTTCGGAAATTTTCGGCTATAAATAGACGAATTTAATATTGTTCGAGCATCAGATATTATTATTTGTAATTGAGGGTCTAAATATTGATTGCGCCGATAATATTATGGAGTAAGTAACAAAACCAATAACAAGTATAAATTAAAAATTTAAAAAACCCCCGACATTCGCCATTTTGTGGTGGCGGCCATCTTGGATTTGCGTAGTGCTATTCTACTAGTCAAGCCCTTTCATTTGATACCCATATTGAGGGTGTTGTGATAAAATATGTAATCCGCCATTTTGTAGCGGCGGCCATCGTAGACCGATTTTCATCAAACATAGCTAACAACACTCTCGACTAATTCACCTTTCAAACGAAAGAAACCGCATTCAAATCGGTTCACCCGTTTGAGCGCTACAGGGGAACAGACACACACACACACACACACACACACACACTCACACATGCACACACACACACACTTGAAATGGTTAATTGAATTCTTTGAAGTCGAAAAAAAAGAGTGCTGAACTACTCGAAACAATGACTTGCCGACCGAAATTCATCCACGGCGCATGGAGACGGATGGAGGCGCCAACTGCGCAGCAGATATTATAGTGCACTGCACACCTGACATACATAATAGACCTTCACGCTTTATATGCGGATACCTGCCCAGTGCGAAGCTGAAGATGTCGATGATTATAGTGTACAAGTGTGTACACAATATAGTCACAGGTGCTATCTCTATTCCCTCGCTCTCATAGTCCGATGGGACGTCAATGCGCCACGACCGGAGAGAGATTAGACGCAGGACCGACCGACCCTTACCAACCGACCTGTGAGCTTACGTGCTCTCCGAGGCACGAGGTGTATCTAACACCTCCCTAACTCTGAGCTGCTACTGAGAATTTTCTCAAAGAAAAACGCTTTTTTTTTGGCCCTACATGAGACTCGAACTCAGGACCTCAAATTCCGCACGCGAACAAGCTACCCACCATATCAATGAGGCAGTTGAGTTACTCGAAATATAAAACCAATGCCACAGTTCTCCAATCACATACAGCAATAACGTATCAAATATACGACCGACTCCGTTCAGACTGCAATAGTCATAAAGTGCAGTATTGATTGTTGTTATTATAAATTTTAATGATTATATTCTGTGATTTCCACTGCACCGTAGCAATGATAGCTTTGGGTTTATTTGTTGATGATATTGACCTATTATTTTTCAATAACTCCTCTTTTATATTACTATACTAGATTCTGCCCGCGGCTTCGCCCCCGTGAATTTCGGTTTTTCACAAATCCCGAGGGAATAGTGGATTTCCGGTTGCAGTTCCCACTCCCTTTTCCAACCTTTATACCTACTTTCAAGGAAGTTCGCTATAGTAATCTAACTATAGCTGTAGCTATAGATTTCGGTTTTTTCAAAATCCCGTGGGATGTGCATTTTTCCAAGATAAATAGTAGCCTATGTGTTGCCAATGCATGCAACACTGCAAGTTGTTCCAATAATGTGTTTTAAGAGCATATTTTACCTCAGGACAGTCAGCACCCTCTATGGCGTTTTGGAGTTCTATATCTATTTTAGTCCCAAAGGAATACTTTTCCGGGATAAATAGTAGCCTATATGTTAAGTCAGGGCATAAGCTATCTCCATTCAAAATTTTAGCCAAATCGGTTCAGTAGTTGCGGCGTGATTGAGTAACAAACATCCAAACGTCCAAACATCTAAACATCCAAACATCCAAACATCCAAACATCCACACTTTCACATTTTTATAATATTAGTAGGATTTTTTAACCCCCGACGCAAAAACGACGGGGTGTTATAAGTTTGACGTGTCTGTGTGTGTGTGGTGTGTCTGTCTGTTCCCCTGTAGCGCTCAAACGGGTGAACCGATTTGAATGCGGTTTTTTTTTTTGTTAGAAAAGTGAATTAGTCGAGAGTGTTGTTAGCAATGTTTGATGAAAATCGATCCAAAATGGCCGCTGTTACAAAGTGGCGGATTACATATTATTTCACAACTCCCTTAATATGGATATCAAATGAAAGGACTTGACTAGTAAAATAGCATTATGCAAATCCAAGATGGCTGCCGCCACAAAATGGCGAATGTCGGGGGTTTTTTAAATTTTTAATTTATACTTGTAAGCGAAACTGTGAGTTTAGTAGAGTGGTCATTAAACTAGTGAAATTGGGCGAACACTACAAAATTAATTGAGCAGATCATATAAAACGCAAACCAGGATATGAAAAGCCGCCGAGTCATACCATACGTCATAATTCACAAAACTTCCGAGCCAGACCAGTTCTGGGAACATTTTATTTCGGCGAACTCCTTTGTGAGGCAAGATTTATTGTATTAATACAGCACATTTCGCCTCAGCACTAACTATATATAATCCCGGTCTTAATGTACGTACGTCTGAGTGTAATAGTGCACACTTTATGTCTTTTTATTATACGACTGCCTGAAAAAAGGAGTATATTGTTTTTAGGGTTCATGTATGTATGTGAGTTTGTATATTCCACCATAACTTCTATACGCCTGAACCGATTTTGATGAATGGGGTGACCATGGTCCCGCATTAAAGACTGAAGTTGAAAAAAAATCGTAAATTTATAATTGTCATGTGTCAGATTATTGTTGAAATTCAATTAGAATTTACAGATTATAATATTAATTTCATAATTGAAATATGTTAGAATAAACTGACATTTGATTCATTTATTGGCGCGAACCGCCATCTTGAATTATTGGTATAAATACGGGCACTTCGAAGCCATGAATTCAGTCTCCACCAGAGACTCAACCGACTATTAGATGCTTCAGCGTCTAGGTCGTGATATTTGATTGAGGGTTGCGATAGCAATCACACCCTAATCGAATAAATGCTGCCATTTTGGACTTAGCTGAGTGAGAGTGAGTTAATTAATTAATTAGTATAAAATAGATTTGAAAAGAGATCTCAGTTAAACTAATCTGTGATTCGATATTAATTAAGTTTGTGCGGGTGATAAATAAAAATACTTTAATAATAGTTTGATTTAGTTTTAATATTAAACCTTATCCTGCTTCTGTAATGATGATGTTTACACATGTAGTATAACAAAAATAAAGAAGCAGCAGGGCAGTCGTATTTTTTAATTTTGTTAATACCGAGTTGTTTAATAGGTACTATAATGTGGCTAATTCTGTTGTACACAATCTCTAAACTTAAACTAAAATGACAGGGCTAAATATATTCTTATCTCTTTCCCAACGATACGTGCGGAAAAGGATAGCACTATTTTTAAACCTGTCAATTTAGTTTAGAGAACAGTATTAGCCACACTGTGGTGGCTTTTAGACTTTTTTTATAGAGACGAGACGACATTGTTTAAAAAAGTACAATTTCCAATTATTATTTTACGGGTTCAAGTGCACTACATTCTAATTTCATTATCGTCTTCATCATTATCAACCCATTACCAGTCCATTATAGGCACGGATCTCTTCTCAGAATGAGAAGGGTTTAGGCCGTAGGCAAGTGCAGATTGGCAGACTTCACACATCTATGAGAACATTACGGATAACTCTCAGGCATGCAGGTTTCCTCACGATGTTTTTCTTCACCGTTAAAAGTAAGTAATATTTAATTGCTTAAAACGTACATAACGTACGAATTTATATTTCATCATCATCATGATCAACCCATTACCGGCTCACTACAGAGCACGGGTCTCCTCTCAGAGTGAGAAGGATTTTGGCCATAGTCTACCACGCTGGCCAAGCGGATTGGCAGACTTCACACACCTTTGAGAACGTTATGGAGAACTCTCAGGCGTGCAGGTTTCCTCACGATGTTTTCCTTCACCGTTAAAGTAAGTGATATTTAATAGTTATTTATGCAACTGTTGTGTAATAAGGGGTATTAAAACACGAATGTGGGTTTATCACATGAGGCGAAGCCGAATGTGATAATAGTATCACATGAGTGTTTTAATACCTAATTATCAACAGTTGCATACAAGACTTTATCTACACCCATAATATGAATCCTCTATAAGATTCTAAAATAGTTAGCTTACTGCTAAACCCCCGACACTCGCCATTTTGTGTTGAAGCCCTCTTGAATTTCCATTGTGCTATTCTACTAGTCAAGCCCTTTTATTTGATACCCATATTGAGGGAGTTGTGAAAAAATATGTAATCCGCCATTTTGTGGCGTGTCCAATTTTCATGAAACATAGCTAAGAACACTCCCGACTAATTCACCTTTCAAACAAAAAAAACGCATTCAAATCGGTTCACCCGTTTGAGCACTACGGTGGAACAGACAAACAGACACACACACACACACTCACACACCCATACCCACACCCCCATCCCCACCCCCGCATTTAAACTGGTTTGAGCGCTACGGGGGAACAGACACACACACACACACACACATCCACACCCACTCCTCACATCCACACTCCATCCTCACCCCCGCATTCAATCCGGTTCACCCGTTTGAGCGCTACGGGGGAACAGACAGACAGACACACACACACGCACACACACACACACACACACATCCACACCCAACTCAAGCCAAACCCACGCCCACGCCCACGCCCACACCCCCATTCCCACCTCCGCATTCAAACCGGTTCACCTGTTTAAGTGCTACGGGGGAATAGACACACATACACACAGACACGTCAAACTTAACACCCCGTCGTATTTGCGTCGGGGTTAAAAACGGATGATGTAATATTGTACCGAATTTCATTACATCACTCGTTTGGATGATGTAATGGTTGTTACAACATTGGGTGTTCTAAAGTTGGCAATAAGCTAACTGTTTCAGAATCTTTAATAGAGGATTTAAAGCATGGGTGTAGATAAATACTTAAAACGCACATAACTCCGAAAAGTTAGAGGTGCGTGCCTGGGATCGAACCCACGACCTCCGATTAGAAGTCGGTCGTCCTAACCACTAGGCTATCACAGTTTTTTCTTTTATATTTATTCTATAGAAAAACCCATCAGTGTGAAGCTGGATCGACTAGTTATTATTAAGATTATATTGATAAAACATGTTAACAAAAACTAATACCTACTGTTGTGTACCTAAATGACAAAATATTTCATGAGTACTTTATGTGAAACCAATTTAATTACTCAAGCGGGCAGCATATTATTGTTACGTCAATATAATTGCAGTCATAATTCTGTATGAATTCAATGAATACATGAAAGGAAACAACAGTGAATTCAGTGAACACCTAAATTGGTCTCTTTTTAAACTTTTGCTCGATTATATACGAAACTCGAGCATTGTATGAAAACAAGTATAAATTAAAAATTTAAAAAACCCCCGACATTCACCATTTTGTGGTGGCGGCCATCTTATTACTAGTCAAGTCCTTTCATTTGATACCCATTCATTTGATATGATGTTGAGGGAGTTGTGTAAAAATATGCAATCCGCAATTTCGTGGCGGCGGCAATCTTGGACCGATTTTCATCAAACATCCACTCCACACACACAACACTCCTCACCTTACAAACAAAAAAAACAATATGAAAATCGGTTCATATGTTCGGGAGCTACGATGTCACAAACACACACACACACACGCACAGCCACGTCAAACTTATAACGTTTTTGCGTTGGGGGTTAATAATCTCTATTACTTACGTATCATAAACGACAGAACGGTTGTCGGCCCACTCAGGTGCTCTGTATGCTTAGTCTCACTTTTCAGAGCTCCAAAACTTTATAGTATACTATTGATCGAATCACAATGACTTCAGAGTAAAATGGATCTAAAATGGCTTAGACTAAGGTTTGAGTTTGCCAATACATTTAGCATTCGAAAACAGCCAGCGTCCCAAGCAGAAATGTTGTAAAATAAATATTCGAACTATTGAATTGCGACTTCAAAATAAGAGCCTTTCGGTTCATTTTGCTCTGAAGTCATTGTGTGTGGATACTCGAATTTCGATCATCGTTGCCACTATGTCAAAAGTCGGCATAAGGCCTCTGAAATCATATTCTCATGTGAGGACGGCTCGTAATTCACGTTTTAGGGACATACGGCCCAAAAAGTGGGCCAGCGATAAATCAACGCATACACATACGTCACGGATCTTCTTACCACTCGTAGATTTTTCCCGTCACATTAATCTGGGTCTCAAGATGACACCAGATTACGGTCGCTTTTTATGCGAAACGATTAATTTCACATGAACGAGTTTAACCACACATACCTCATCATCATGATCAACCCATTACCGGCTCACTACAGAGCACGGGTCTCCTCTCAGAGTGAGAAGGGTTTTGGCCATAGTCTACCACGCTGGCCAAGCGGATTGGCAGACTTCACACACCTTTGAGAACGTTATGGAGAACTCTCAGGCATGCAGGTTTCCTCACGATGTTTTCTTCACCGTTAAAGCAAGTGATATTTAAATACTTAAAACGCACATAACTCCGAAAAGATAGAAGTGCGTGCCCGGGATCGAACCCACGACCTCCGATTAGAAGTCGGTCGTCCTAACCACTAGACTATCACAGCTTTTTTTACACACATACCTACTTAGTTTGAATTAGATATTTGTAAATTCAGAGTTATTGTTATAGGTACATTGCAAATCAAAATCTGTTACTGTTTAAAAATTCTCTTAAAAAAATTAAAAATCTTAATTAAAAATCTGTTATAAATTACTGTTTTTTAATTCTGAATGAGACTAAATTCAACAATCCGAAATAAACTTTTAGGTATGTTTTTGATGAAATATTGCAATGGCGAATGTTTTTAAAAATGATATTGCAATGGCGAGCAACTAGAATGGCATTTTCGCGAAATTGAACTATTTTCTACCAATTTAGTAACGAAAGAATTTTGAAACAAAGTTCAAAATTGCTATACAAAAAGAATTTCGTTACAAAAAGTTTTTTTTCTTTCTCTTATTGCTTAGTAGCGGAATACAAAAATTTCATACATCAAATTTCCATCCATTGGATTAGCAATCCGCCCCGAGCTTCGCACGGGTAGTAATTACCCGCAACTAAATATATACAATTCCATAGTACATTAATTTTAATCTATCTCGTAAGGTTTAGCCAGCGTTTGCAATTTAAGCGCACAAAAATTATGTTTGTTACGACATCGCTAATCTTTCAATTTCTCGGCTATTTATAAATCTTCTTGAATTACTCTATCTATTGCTGAAAACCGCATTAAAATCCGTCGCGTAGCTCAAAAGATATAAGTTAACAAACAAAATGTATGAACTGGGAATGACTTTGTATTATACTACTCGTTATCTCTATTATTATCCTACTTAATATTATAAATGTGAAAGTGTGGATGTTTGGATGTTTGTTACTCTATAACGTCGCAACTACTGAACCAATTTGGCTGAAATTTTGAATGGAGATAGATTATGCCCTGACTTAAAACATAGGCTTTTTATCCTGGAAAAATCCACAGTTCCTGCGGGATTTTGAAACACTATCTATGTATATCTACAGCTATATATAGATTACTATAGCTAATTTCCTTGAAAGTAGGTATAAAGGTTGGAAAAGAGAGTGGAAACGGAAACCAGATATCCACGATTCCCTCAGGATTTGTGAAAAATCGAAATTCACGCGGGCGAAGCCGCGGGCAAAAGCTAGTCGTTGATAAAATATAATATCATTACACATTTTCTATCTCGTAGCAGATTAAAGACCAAAAAAAGCACTTATGTATGTATAATATAGATATCAAATACATTTTATTTATACTAGGTACATAGTTGAATAAAAAAAAAAAAAAAAAATCTTTTCAAAGGCTTACCAAACACCATAGATCGTGAATACATCCCCTTATTATCTGTTTGTTTAAAACAAAAGCGGTTCCCGATAATAATCAACCTATTGTACTACGCTACTGTTACCACCTGCTACATTTGATATTGCCATTCTTTTCATGATACTGTGACACAAACCTCGTTTCAAGTTCAGCGATCATTTCAGCAATGAGTAGCCAGCACAGCGCAGTATTATTGCGAGGGCAACGACCCCGCGGGCGTATAAAAACGTACAGCCGTCTTTTGTTCATGAAGCTCAATATGGTAATGCCGAGTTTGCACACCTCGAAAACGCTGCTAGAATTCGAATTTCGAAAAACTGTATAACATCTGAGCAAAATGGACCCAAAGCTTCTTTTTTTGACGTGATGACGTCTTATAAATCGATGAACGCTCGCTGCACGCACGGAAAAACATGACTCATTGTCACGTTCCGAGCGTGCAAGCGAGAGCACAGAACAAGTGATAGAGAGGCACGATCGGCCTAAGCGTTCGGCTTGTGACGCATCTATCACTCTTTGTTTTCTTATGACGTTATCACGTAAAATTATCGTCAGTAATCAAACTTTACAGACAACTAATTTTTTTAAGAATATTAGCCATGATGAACACGATTAATATCCCCCTTTCCCCTCCAATAAAGTAAAAACTTGTGCTTGGAATGGGTACGAAAATAAAGCATTAACCCTACGGTTCCCGATTCACGTCTAACGACCTTTGCACTATTAGCTATCTCTATTTTAAAGTCGTAATTTAGTACTTAGAATATTTATTTTTAAAAAATTTCGCTTGGGGCGCTGGCTGTAGACAAATGGCTGAATGTACTGGCGAACTCAAATCTAAAAACAAGCTAGTTTAGGTCCATTTTACTCTGAAGTCATTGTGTTTGATACTCAAATTTCGATCATCGTCGCCACAATGTACAAAGTCGGCATAAAGCCTCTGTTCGCAGATATGGGCGCCGAGAGTCGAGACGAGTTGTGAACTCACTTAAAATCAACTTAAATTGGAATTCCTTACTCAGCCATGCAAGATGTATCCACTAGTTAGTAGTACATAAAATCTATAGTAGGTACCTTTAATAATACCGAGACTATTTGACTATGACTGTTTGATTGACAACACTCAGCTAAACCGGTGAATCTAGATATTTGAAATATGGAGAAAATGTTAGGAAGAATTTATTTTTTTTATTCCATCCTTGAATTAAAATAACTACAGGTATCTATAGTTTGGACATTACAAACGTGCGAACTGAGTCATAAATTATTTGTCAATAGTCGATAACAGGCAACCCTATGATCGTAATGTTTTATGGCTCAGTTTGTACGTTTATAATGTCCCAACTATAGCAGGTAATATTCTAAGTATCATTTCTCTTTCATGTTTGTTTTCGAGACATCGATGGCGACACGTAACGGCCTGAACACTCTATACGTAAAGCGAACTTAAAGCCCTTTAATTAGAGTCGCATATCTAGTACTACCGGTTTTTATTGCGCTAATTTTCCGCTTGGGGCGCTGGATATAGCTTTATGGATGAACTCGAATCTTAAACAATGCAGTCAAGGTCCATTTTACTTCGATGTTATAGTGTTTCGATACTCGATACAACATTATCGAGATGCGCAAAGCCGTACTATAAAGTATACTGTTATAGTTATTTCCAATGGTTTTCCCCTTTTTCGTATGAATGACTTTATGACGTCATAAAGCCAATGACACACAGGACCCTAAAATGAAACTAATAATACATCATTACACACATCATACACACAAAAAGCTGTGATAGCCTAGTGGTTAGGACAACCGACTTCTAATCGGAGGTCGTGGGTTCGATCCCGGGGCACGCACCTCTAACTTTTCGGAGTTATGTGCGTTTTAAGTATTTAAATATCACTTGCTTTAACGGTGAAGGAAAACATCGTGAGGAAACCTGCATGCCTGAGAGTTCTCCATAACGTTCTCAAAGGTGTGTGAAGTCTGCCAATCCGCTTGGCCAGCGTGGTAGACTATGGCCAAAACCCTTCTCACTCTTAGAGGAGACCCGTGCTCTGTAGTGAGCCGGTAATGGGTTGATCATGATGATGATGATGATACATCATTTATCAAAATATAATAAGAAGTTTAGGGATAACTTGGGATATTATGAACGTGCAAGCAAACAAACAAAGACTGCTAAATCATAACCCTTTTCTCTTAAGTAAAAAAGGGTGCAGCTTTTTAAAGACCTATATCCGTAGTCAGTAAAAATGAGCTAATATTTACGGTAGGTATACTTTATCTAGGATGACCTCGTTGGCAGTGAATGCAACGGCAGCGGAATGGCGCGCTTATGCTTATATTTATACAGTGTAACAATGCACGTTTTGAGGTTATGTTAGGCGAGACATGGGGTAATTCCGAGCTTACGTTATTATTAAGGCGCCTCTACACGTTGGCCAACATGATGGCGGATATGTTGGAAGGTGTTGGGCGAGGAGTTTGTGTTCGCGTCCACACGTTGGAAGGTCGTTCAGTATGCTCCGGGCCAACTTGCGGGCCATCGTTCCAATACCTTCCAACTCCCGCTCTACACGTTGGGCCAACATATTGGGCCATAAGATGGGCCAGCATGTTGGCGAACGTGTGGATGAGCAGTTACACGATTCAGTGGTGAGAATTTTTATATATTTTTCTAATAGTAAGTACTAAATATCCTAGTATAATGTCAATGTCCAGATTCGATGTATCAATGTAACTTGATTAGATGGGACAGAGGATGGGCGCTGCCCTGGGCGTAGAAATTTTTGTTTTTTAATGCCCAACTAACATCGTTCAAACTAGAACACGGCACCATTAGTTCAGCACACCTGGAGTAAGTCAATGGTGCGATGAAAACCAGCAGCAACCATTGGGGTATGAAGCAGATACATCTCCTCTTCAACCTTATCTATCATAGCGAATCCGGCGGGCTTAGGCTCACGCTGTCCTCAGTGTGACTTTCATCGTATCACGTAAACATGCTCATGACTTAGGGCCCCGGATGATCAAAAAAAGGAGGACCGTGTTTTCTGGTGCGCCTTTGAAGGCTCTGTCCATGAGTAGATGACTACAGGCTAATGGAATGGAATGATCAATAAAAGACGTTGCGCCTCGGCGCTACTCGAATTCGCCAGCACCAGCGGTTGAAATCGCATTCGAAGCGATAGACCAGAAACGGTCAATAAGGCTATTCAATTGATTTATAGAATCACTAGCTTTTGCCCGCGGCTTCACCCGCGTGAATTTCGATTTTTCACAAATCGGATCTCTGGTTCCCGTTCCCGCTCCCTTTTCCAACCTTAATACTTACTTTCAAGGTAGTTTGCTATAGTAATCTTACTATAGCTGTAGCTGTAGATTGGGTTTTTTCAAAATCCCGCGGGAACTGTGGATTTTTCCAGGATAAAACGTAGCCTATGTTTTAAGTCAGGGCATTATCTATCTTCGTTCAAAATTTCAGCACAATCTGTTCAGAAGTTGTGACGTTATAGAGTAACAAACATCCAAACATCCACACTTTCACATTTATAATATTAAGTAGTAGGATCAACAAACGGTGAATTCATGTTATGTCCTAGGTCCTAGTGAAAGTTGAGGTCGTTTTGCAGAAAATCACCACCTCTAAGTACATCATAACCCCTTTCTGCATCAAAGTGTGCTATCATAACACCGTTGTGTGTATCTAACGATAAGACGTCATGGCAATTTGTATGCTATTATGTCACGACATTCAAAATTATTGGGCGATAAATTCCATCCAATTTCTCATAAAGTCGTACCATAAATGTAGTCCGCCGCGGCTCGTGGGGGCTACGTTTATGATAAACAAGCTCCTCGTGGTATTTTTATGAGATATATTTATCTGTTATGTTTTTTTTTCGAGGTAGGTCCTATTGCTACTGTATATAAGTGCTATAAATTAAAAATTTAAAAAACCCCCGACATTCGCCATTTTGTGGTGGCAGCCATCTTGGATTTGCATACTGCTATTCTACTAGTCAAGCAACCCTTTCTTTTGATACCTATATTATGGGAGTTGTGAAAACATATGTACTCCGCCATTTTGTAGCGGCGGCCATCTTGGATCGATTTTCATCAAACATAGCTGACAACACTCAACTAATTGACCTTTCAAACAAAAAAAAACCGCATTCAAATCGGTCCACCCGTTTGAGCACTACAGGGGAACAGACAGACACACACACACACACACACGTCAAACTTATAACACCCCGTCGTTTTTGCATCGGGGGTTAAAAATATATAAATAAACGGCAAACGCAGCGTTGGAAGACTCCATGCGAGTCGCTTTGTTCGAAGGGTGAATTAGTTGTGAGTGTTCTTAGCTTTTTTGACGAAAGTTGGCCGCCGCCACAAAATGGCGGATTACATATTATTTTTTCACAACTCCCTCAATATGGGTATCGAATGAAAGGGCTTGACTAGTAGAATACTATACACTATGATAAATTTCAAATCCAAGATGGTCGCCCCCAAAAAATGGCGAATTTTTTGGGGTTTTTAATTTTTTTAATTCATACGTCAACTAGTTTGTATGTACACTATAGGTAAGAAAAATACATAAAAAATAGCATTATTACTTAGATATTAAGTTCAGAAAAGCATCGGAGTATGGTAAGGAGGAGTGACGTCAAGATACGTGGAGTTTATGTCCCATGGGAAATTGGATGGAGAACATCGTAAATAAATCTGACAACCCTCGATGTAAATAGGAAATTGTATTCAATCCGTATGTGTAACTATATATACTTTTATATATTCAATTAGGTATTAGTTACGGAGAAATGGAGTATTTTATTTTAGACTAGCGGTCCGCCCCGGCTTCGCCCGTAGTACATATATAGCCTATAGCACTCAAGGATCACTTACATATCCAACGGTGAAAGAATTTTTGAAATCGGTCCAGTAGTTCCTGAGATTAGCGCGTTCAAACAAACAAACTCTTCCGCTTTATTATATTACTAGCTTTTGCCCGCGGCTTCGCCCGCGTGAATTTCGGTTTTTCACAAATCCTGAGGGATAAGTAGATTTCTGGTCCACCCGCCCCCCGCCGCGCGTCGGCGTACCGCGGTACCGCGTACGACGGGAGCAGGGCACAGGGGCGCGCGGCGCGCGGCGCGGGGAGTTCCATGCAGCGCGAGCGTGCGTCGGCCGTCGCGCGCGGCGAAAATACCTATCAGGGCGTTTTTTACCGATTTCAACACAACTCCTTTTTTGAAAGTCGGTTAAAAAAGTAGCCTATGTTACTCCTTGGTTAATCCTCTACTTGTCTGTGAAAGTCCCGTCAAAATCGGTTCAGGCGTTTCGAAGATTAGCCCGTTCAAACAGACAGACAGACAGACAAAAATTTTAAAAACGTGTGATTCGGTTATGGTATCGTCCAAATAACCATATGAGCTTAATATGTGGTAGTTATTTCGAAATTACAGACAGACACTTCAATTTTATTTATTATAAGTAAGTATAGATAGTATAGATAGTATAGACTTAGAGTAAAGTTGCCCTCTCGTTATTATGAGTATGTTATTATGAGTAAACTATACATGAAAGATAATAATGTATGTATGTGTACATGTATGTTTGTTACTCTTTAACGCTGCAACTACTGAAACGATTTGGCTGAAATTTGGAATGGAGATAGATTATACCTTGGATTAACATATTATAGGCTAGGCTTTTTATCCTGGAAAATCATAGAGTTACCAAGGGATTTTTAAAAAACCTAAATCCACGCAGACGAAGTCGCGGGCATCAGCTAGTATTAATTAAAAAATAACTACTAAAAAAGATCGTATCACCTTCGTCGTCGTCATCAACCGATAGACGTCCACTGCTGGACAATCTAGACTAATAGAAAGAACATCCACACGCCGCGGTCTTGCGCTTGTATCCAGCGTAGCTGGATAATATGCATTATGAAGCATATTTAAATAATCAGATTTGATTTTTGATCCATCTACGATTGCTCCATCATCATCATCATGATCAACCCATTACCGGCTCACTACAGAGCACGGGTCTCCTCTCAGAGTGAGAAGGGTTTTGGCCATAGTCTACCACGCTGGCCAAGCGGATTGGCAGACTTCACACACCTTTGAGAACGTTATGGAGAACTCTCAGGCATGCAGGTTTCCTCACGATGTTTTCCTTCACCGTTAAAGCAAGTGATATTTAAATACTTTAAACGCACATAACTCCGAAAAGTTAGAGGTGCGTGCCCGGTATCGAACCCACGACCTCCGATTAGAAGTCGGTCGTCCTAACCACTAGGCTATCACAGCCGATTGCTCCAAAACATTTTTACTAGAAGCTGAAACACAAACGGATAAACACAAATTTCACACAGCAAATCCGAAAGCGAAAGCCAGTAGGTATAACTACTTGATTCATAATATTATTACGAGAGGAAAATTTCCGAAACATAAAGAAAAAAGGGGAAATTGTCAGCTGTACCTATCCGTATCAATAAATTTCCTTGACAGGTCGCGGCGATGGCGGAATGTTGGAGAGAAATGGCGGAAACACTCGTTACACTTACTTTCTTGGGCGATATATGACGGAAAATTCATGTAATAAAAATCAGACATCACACGTCGGTAGCAACTGAATTATTTATTTTGCCCGTGTTAGACTCACTGTCACAGGCTCATAGCTTTTCGTGTTTCTGTGTTAATGTCACGTTGAGCGGAACAGGTATTGAAATATTGAAAGCATCAATGACGTAATGTATTGACTAATGCATTGTTATGATTGGTTGTTTCATGCACCTACGTCACACGTGCGAAGTCGAGGTGGGGAGTTAGTTGTGTTCCGACAGCGGATGAGAGAGCGGTGTGCAGTCCGATTGTGCGTGTGTCGCGATGCTGGTGAACCGTAAAATACTCCAATAAACAGGACAATACAAATGGAATATTAGGTTTTTACGATTGTAATTCGTCAGGGTCATAAGAAGCGGGTCACTCAGCGGACGATGGAGAGAGCTATGCTCGGAGTATTGCTGCGGGATCAAGTCAGGGATCCGCAGAAGAACCAGAGTTACCGATATAGCTCATCGAGTCGCGAAACTGAAGTAGCAATTGACTGATCATCAACGCACAGCCTAAACCATTGAAGCTAGAAATTTTTACAGTAACTTCCTTTTATGATGAAGGCGCAAACTAAGAAAGGATTATTGCAAATTCCATCCCTAAGGGGGTATGAAAGTTTGTATGAAAGTCATAAAAATTGTTATTTAGGTTTTCGGTCAAAAATAAAGAATTACGTACCTACGTGTTTAAGGAATTTTGGAAAATCTACCCCCAAGTGGGTTAAATGGGGAATGAATGTTAGTATAAGATTTTTATGAATCCACGCGGGCAAAGTCGCGAGCATCAGCTAGTCATAACAAAAATTCTAGTATGAATCATAGGATACAATAAAAAAATACCATACGCCTAAAATGGCTAATTCAATTTCCAAAAGGACCTGCTCGTATAATCACTATTTACTTGAACGGTCAGCAAAATAATATAAGTAGGTAATATTTTTCGTGAAAAGCATATAGGTAAGGTAGGTAGGTATTATTTTTCGAACATGTTGAATACAGATATTGATCTGTATTCAACATGTTGTTGTTTGCTCTTTGAACGTCGAGAAAATCAACGGAATTGAGGAATTGTCCTCAATTCCGTTGATTTTCTCGACGTTCAAAGAGCACGAACTAACGTTTACAGAACGTGCTTCAGATTTGATGTCGGCAGTTTTTTTTTTTTTTTTGCTTTATTCGGCACTCCTGACAGGTACTCCGGAATGCATAGACACTCTTTTTATCGCAAGCTCTTATTCAACTTGCAATTTTAATTTTGTTCAAGACCAATCTTGCAATATAATTATTTTAATTCACTTATCTCTCTCAAAGAATCAGAATATCTACCAAAAACATTTTCATGTAAAATGTGGACAAGACGTCAACCATATGACTCGCACTGTCAAAAAATTATCTCTACTCTCTTCACAAACTCTACGGTGTAACCTTAGTCAAAATATGTAGCTAGCTACCGTCACACAGACGTGTAAGGTGAAAAATGTATTCACTGTTAATTACTTTTCTGTTATACAATTATATACATAGTTCTTGCGGAAAAAAACGGGATGTGCCCTATATTACGTGATTTGCTAGCTGATTTTTTGTATGCAGCCTAGTAAATACTTGTATAATGAAATGGCCATAATATAGTCCTACAATAGTGGAACGATTACCCACCCGAGCGATACGAAATGTTTAACACGTGCGCACTCGAGTAGCTACCTCTATCGAGAATTTTCATAGATAAAAAACTTGGTCGTCTCGGTGAAACAAACCTTCTCACGAAAATTCAGCTTGTTATTAATCACAAAAAAAATTGTTCCAGGGCTGCCGGATCATTACGGCCTACTGTTAAATAAATCGCCCGCTAACCCGCATTTGAGCAGCGTGGAGAGTCTAAGCTCTAAATTCTTCTCTCCTATGAGAGGAGATCTGTGCCCAGCAGTGAGACGTAAAAACGGCTGTAGTGTCGGTGGTTAAATAAATCTACCTTTACACACACATGTCACACACATGTCACGTAATATTACAATGCCTCGGAAACGATTCTATGTTAACGTACTCCGAAGTCCGGCCTAAGTAAAACCCAGTGTTGCGTGAAGTCCGTCGAATAACGGATTTTATCCTCAGCATTCAGCAACCGAAGGTTTTTATTTCTGGGACGTGTCAAGAATGTTTTTTTGCCTTTGTTTTTCTCCAATGTCGCATGTTATTAGGCCTTTAGATTTTACTGCCGGACATTCTCCTAGTTATGGGGCAGTTTTGATTACTTTATTTAAGTGCCCCGAAAAGAAAAGGCTGGTTAAAATTGTCTGACGGCAACGTAAATTAGTAGGTAAAAGCCATAATAAGAGTGGCTTCCTTGCGAATAATTCTTAGCTCAGACAACAAAAACAGTTAGTTTGAGAGGATTGAATTTTTTATGTCGAATCCTTGTTAAAAGTGGATTGTTGACTGAACGAAGTGGTTATCAAAATTAATGTTATTAAATAAAATAATTATAATGTAGTTAATAACTTAACGTAAAGTCAATATTTCTGCAGTAATCACACTAATATAATAAAGGCGAAAGTTTGTATGTATGTGTGTGTGTTTGTTACTCTTTAACGCCGCAACTATTGAACTGATTTGGCTGAAATTTTAAATGGAGATAGAGATGGAGGAGACTTTTATCCCGGAAAAGTATTCCTGTGGGACTAAAATAGATATAGACTTCCAAAAACGCGATAGATGGCGCTGACTGTTTTTAGGTAAATCACGCTCACATAGCACATTATTAAAATAGTTGCATGCATCTGTATGCGTTTGCACTTTTTATCCTGGAAAAATTCACAGTTCCCGCGGGATTTTGAAAAAACCCGAAATCTATAGCATACAGTTGTAGGTATATTACTATAGCAAACTTCCTTGAAAGTAGGTATAAAGATTGGAAAAGGGAGTGGGAACGGGAATCGGAAATCCACGATTCCCTCGGGATCTGTGAAAAACCAAAATTCACGCGGGCGAAACCGCGGGCAGAAGCTAGTCTGTTATAAAGTGCACCATTCGTGCACTATCATAATATTATGAGGTTCTTTGCAGTTCTATTTATTTTACTTGCTTACGTGGTGGGTATTGATCTCAGCTTCTGCATTTCACAAGGGAGCCGCGGGCGATGGCTGCAGGCGGCGGGTATAAGTAATATAAACAAATATTTAATCAAGCGAAAGGATCCAGGTGGCATTGTTTGTCGAACTGCAGAACTGAACAGTAAAAAGGATACAAGAAAAGTACAAGCAAGTAGTCTCCGAAGTCGGCGTATGCTCAGTTTAATTATAACAAGTATAAATTAAAAATTTAAAACCCCCCCGAATTTCGCCATTTTGTGGCCATCTTGGATTTGCATAGCGCTGTTTTTCTAGTCAAGCCAATTGATACCCAAATTGAGGGAGTTGTGAAAAAATATGTAATCCGTCATTTTGTGGCGACGGCCATCTTGGACCGATTTTCATCAAACATAGCTAAAACATAGCTAAATTGTGATAGCCTAGTGGTTAGGACGACCGACTTCTAATCGGAGGTCGTGGGTTCGATCCCGGGGCACGCACCTCTAACTTTTCGGAGTTATGTGCGTTTTAAGTATTTAAATATCACTTGCTTTAACGGTGAAGGAAAACATCGTGAGGAAACCTGCATGCCTGAGAGTTCTCCATAACGTTCTCAAAGGTGTGTGAAGTCTGCCAATCCGCTTGGCCAGCGTGGTAGACTATGGCCAAAACCCTTCTCACTCTGAGAGGAGACCCGTGCTCTGTAGTGAGCCGGTAATGGGTTGATCATGATGATAGCTAAAAATACTCCCGACTTTTTTTTTCAAACAAAAAAAAAAACACATTGAAATCGGTTCACCCGTTTGAGCCCTACGGTGGGACATACAGACGCACACACACACACTTCAAACTTATAACACCCCGTCGTTTTTGTGTCGGGGGTCAATAAATGAATATTTAATCAAGCTAAAGGATCCAGACTCCAGAGGGCATTGTTTGTCGAACTACAGAACTGAACAGTAAAAAGGATCGCGGAACTTGCCGGACGCGCTGCCGCGCGTCTAGATAAAATAAAGTAATCTCGGAGCGTACGAACTGAACAAAGCTTACATTTCCTAACCGCAAACTTAAGGTAACAATGGATGCAATCGCTTTGAACGGAATTTAACCAGTTCAGGAAGTTGGCAGAGTTTCAAGAACTAAGGTTTTGTGCGGTTTGTTAGATTGTGGTATATGGGATACAGTTGCAGTAATGCGGGTTAAATTTTCGGCGGTGTATGATTAACTCCTGTTAGGGACCTTTCAGACAGACCGGCGCGGAGAGCAGAGCAAATTTTAATCGCATTTAAAATAGAATCTTAAGACATTGAAATAGGCTTTATTTTTACATGTTAACTCTTTTATGATAAGAGGATGCTCGAGCATGCTCCCAATACGCTCTGTGTGAAATATATGAGAGCAGCCGGTCGGCTACTCGTCGAGCCGGTCGGCTGCTCCATGCCCGTGCCCTTTCGCGCTCGAGCATCCGACCGGCTCCGTTCGCGTGCTCTTTCATGCTCGCACAGCCGACCGTAGGCCGAATATGCTCTGCCGTCCGGCCCAAGAGCGTACGCTCGGCTCCGAGCGCATCCGCGTGTCCGTTCACACAGACCGGCGCGGAGAGCAGAGCAAATTTGAACGGCCGGTCTGTGTGAAAAAAAAAATGCTCTCCGACGCTCTCCGCGCCGGTCTGTCTGAAAGGTCCCTTACTGTTTGCGGCTTAAGCGCTCTTGTTGGCTGAGATAGCGGTGCCGTCGCATAGCGGCCACAATACATGTTCAAATCATTTTTATGGCTATTATACCATATTGTAAGATGGTGATAACAAAAAAAAAAATAAACCCGGCTGAGTTTGTTGTGGGCTCTTCTCAGACCAGAGCGCGTTTGGAACCCTCGTAGTTTTAGTTTCAAGTTTCCGTAAATAATTATCACCATTGCCTGTACGTAGATTGACGTTCAAAAAGTGTACAGTGTACCAATTTTGAATAAAGTTTATTTGATTTGATTTGATTTGATACAGCGTCGAATGACGTCACTAAGAGTTTGCTTATTGAAACGAGATGGTAAGTAGTTTATTTACCGTTATGACGTGACGGCACCACTTGAGCTTGTTTGGATGTTTTAGGTGGTTTTAGTATAAAGGAGTTGTTACTACGTGCTGACCCGCTAGAGTCGCCAGATCCACAAAAGGCGCAAGAGCCGCAAGTGGAGCACACTAACACATTTTCATACAGAAAATGAGTGTGACGTCAATCACATCGAAAAAATACTAGTGACGTCATCAGAGTTCGACGTCGACGCCTAAGGGACCGTTCAGATAGACCGGCGCGGAGAGCAGAGCAAATTTTAATCGCATTTAAAATAGAATCTTAGGACATTGAAATAAGATTTATTTTTACATTTTATCACTTTTATAATAAGAGGATGCTCGAGGATGCTCCCAATACGCTCTGTGTGAAACATTAAAGAGCAGCCGCTCGGCTGCTCGTCGAGCCGGTCGGCTGCTCCATGCTCGTGCTCTTTCGCGCTCGAGCATCCGACCGGCTCCGTACGCGTGCTCTTTCATGCTCGCACAGCCGACCGTAGGCCGAATTGCTCTGCCGTCCGGCCCAAGAGCGTACGCTCGGCTCCGAACGCATCCGCGTGTCCGTTCACATAGACCGGCTCGGAGAGCAGAGCAAATTTGAACGGCCGGTCTGTGTGAAAAAAAAAATGCTCTCCGACGCTCTCCGCGCCGGTCTGTCTGAACGGTCCCTAAGTATCTGCTCGCGAATTTTTTGCGATACATCCGATTCTTCTGAAGTCACAGGTAGATGCTAAAAATGCACCTCTTACGATTCTGGCGGCTCTTAAGGATACTTGTTGGTCTTGCGGCTTTGTACGATCTCCGCTATAGAGCTGAAATAACGAACATCATTTTGTGGCGGCCTATTGAAAACAAGGAATAGTCAAGACTTAATTATGCTATAGGTACACACTACACTTATATCTCTTTGTGTAAGTGTTAAAACCTTTTCACAATATTTCCTGCAGAAAAGGCAAAGAGAAGGATAGTATTACCTACATTTAGAGCTGTCAATTTAGTTTCGTTTCGAGATACACAAACTGACAACAGCCCCATTGTGTTGTGATTCGGAATTATTATTGTTTTATTACCGTCATAATTGGCCATGATTTTGTGAAATAACGTTGTTTTGGCATTATTATTGTTTTATCACCGTCATAATTGGCCATGATTTTGTGAAATAACGTTGTTTTGGTATCATTATTGATTTATTATGGTTATAATTGGTCATGATTTTATAAAATGATGTAAGAGTTTTAATTCAGAATAATTAATATAGAATCATTAAATTATCAAAATCTAGTACCGATCGAAACAATCTATACATATAATAAATTTTAAATAGGTATAGCACGGCAATACCGATGGGCTGGGCACACATGATTGCCTGGTAGTGATTGATTGTATGGTAGTGGGGTATCGGTCCGCGAGAAATAAATAGCAAGGCAGGGACTGACAGCACTAACTAGAAGCAACAACGTAGGACTAAAACTAGGGACGACGAGAGTATTATCTTCACAATTGTTAGTGATAGGTCGTAGTTTTAGTTTTAAGTTTTCGTAGTAATTATCACCATTACCCCACTTCCATGTACTTCTTATATTGACCATTACCCCACTTCTTATATCGACTGTCTCGTTGGTCTAGCGGTTAGCACGTTCGACTGTGGATCACGAGGTCCTGGGTTCGATTCCCGGGTCGGGCCAAAAAAATATTGGGTTTTTCTGTCAAGATATTCTCAGTGCCAGCCCGGAGTTGGAAGTTGGCGGTGTTAGATACACCCCCGTGCCTCGGAGAGCACGTAAAGCCGTCGCGCGTCGGTCCTGCGCCTAATCTCTCTCCGGTCGTGTCGCATTGGCGTCCCATCGGACTATGAGAGTGAGGGAATAGAGAGTGCACCTGTGTATGCGCACACACTTGTGCACTATAATATCTCCTGCGCAGATGGCTAGTCTCTGCCTCGGTTGAGATTGGCCGCCATGGCCGAAATTCGGTTAGGAGGACATTATTATTATTATATTGACGTTCAAAAAGTGTACAGTGTACCTACTTTGAATAAATGAATTTTGATTTGATTTGATTTGATTTGATATTATTATGAAGACAGTTTTTGATATTGTCACATTGTTGATGAATTCACATGAAATAGTATGTTCGTGAGATGTCGTTTAAATGAAGCATAAAAAGTTACACTTTGCTTGTTTTTTTAAGGTGGTTTTTAATTAAGGTGGGTAATTCAATTAAAAATAATGGATATCCGACCTTTGAACTTCAGCGGACAACGACGGTGGACAAACGATTCAACCCGCCTACATAAGTTGACTTAACCATACAAACGAGAGTAGGCTTAACTGAAGCTGTTGTATACAAAAATATACTGTATTTCTGTTTCGATAAAGTTCATTTCCAGTTGGCAGATTATTGGTACTTGGGGAGTTTTCGGCGTATCAAGTTGCCGTGACGTCATACTCCCCGGTTACGTACGCCCACGTTTTGAAAAGGTAAAGCACATCGGGTTGAATTGTCGTAGCCGTTTGAATGATGACACATAAATAGCCGGGTGGTAAATTCTTGCTGCAAAACTGTACTAAAGAATCTAAAGGGGAATGATCACCGACATTATATTAGTATTATCTGTATTAGTTTTATAATAGACTAGCTGACCCCCGCGACTTCGTTCGCGTGTTTTTCTATATTGCTATAAACCTCACGGAGCCCGAGACCTTTCCAACGAATGCAAAACCGTGGAAATCGGTTCGTGCGTTCTGGAGTTATAGCGTCAGGAAGGAAAACCCGACTTATTTTTATATAGTAGATTGTCTATAAATAAATAAAAAAAATATATACCTACCTACCAAATATTTTTTCCTACCTACCTAAGAAATATTTTGAGCATAGCATAATAGTATGTATAATGAATGAGGTTCTGTCTTGTTTACTCTATTTTTGTTAAGTATAGTAAAATAATGGCAAATGGCAATGGAATCTAACTAATGAGCAAAGCAAATAAGAAACATTTTTTGTATTATAACCCATATCTAATGCATAAACTTATATCTATCTAAGAATAAAGGTGAGATACATTGTTCCAATATTCTAGGGATTGTCCTAGCTCAAAATATGTAAGTACTTTTAAGTTTTTTTACTTAACTAAGAAGTTGATGTTCTGATGATTGCAGTTGAGTGTTATAACAATTAGACAAACCGTTAATTTTAAACCAAAGTCGATAAATGAATTAATTTTTTTTCTTGTCATATCCACCATGTTGGATTTTTCATGAGGTCATGAAGATTATGACAAGCAAAACGTTAAGCAAATACCATCGACACACATACATACACAGACTGGTAAACACAACCCTCCTCCCAAGTCGGGTAAAAATATAGGGCAATGCCGAGTTAGTAGTTTCGTGCGTCCATGAGAAAAAGGAAATTTCTCTCGTCGGATGAGAAAAAGTTAGTGTAGATATAGTCAAGATCCGTGAATATTGTAATTTTATGTATGAGTATCGTAGGAAGAGTTTTTGCGTATTATGTAACTCTGTAGCCTCTGAGAGCTCTACCGAAGAATGCCTACTATTACTGCGTAATGAAGCAATATTGACTCCCCTCGGTAATCATCGCCCGCCCTCGTTCGCAATGTAGAAGTACGCCTAGTAGTATTACGTGTAACGTTGTCCTTGTCAGTAGTGTGTTCGACTGTGTGAAGTTTTAGAGATGAGTTTGTTATTGCTATTGCTATTACTAAAGCGTATACCACGAGTCTTCAAAACAGTGCTTCAAAAGAGAGAGGGAAAAGTAGACCGCAAATTACCTGGATGACAAATGTCACTGACTTTGGCCTTACTGCTCATCCACACGTTCGCCAACATGCTGGCCCATCTTATGGCCCAATATGTTGGCCCAACGTGTAGAGCGGGAGTTGGAAGGTATTGGAACGATGGCCCGCAAGTTAGCGCGAGATCCATTTCGTGTCGGTACATCAAAGGGTTTGGGACAGAGTTTGGCCGCACCATCCACACGTTGGAGGCAAGTTCAGTTTACTACGAGCTCTCAGAGTGATCGCACGCATGCACGTCTTTTAAATTTTATATTCACGCGTCGTAACTAGTATAATGTCCACAAAATGGCAGTGACAATGACCAATGAAGAAACTTTTTGCTTTATAGAGCCCTACTAAGCAAAAATTGTTTGTGGCACCCAAGAAATAAAATCACAAAAATAAAAAAAATACAATTTTCGTATACACATTTACGTAGTTGCGGTATGCTGTGAATAATTAAACCGCAGCAGCTGTTAACGTCTCAATATTCAATTTAGTAAACACGTCCGCACATTGGGCCTAACCGGAGCATACTGAACGACCTTCCAACGTGTGGATGCGAACACAAACTCCTCGCCCAACACCTTCCAACATATCCGCCAACATGTTGGCCAACGTGTAGAGGCGCCTTTATGGTAGGGGAGCCTACGATGCTAAATGTGGATTTACTCGAGCGTCGTCGGGACCTATATAGTATAATGTTTCCCCTTTCAGTGGTAGAGAAAGCGTCTAGCTGCACGCTCATAATATCTTCATAGACGATTTTTATTACTTCGGCTTGTGGAAATCAGCGGATTATATTTTATTATTTTTGCATCATTTCCTTCAAAGTAAAAAAAAATTCAACCACGTTCGAGATTCGAGAATGTCAAGATAACGTTTTTTTTTGCAGTTTTGTAACCCTCCCACTCTCGTAATATTCAATTAATAGTCTGATTTTTTTAAATATACTTTATTTAGCTCATAATTAACGTAAATCAGGATGTTTGCGAAATGTTCCCATAGATTTTTTCGATTTATTTTTAAATCTTTTTTTCAAAAACTCTATGGGAACATTTGGCAAACATCCTCAGCTCTCGATTAAAAAAAATCACACAAATCTTAATTACCTAATTAAGAAAAAATATCTTGGAACCCTCTGGATGACGTCACACGTTGGAGCGCAGCGTGAAACGAAATTACTCGTGAAAGCGCAACTTTAAAATTGCACAACTCTTTCAGTTTTTGAGATAATTTAATGATTCTTTCAGCTTATTATTTCATTTTACTTAAATTTTTATAATTACCTAATCAAAAAAAAAAAATTGGAAACTCGTCCATTCTCACGGGATTCTTGAAAACCTAACTCTATAAAACCACTCTAAACTACTACAGGCAAACCGAATAGTCGGTTTTGTAGGAAATAAGTTAGTTTGTAAGTTCATATTTGTAAAATAAATAAAAAAAAAATGCGACCAAGTCACAGGTATCAGCTTGTATATTGCTCGATCGAAATTTAGGGCGCGGGCTTTATGGGCCATCGCCTGCAGCGTCTTACCCAAAAGGGATTCACTTCAAAGCACCTTGACCGTTTTCGCTCAAACTCTACACATTATGGTATATCTACATTCTACATCTTTACAGATTTACATCGACGTCATCTACAATGACAGACGTCCACTGCTGGACAAAATTCCGCGGAATTAATAATCAGACTTTACATAGGTAATTTAGGTAAACCTAAGCCGAGTTTCGTGCTGGTTTTTTTTGCCGAGTGTTTTTCTGGTTCTTCTCGGTAGGAACGGCATTTCGAACCAGTGGTACCTAGAATCAATTGACGATTCAAAAGTACTTGTAAAAGTTTATTTAAATAAAAAACTTCTATTCTATTCTATTTTAAATAATATATTTAGGGTAAGTAATAACTAGTGATCCGCCCTGGCTTCGCACGGGTGGTAATTATCCGCTACTATCCCACCGTACATTGTTTTGTTATATCTCAAAGGGATAAGGCAGAGTTTTCGATGAAAGCTTCCAGGCGGGGGCGGCTTGACTTTTTCTGACATTTTCAACAATATTTATCGTAATAATATTTCCTTAAAAAATTATATACTTAAACCTTCCTTATAAGTCACTCTATTGTTGAAAACCGTATGAAAATCCGTTCAGTAGTTTTTGTTTGTATGTCAGTTTGCAACAAGCTCAAAATGTCGGAAAAAGTCAAGCTGCCTGGGAGCATTCTAATCCTTTTGAGATATAACAAAACAATGTATTGTGGGATAATGGCTGGTAATTACTACGTTCGAAGCCGGGTTGGGTCGCTAGTTGATTAATATAGTGATAATCATCATCATCATGATCAACCCATTACCGGCTCACTACAGAGCATGGGTCTCCTCTCAGAGTGAGAAGGGTTTTGGCCATAGTCTACCACGCTGGCCAAGCGGATTGGCAGACTTCACACACATTTGAGAACGCTATGGAGAACTCTCAGGCATGCAGGTTTCCTCACGATGTTTCCCTTCACCGTTAAAGCAAGTGATATTTAAATACTTAAAACGCACATAACTCCGTAAAGTTAGAGGTGCGTGCCCCGGGATCGAACCCACGACCTCCGATTAGAAGTCGGTCGTCCTAACCACTAGGCTATATAGTGATAATATAATGATTAAAATATTTCCAATTCTCACCCTTAGCCATCGATACTAATAGCAATCCAAGAATATCCCTCAAGGGTCCGCATATTTGAATACAAATACACGCTAAGGCGAGAGATCTCGGGAGGGATCGCTTTATACAACAGCGCGGATCGAGAGCTATTCCAATTCCATTTGATATTTTACCAAGTTGTTTTGCCTAGGTAGAATATCTGCACAAATGGTGTAGAAAGAAATACAACCTCTGAAAGTGCAAATGTGTGACCGGTTTTGGCGGCGCTCAGTGATTTAGTTACAGAAAATACGAAACGGTCGGACGATTTTCAATTTGTGAAAAATAAAAATGCGTTATATGCTTTTGTGAAGCTTAGTGGAAAGTTAGTTTCTACATATTTTTCTTTCCTGTTCCAATGACTGTTCCAATTCTATTTGATATTTTACCAAGTTGTTTTGCTAGAATATCTGCACAAATGGTGTAGAAAGAAATACAACCTCTGAAAGTGCAAATGTGTGACCGGTTTTGGCGGCGCTCAGTGATTTAGTTACATAAAATACGAAATGGTCGGACGATTTTCAATTTGTGAAAAATAAATGCGTTTTACGCTTTTGTGCAGCTTAGTATAAAAATAAATGGGACTGACAATTTTAGTTTTGTTTTTCTGTTATGAATTTGTTAGTTTCTACATATTTTTCCTTCCTGTTCGAATGATTGTTCCAATTCCATTTGATATTTTACCAAGTTGTTTTGCTAGAATATCTGCATAAATGGTGTAGAAAGAAATACAACCTCTAAAAGTGCAAATGTGTGACCGGTTTTGGCGGTGCTCAGTGATTTAGTTACAGAAAATACGAAACGGTCGGACGATTTTCAATTTGTGAAAAATGAATGCGTTTTACGCTTTTGTGCAGCTTAGTATAAAAATAAATGGGATTGACAATTTTAGTTTTGTTTTTCTGTTATTAATTTGTTAGTTTCTACATATTTTTCTTTCCTGTTCCAATGACTGTTTCAATTCCATTTGATATTTTACCAAGTTGTTTTGTAAGAGTAGAGAATATTTGCACAAATGGTGTAGAAAGAAATACAACCTCTGAAAGTGCAAATGTGTGACCGGTTTTGCCGGCGCTCAGTGATTTAGTTACAGAAAATACGAAACGGTCCGACGATTTTCAATTTGTGAAAAATAAATGCATTATACGCTTTTGTGAAGCTTAGTATAAAAATAAATGGGATTGACAATTTAAGTTTTGGTTTTTCTACAGGTAATTAGTTTTTACATATTTTTCTTTTTGTTTCAGTGACCAGAATCCTGTTCGGAATCTTGATGGCTTTAGTTTTTAGTTGAATAAAATAGTTATTACTATCACCTTATCACAATGTAAAATGTTATCTCCTAAATAGTTTGATATAAGAGAAAATTGTGTTGCGAATGGTTACACAAAAAGTCTCACTAGTAAGATCAGGACCTAGAACCATTAACGGTATGTACTTGAGCTATTGAAACTTTATCTTAGATATAATATTATGCTCTAATCACACTACTAAATAAGTTAACAGTTATTGCTGCAAACTATGTGTGAACTGTGAATAGAACAAGTGAGTACACTAGGTAGTTCCTACAAGTGTTCAATTTAAATGTTTGAATATTAAGTATTTCTCTTTCAATATTAAATTATTATTTATGTTAATCGTAGTTCTTAGAATATCGAAGTAAGTCCTTGTCATCGCTCCTCTTGGCGCGCTTAGCATTTCAATGTACAATTTACCATAAATGTTTAAATGATGTAGAAGGCGCAGAGTGGGGATCTTTTTAACCCCCGACGCAAAAACGACGGGGTGTGTGTGTGTGTGTGTGTGTGTGTGTGTGTGTGTGTGCGTGCGTGCCTACGTGCGTGCGTGCGTGCGTGCGTGCGTGCGTGCGTGCGTGCGTGCGTGCGTGCGTGCGTGCGTGCGTGCGTGCGTGCGTGCGTGCGTGTGTGTGCGTGTGTGTGCGTGTGCGTCTGTCTCAAACGGGTGGATCGATTTGAATGCGGTTTTTTTGTTTGAAAGGTGAATTAGTCGGGAGTATGTTTAGTTAGTTTATAGTTAGCTACGAGTATGTTGGCTACTACTAGGGGCTTGACTACTAGAATATCATAGGTAGGTATGGATGGCATTTTCATAAAGGGAAGCCGATGGGTATCGTGTTATATGGAGACTTCGCCACTAATGTATGTAAGTATGTTCGCGATTATCTCCGCAACTAATGAACCGATTTTGATGATTTTTTCACTGTCGTAATCTACATACTTTCAAAAAGGTTTTTGTGTATAACACATCGAGTTATCGTTCTTATATACGAAGTTGTAAATGTACACATATGTCACTAATATGTTCTCTGAGATTGCCAGACCTGTTGCTGACGTCTGATATAGCTATTCTGTCCAAAGACTTCACTCTGCTACGCCTACGTAACATTGACTTTTTGCAAAAACTTTTGTGCCGAGGTCAATAACAGCTGCATACCTCTAGAGTGGTTCCTTGGAGTTTGTGCAAAGTTACGCGTATTTCCATTCTATACAAAGCCAAACCGCAAAAGTGTGAAATTAGTCGCATATAAATTGTAAACTACTTTTTAATCAAGGTCTTCCAAATTATACAAGAGTAGTACGCATACAAACTAATCTTGTATAGATCGGAAGGTAGGTTAGGTTGGGTTAGAACATTATAAAACCATTCACCTATAGTATGTCACATAAAATGTATATGTCACAGGATAATTAATAATAGTTTATAGGTTATAGTCTTTTCTCATTCATATAATTATTATTATTATTATTATTACCTAATATAAAGAAAACAAATCACTAAAAAGCATAAAATAATTTTTTTCAAAGAAAAATGAACCGACTTCAAACCATTCGAACTAAAAAGTTTAAAATAATTTTTTATTCATTTAGATTGAAGATTAAACTACCTAACTCAAATGACATATAATTTTTTGGAGTCGGCGCCAAACCACATTCAATTCGTGTAAGTAAAATCAGAGTATCCACTTTTGAATGCGAACGTGTGGTGAACCATAATAGTCGCAAATGGTGAGGCTGTCCGGGACGCGGTGGGCACATTTTCGACTTGAAGGTGAATTTGAAGTCATTTAGCGCCGACTTCAAAAATTTTATATCATTTGAGTTAGGTAGTTTAATCTTCAATCTAAACTTTTTAATTATTTTAAACTTTTTACTTCGAATGGTTTGAAGTCGGTTCATTTTTCTTTGAAAAAAATTATTTGAATTTTGAATTTATACTTGTTGTTCTCGAAATCGCGGCGATCTGGCAATCTCAGAGAACATATTAGTAACTTAAATGTATATTTATGCTTAGTATGCGTAGGTACATAAGAATGATAAATCGATGTGTTATACACTGAAACCTTCCTGAAAGTATGTAGATTATGATAGTGAAACAATCATCAAAATCGGATCATTAGTTGCGGAGATAATCGCGAACATACGTATATACCTACATACTTACATACATACATACGGGTCAAATACAGAACCTCCTTTTTTTGAAGTCGGTTAAAAAGACCATTGCATGTATGTACGTATACTCAAATATCTAGCTGAAAATACATAATTATACAAACACATTCTGCCATATTGCCGAGATCAAATCCTCTGTAGAGATGATAATAATTATATTATACGACTTAAAATAACACGTCTAATAATTATTATGACAGCAATAACATTACGTTACTCCCGTCCAATCACGAACAATATACTCGTCCATATAATTAATTATTCATCTCTTAATGCCTTTCGTAATTGCGAGCTGCGAAACATTCGCGAACAATGGCGTCGAATTAATATGAAGCTAAACAGTGCTAAAAAAAACCAACCAAGTGCGAGTCAAACTCGCACACCGAGGGTTCCGTACTCCAGAAGTTTTTAACCTAATATTTTTGTGTAATCTATGAGTCAATGTCTATTATGTTAACACATCCATTCTTCATGAACCGCAAAACTAACTTTGTTTGTAGAGGTTTATTGTTAATATCAAAAAAAAAATTGATAGAGCGTTGTTTTATTTTTTCCTGTAAAATATACATAAATTTCTAATGACCATAATAATTGCAGATTTTTCGATTGGTAAACTTCCAAGATAGGGGGGAGAGGATGGAATTTTTTTCGACATTTTGCAAGATAAATCAAAAACTATTCTGCATAAAAATAAAGAAAAATCTGTTGTGCTATAAGATCTAACTACCTGCCAAATTTTACGATTCTATAGGTCATCGGAAAGTACCCTATAGGTTTTCTTGACAGACACGACAGACAAACGGACGGACGGACAGACAGATAACAAAGTGGTAATATCCTTCCTTTCTATTATATTCTTCCTATCTTTTCCTTTTGACGTACGGAACCCTAAAAAGGAAAAAACAATAGACCTCCATCCAGTGGAATGAATTAATCAGGACAGTCACGAACCATCCTAACGATGGCACGAACTACGAGAAAATACAAGTTTTGGGGGCGAACTTGGTTAGCGAAAACTTCGCCAAGTCCTCTAAAGAAGTTCGCTAAATGATATCGAAGCGATCGATGTTTTATTCAAGTTTTTCGTTGCCGTCCACACGACTGTATCGATTCGCGTTGTTAACTGTTCATCAGTTTGAGTGGTCCCGTTTATTTGTCTCTTTTTCATATTCAAGTTGATGAAGAAAATGTAAACGTAGCAATTACCGAGACTTTTAGAATAACTAATATGAATTTATTTTTCTTTATAACTACATTTTATATAAATAACTCCATTTCCAATACGCCAGTATAGTCTTGTGGCTTCTTTGCCTTTGCATCATGTTACGTAAATAATGTAAGTACCTAACCTAACCTAACAAATTTTTCGGATCTAAAAAGGAAAAATAAATCCCGCCATGTTGATTTTTTTCTGTTCATTTGTTATATTTATTGATTATATTTGAATATTCTATTTAATTTGTCATCTTAATACAGGGATCTTAGACTAAAAAAAAAGGAACCTTTAACCATTGCACGGCTTAGACGAATAGAGAGACATTGATTAAAATCCATCCAGGATTAGTGATGCTTCGGAGTCGAGAGTTTTAGTTAATTCCAAGACATATAAACATATCTATCTAGACAATTAGTGTAAAAAAACATACCCTGGATCGTTCTAGTTTATCCCTGCTTTCGGGACAAATAGGAAAGATAACTGGTTTGTTTGAATATCATATTATTGCGATAAAAAGTTATCCAAAGGTTATATACCATTGAGCACAAACTCCAAAATTTATGCGACACTTCCTCAAAACTGGGAAACGTTACCGTTTTTAAACGTGTTTTATCACTGAGAATAAATTCATTTAGTTATCAACACAGGTGAATGTTGTTATATGGTTTTTTAGGAAGAATAAACCTGAACTGTATTACCTACTCGTAACTAATGATATAAACTATCTATCTTTGGCCCTTTTCCCCTAGTTTAACATTTTATTATTCATTTTATTTTAGAAGAGTTTTGTTAAATGACGCAATATTACCGTTTTCATTTGTACTTCAATACATAATCTTCGGTCGTTCCTTCATTGCTGAAGATCGAGGTTATATTGAAATGATAATATGAATCCACCCACAGCCTTTTGTGAGTAGCCATCTTTGCAATGCTGTAAAAGCACGCGTTGAATTTCGCTGGTTGGACCTCCAAGTTGATCACGATATAATAGACAGGTACTATTTATATGGCTATTATATATTTACCTATTTTTTTATACCTTTATTTTTTTTAATAACTACTGTGGGGGGGGAAAACATGTACAACAAGGGCAGCAGATAGAGGAGAATGGAAGCGGTTGGAGGAGGTCTTTGCCAAAGGGCAGACAGATTAGTGGGAAAAATCTTAAAAGAAAGTGTGATAGGTATAATAATGTTTAATCTGATTGAGGCTTAGTAATAACTAGTGTTGCGCTCGGTGCGCGAGCTGCAAGCAGCTCGCGGGCCTTGTTGTCTCTTCAATATTCGTAAAATAAAGAAATGGGGGGCCATACCAAATACCAGAATATTCTGGAGAGTCTCTTGAAAGATAAAAAGAAATATTGGTATCACGTTTCGTATCTTTTCTGAAAGGACGCTAATGAGTTCTATGCATGCGTTTAGTGGAAAAAAAAAGATCTATACAAAAATGTTCTGGAGAGCCACTTGAAAATTAAAAAGAAATTTTGTATGAACATGAATTTTTTTTGCTCCGTAGCTATCTTTTTTTTTACTGGCTCCCCAAAGGGACTAAGGTCTTGAACATTTTTAGTTTCGGGACCATACCTCTATGATTGATAGTTTTTGAGGGCCGTTAGGGTACTCTAGTAATTTTTCCACATTCACTACGTTTTGTATTTTTTGTGAAAAAATCTTAAAGTTCTATTTATACGTGTAGTAGGGGGAAAACGTTCCATTCAAAAATGTCCAAGAGAGCCTCTTGAAAAGAACACAAAAAATTTGTATGGAGACAATTTTTTTTGTTCGGCGGCCATTTTTTTTAACGGTCCACTAAATATTCCAAGGTCTTTGAAAACATTTGTTTGGGACCATGCCTGTAAGACTGGTAGTTTTAGAGGACCCATGAGGTACTCTAGAAAATTTTCCACATTCGTAACGTATCGTATTTTTCCTGAAAGGACACTCATGAGTTCTATATATGCGCTTAGTGGGGGGAAAAAAGTTCAATACAAAAATGTTCTGGAGAGCCTCGTGAAATTTAAAAAATAATTTGTATGGACACGAAATTTTTTTTTGTTTGGTACCTATCTTTTTTTTACTGGCTCACCAAAGGGCCCAAGGTCTTGAACATTTTCAGTTCCAGAACCATGCCTCTATGATTGATAGTTTTTGAGAGCCGTTGGGGTACTCTGGTAAATTTTCCACGTTCATGACGTTTTATAATTTCTTTGAAGGAAACTCAAAAGTTCTACGCATATAAATAGTGATAAGAAAAAAGTTCCATACAAAAAAGTTCAGGAGAGCCTTTTGAAAATTCAAAAAAAAATTTTTGTTGGGCGGCCATCTTTTTTTTGCCGGTTCACCAAATTGCCCAAGGTCTTTAACAACATTTGTTTGGGACCATTCCTGTGTAACTGGTAGTTTTAGAGGACCCATGAGGTCCCTGGTAATTTTTCCACATTCACTACGTTTTGTACTTTTTGTGAAAAAAACCTTTAAGTTTTATGTATACGTGTAGTGGGGGGAAAAAGTTTCATACAAAAATGTCCAGGAGAGCCTCTTGAAAAGAACCCAAAAAATTTGTATGGAGAAAAAATTTTTTTGTTCGGCAGCCATCTTTTTTTTACCGGTTCACCCAATGGCCCAAGGTCCTTAATAACATTTGTTTGGGACCATACCTGTATGACTGGTAGTTTTAGAGGACCCATGAGGTACCCTGATAAATTTTCCACATTCTTGAAGTTTCATAATTTTCCTGAAGGAAGACCCATAAGTTCTACGTATATAAATAATAAGAGGAAAAAGTTCTATACAAAAATGTTCTGGAGAGCCTTTTGAAAATTTAAAAAAAAATTTGTATGGACACGAAATTTTTTTTTGTTTGGTACCTATCTTTTTTTTACTGCCTCACCAAAGGGCCCAAGGTCTTGAACATTTTCAGTTTCAGAACCATGCCTCTATGATTGATAGTTTTTGAGAGCCGTTGGGGTACTCTGGTAAATTTTCTACGTTCATGACGTTTCATAATTTTCCTGAAGGAAGACCCATAAGTTCTACACACATAAATAGTGAGGGGAAAAAGTTCCATACAAATTTGTTCTGGAGAGCCTCTTGAAAATTAAGAAATTTTTGTATGGAGACGAAATTTTTTTTTGTTTGGTGGCCATATTTTTTTCACCGGTTCACCCAATTGCCCAAGGTGTTGAACATTTTTTGTTTGAGGATAGTACTTCTCCGACTGATAGTTTTCGAGATCCCTTAGGGTACTCTAGTCAGTTTTCCACGTCCAGCTCTCTCTATAATTTTGTAGACCTAAATTTTTTGAATTCTACACACACGGAAAGTATGGTGAAAAAGTCCCATACAAAATTGTTCAGGAGAGGTGATCAATACGTAACTTCAAGTAGCTTTATATATATAATAATAAAATATATATATTTATTATAGACATAAATATTTGGTCACATTTCCTATCGACCGACGAGGTGTCATAAGGGTGGGTTTACTTAAACCATTTCCCCAAAAACAATTAGTAAAATGGCGGGCGAAAACCACATCCCGAATCTCGATAAGTCTACCATATAAATCTTATTGTAGACAATCCACATGCTCCCCATAATCCCTTGTCAGTTACGAGGCAATCTTGCCTAATTTATTGTTCTTATTTTCATCATTAGGTACAAAACAACCACCACGTAAACAGCTCTACAAATACATAAACTGGTAAAAATATTTTAACGCACAATACTAAGAAAACTGTCAGAATATATTCGGCAATTTTTGTTGGGAGCGACAGCGCCGTGTGTTAAGAGCCCTCTCCATGGGACCGACAAATCGTTGGTGAGTGGAGTCTAAAACAGTGATTTTTGCATTTAGAGAGCGAGACGTCTTCAGTATAGAAGAGTACTAAAAATATATACATAAATGAATAATAAATTAATTAAATAAATAAATTTTGCTTGAGATATCATGATTTTTAGTGAAAAACGGCAAAGTAAAAAGATGCAAATCAAGGTTTGGAATTTCGCCTATTTTAGCAAATATTTGGCAATTTTTTACATGAACTATCGACATTTGTAATTATTATGAAGTAACCTATGATGACTTCGGTCGTTTTTCAATTTTCTAGTTTCTTATATAGTTTACTAGCAGTCTGCCCCGGCTTCGCCCGTGGTACATATATAGCCTATAGCACTCAATGATCACGTACATATCCAACGGTGAAAGAATTCTTGAAATCGGTCCAGTAGTTCCTGAGATTAGCGCGTTCAAACAAACAAACTCTTCCGCTTTATTATATTAGTATAGATTTACGCACGAAGTTGCCCCAAATTTGCCCAAAAATAGTGATTTTTGAAGCGGCATAACTTTCAAAATAAATATAATTTTACTAATATTTTTATTTTATGGCATAGGTAATGGAGATATAAATTGATATCTGGCTCAACTTTAGACGTATTGCGACAAATATTAGAATAATAGGCGTAATACGTTTGTATGGAAAAGCGCGTGAAGCGGCCTTAATATATATTTCATAAGAGTTTGTAAAGTTTGTTCTATTTTAATTTTCGGGTTGTTATAGGTACTCGTAAAGACGTGTCTGTGTGTGTATGTCTGTCTGTGCCCCTGCAGCGCTCAAACGGGTGGACCGATTTGAATGCGTTTTTTTTGTTTGAAAGGTGAATTAGTCGAGAGTGTTGTTAGCTATGTTTGATGAAAATCGATCCAAGATGGCCGCCGCTACAAAATGGCGGATTACATAATTTTTCACAATTCCCTTAATATGGGTATCAAATGAAAGGGCTTGACTAGTAGAATAGCACTATGCAAATCCATGATGGCCGCCGCCACAAAATGGCGAATGTCGGGGGTTTCTCAAATTTTAATTTATACTTGTTATAGATAATGGTACGGAACACTTCATGCACGAGCCCGACTCGCACTTGGCCGGTTTTCTTTTATATTCCGAGAAAAAAATTTACTTCCGCGGTATTTTAAAAACCTAACTCCACTGCCAAAGCCGCGGGGCTATAAATAAATGAACAGATACAACAACACGACAAAGTAATAAACGTACAAAGCGTATTCGTTATTTGTATTATATTATTATCATAAACACCAAAAACAAAGGGTTTTCAAAGAATAACGCCCTCTTTTTAATTCCCCCAAAATCAACCGTCACTCTGAAACAGTGTTCCACAAATGGAACCGCAGAAAACATTTACGCAAAAACCCCTAAGAACGTACCGTGGAGGGAAGTGTCACTGAATAAATTTGGCAATTTTTGCGACAGTGGGGCGCGTTAATATAAATTTCATGAGCGCACGTACATTGCTGTTTTATTAAAAGACCGTTGTTAGAGACTTGATTCATATGAAAATCAGGTAGTGTACTCTGTCACATAGCGTGACGATATTCCAGTGAGCAAATTGAGTCGATTTAGAGAGGTTTTTAAAATGTTTTAGTCGGAATACGCTCCTAAGTTTTGTAGGCTTCATTGTTATTTTGTTTTCAGTTACGGTGGGAGTACAAGTGCCATTTTTTGCGCTATTTTTTGTTAAGTACCTTTAAAATCGTTAGTCGTTAGCTTTGTGGATGGATGTTGCTATTTCGTGGATATTTAACTAAATGGTTACACTCGTAAAATTGTTTATGCGTCGGTACTTACTATGTAAAGAATAAAGATATAAAAACTTACAAGGACATTTGCGTTTTTAGAGTCTGCCATAGAGCAGTACGAACTTAAAGAGAGTCGTATATTATGTTTTAAAGAGCCGAGCAGATTGCATGTTGTGATTATAGCCTTACTAAATACTAAAACAGCGTTTATTTAAATCGTTCCTACGAGAACTTATCAGATTTACAATACAAAGCTTCGAAACGTAAGTCATCTGTTTTTGTTTTGTTTTTGACCGAAATACCGAAAGTTTATAACTACAATTAGTTACTATACCTGTATAAATATCGTTATAAAGTTAACTTTATTATTGGGCTGATAACACAATATGATAGATAGTTTAAACATAATTATTATAAATTGTGCAGATAACTAAAACAAAGTGTGAGCCTATAATGTGTAACGGAAGCATTCAAACATATTATTATTATAGTAAGTAAAATTGAGGCCTACCAGTAAGACATGGGTCCTCCTTGGCTGCGTCATCGACCAATCGAGACTTACCTGAAAAAATACAATATTAGGTTTATTAGGTATTTTTAACTAATGATTTAAGGCTGTTTTAAAGACATAATATAATGTAAAATACGCGTATACATATCGACAAACAAACAATTATTTATATCGTGGTATGTACCCGTATTATACATTATATTCGTTTTTTTTATCTAAAAAGTGAAGTGAAGTGTTTATCTGAAACAGTGACAACTGACAGTCCTATCACTTTTATAAGTTACATTATTCGTTAACGCAGAAACGCCGACTATAAACGATTATAAACACCAGTGAAAACAGACATTGTAGTTCAATGGTGGAAAAAACGGTCAGTATAAGTCACGGCAAATAAGTCGACCGGTGACCTTCAATGCGCAGAAGTCGAAAATGAGGTATCTCGGTGTGTGTGGGGGTCGCGCGGAGGGCGTGGGGATCGTTCGTAAGCACTGATTGGCTCTTGCGGATCCCTCGTAAGCGCTGATTGGCTCTCCAATCGTGTTGTGTCCCTCTCACTCGTACGACGCTGCGCGCACTTGAAGGTCACCGGTCGACTTACGTGCCGGGGGTTATACGCAACGATCAACTCAACAGTCAATGTAGATGTTTCACGCGTCTGGTGCGATATTATTGGATAAAATGTTCAAAAAAATTACATATGTGCGCACTGCGAAGCTGTATATCGTTGTAGCTTAGAAAAGTAGTGATATTAAGCGCTACTTTATAAGCAGAAGATGAACAAACTGTAGGTATTCTTTGTGTTAATATGTAATTAATACTATTATTACGTATATTTGTGTCATTTAATTAATAATAATAATCACTCTATGATAGTAAATTTTTTTCCATCATCACCACTACACAACCCTTTAACTTTCCACTGCTGGGCACAGGCCTCTTCTTTCCCACGAGAGAGGCATATAGAGCTTAAGGCCATCACGCTGCTCTAATGCGGGTTAGCGTGTTTTAACGACTATTGTCGCAAACCTAATACCAATTATTGGCTCGACCCGGGAATCCGGGAACCCAGGATCTCGTGATACGCAGTCGAAAATGCTTACCACAGACCAACGAGGTTATTTATTCATTTGTATAAATTAATCTCTGATATGCTACTTACTAGTTTACAGCACAAACAAACAATATCACAAATACGAAAGTCAAACCTTTTCCCCCTCTACTTATAACCCTTCAATATTTTCATATCGTATTCTGTCCCAATATGTACAGAAACGCAATATCATCCACGGACCGAGAGAAATGTTTTGTATTACGTTTAGTTTCTTCAGCCTTTGATCGGGTCACTTTGAAGTATAAACACAAAAAGCAGTGACAATATTATGTATTCCCTCAGCCGGGAGCCTTATTTTGCAAGTTATTGTTTCTTAACAAACGGGTCTATTTGTCCCTCTTTGGATCGATAAGCAACACGTCTTTCTCAAAGGGGGAGCAGCTTTACGCAATGTTCGCCTGCCGCAGTACATGCTCATTTGAGCTAAGAGAATAAGGGTGATGCTACACTATGTGGCAATGCTGGGATTTAAGCAAGGATTTATCTATGAAAGACGCAGTCACGTCGGAATGCCGCAGGGCACAATGTTGTATAAAACGATTTTTTCTGTGAAAGACCGCGCAGGAGCGCTGCAGAAGCGACGGATTGACACAGAAACGTTATAATAAACAAGTTCGCCATTGGAGAATAAAATCACCGCATCAACTCTACTTATCCAAACACTCTAGGCTTCAGCAGAAAATATTATTTATTTATTTTAATTTATTATATACAATACTTTATATAAATTTCATTGATGACAGTATTGCATAATTATATACAATACAATACTATCATCAATGAAAATTCTTGACGTTTTGCTCTAATAATAATCCATAATCTATATAATTTTTCTTTATTAATTAAACTGTTTACATAAAAGTCCATTCTACTTGTATTATACGTCTGTCTGTTTTTTAATTTTTCATGGCTCAACACCTGAACTGAAATTTATACTATTCGCTGAGATAGCTTTTATCTCGGAGTCGGGCATAGGCTACTATTTATTCCAAGAAATCAAAGAGTTCTCAGGAGATTTTCAAAAGCTTAAATCCACGCGGGCATAAGCTAGTTTTGAAAATGTAATACGGACGATTCATGTCAAATGACAGCGTTATGTCAACTCCTGAATGTGTTACTAAAGGCTCGTTGGCTTAGATACGTCCCCTTTCGAGTGCCAAAGTTTCTGAAGTTCTCTCAGTAACTTGTCAATATTGGAAGGCTGTGACCTGAGACGCGATGAGGCTTTTGGGATGAATTTGTTTTTCTACTAACGTAGCTCTATGGGTGGGCGCCCGCAAATTGTTACCAGTGCTCAGAAGTTTCCCTATTTAATTAAAGTTTCTCAGTTCTTGGATCGTTTCCGAGCTGTAAGCTGTGTAAAGCTATTCGAAAGGTTTTAATCGGAATTACGAATATATCCCATTGGAGTTGGACTATTGTGGTAGGTATCCCTCCTAGCAGAAGCTCCGTGCTAAAATTGATCGCACATTTATAAGTATAGATATGCGCCATATTTCGTTTTTCGTAGTAAACTTAAGTATTAATAACGCGATCTCACCTGATGATCAAAGATGGAAGCAGGCTAAATTGGAAGGAGTATGACAGGTTTTATTAAATCCATACTCCTGATTGGTTTCTGTACGGCATCGTAACGGAACGCTAAATCACTTAGCGGCACGGCTTCGCCGGTAGTGACCAGCCACGGCCGAATCAAAACCACCAGAGATAATTTAGAAATCATATGCCTAAATTGCCCTTGGGAATTGAACCAGTGACCTCCCTTTTATAAGACCACAACGCTCACCACTGCACCAGAGAGCTAACACACATACACATACATACAATGTACTACTTTTGAATGAAGAACTTTGACTTTGACTTTTAAAATCCGATAAAATCACTAGCACCATAAGGCATCAGCGCTGCAATGCACCATAAGGCATCGCTCTAAGATGCATTCAATTCAAATAATTTCACGTAAAACAATTGTTGATTTTGTGACATGACAAGATTCAAGATTAACCTCGGTTCGGCAAAACGGATTCCACTGCACTCAGTAAAAAAGTCAGTTCCGACAAGAGTATGATGGTTGTTGATGGTTTGGTTTATGAGACAATTATATTTATAAACGTACGGATGACAACGTAAATACTTCGACTCAGTGATGGTAGACTGTGACCGTCAAATAGACAAAGGTGCCAAGTGACTGCAAATACACTACTTAGCTAGTAGGTATATGATATTTGGAGCGTCTTATCTTATGCTTAATCACTTGATTTATAAAAGTACCAATATCGGATATCGTTGAATTAAAAGTAGATACTAATATCAATGTCCAATATGTGTAACGAGTGTATTGGTGCGAGTAAGTTGCGGGAAAAACGTACATATATGTATCGTAACGGCATTACTCGTGTAATCCTCTTTTTGACTGCGCCGCAAAGAAGGATTTCGCAATTCGCACACTCGGATTGCATTGAATTAACTCGAATATAATATTAAAAAAGCGTGAAACGTACGGAAATACCCGCAACCTTGACCCGGATGGTGTGTTATTGAAGTCTAAAACGGCACTCGTTTGCTTGAGACTGGAGAGTGCTTGTAGTAGACCGGAGCGCCGCCGCTCGATGGACCGCTGCGAGTTGCGAGAATCGATTCGAATCGTTTGCATACATTGAAAGCGATTAGATGAACATCGAGTTTAATTTATTCCGTTCAACTTTGCTTCTGAATTGAATTTGTGAAACGAGAATCTGTGAATCATTGGATAACTAAACCCCTTTTCGTTCTTTAACGATAATACAGATCTTTGTATATTTGATACATTTCAAGTTACAAGTAACGTCCTTCTTCTTTTTCCGTATAATTATGATTTCGGTATTTAACCAGAGTCTACTTAAAGTAGGTATACTAAATTAATTTAACAGGCATATTTTTTTTTTTCACATAAAAGAGTAAAGGATTCCAAACTCTTTTAAAAACTTCTTTTAAACTTAATTTATTCGCTTTATACGCTATTATAACTTGAGGAGTATTCGATTATTGGTGTTCAATTCGATGCTTTAATCATGGGTAGCCTAAGTATGTCACGCTCTCTTTAAACATTTCTGTGGTGGTGTCGTGTGGTGCGGGTTGTTACGTTCCCTCAAATATGGTTGAGCGAAGCAATGGCTGGATCATGCGTCATGCTCGTGAACGGGTGCCGCCGTCGGAAATGGGGCTACTTTTGTCTGCCCTTCTTAACGTGTAGAATTGTAAGCACCATTCCGAATCAGTTTATAGATTCATTTGTCGATTCAAAAGCACTTGTAAAAGTTTATCTGAATAAAAAATATGTCTTAGACTTGCCTTTACACAAGTTTAAGAACTTTATTAAAAGTATGCTCATAAAAAAAGCTTATTATACAATTGAAGATTATATAAACGATAAAAAAGCTTGGATTTAACTCGTAACTCAATGCGCGAGACGGCATTTCAATCATGTACATTAATAATAATAATTGTTATAATGTTATTTTTAAAAAAGAGCAACCGCCGAGTTTCTTACAGGTTCTTCTCGGCTGGAACTGCATTCCGAACCTGTGGTAGACTCAATCGACGATTCAAAAGCACTTGTAAAAGTTTATTTGAATAAAAAACTTTTCTATTCTATTCTATTCTATTTATGGAGAAGCACCTAAAGAAGAAGGATATAATTTTTTTATTTTTTATTTTAGCAGTAGGTACCTTATTGTATGTATATATAGCTCTATAGTATGTATATATAGCTCTGCCTGAGTGGAGATATGAGCTCTAGGGCTCGAATAGATTGGTATGAGCTCTAGGGCAACGTCTTCCTCAGGGTTCCTCCTATGAGACTCGGATCTCAAGAATGACTTAAGGCTATGAGTTGTTGAGTATGGTAAAGATCCACGTCAGAAATATAAGTACAAATGAGCAGACAGCTCAGCTAAAAGGAGAAAAAAATGTTTCGCTAATTGCGCAATTTTTTCAACAACAAAAAAAAAAGAACAATGAAAATCTGATTATATGATTTGAAAATAAACACTCGTTCAGCCATAACAAAATATCCAACAAGATGGCACCCCATTGTTGGAGGAGGGTATAATCTCGTGAATCTAAACGAGTGGAGCGGCCGCTGCTAAAAGATCTGCTACAATCATCCCCGGGCTTTGGCGGCGTCGGAACGTGCTCTAGTGGGCGCCTTACAGAATTAGTACAGTTAGAGGATCTAGTTACACAATAACGTATACCTACCAGTCGTGACAGCATGTTTATAAGAGGTCATAAAAAATTGGAAATAGCTGATTCTTCACAGGTTAAAGAGCAACTCTCCGATGGCATATATTATGTCTGCCCACGCTAAGTGGTTCGTTATCTATTTATGGCTTGTTTCTCCATAACGCAACTGTATTTATTTCATCAGTATTCACACAATACACATGAGTACAACCAGCACTTAGTTTCTAAACCAGAATGAGCTATCTTCCGTATAGTTTTTTAAGCATATTCACTGAACTGGCATCTCTGTATAACGAAATCGAAATTTTTGTTTAGTTGTTACAAAATACATTTATGAACACGACTGGTACTCACTTTTTATTACACACGAACCATTTCTTTTATTGATTTTTTTTTGCTTAAAATGCGATGCGTGTACTAAAATGAGTTAAATAAAGGAGGATGGGCAAAGTGGTCTACCTACTCAACACAAATGAAACCTATTTCAATGAAAAGCTTATTTTTAGTACTTAATTTTATTATATGGAAGCAAAGCTGTAAGTCTTGGGGTTCAAGAGATTTTCGAGAAAAACATAATGCAGCCCCTTACCTTATTTTCTGTTTTATGACCGCAAGATATAGAAGCATTAGGCTATGAAGGACATAATATGCCACCTAGTAACGATAGAAATAGTTCGCAGCCTTCTAACGATAAAGCTAATAATCACACGAGTAGATAGGTACAGAGGGGAAGCTTCTACAAGCGGCCCGCTGTAGGTACACGCACACATATGCGCACGGATGTTAGACGCGGGCATCGATGTAGTTCTAATACATACATCGATGGACGCGGGCGTCCGTGAACCGTTGGTGAGTGTTTGTGTGAGTGTACCTACAACGAGCCGTTTGTATGAAGCTTTCCCTCTGTACCTATCTACTTGTGTGCTAATAATCTCGACTTATTACTATTATTAATTATGTTGGGCCCGACATTAGGCCGGTTTTGTGCCCCCTGCTGCCAACTTGACCAATGTATTTAATTCTAGACGCTACGCCACCACCACCTACAGCCTTTTAACGTCCCACTGCTGAGCACAGGCCTCCTCTTTTATAGGAGAGGGATTTAGAGCTTAAACCCGCCACGCTGCTCAAATGTAGGTTGGTGGGCTTTAACGATTATTGTCACATGATAGTAATAATAACCGGGGCCGACTGCCTAACGTGCTCTCTGAGGCACGGGGGTGAAACAGCGCCAACTACCAACTCCGAGCTGGCACTGAGAATTTCTTGACAGAAAAACCCAATACCTAACAATTATTTGCCTGACCCGGGAATCGAACCCGGGACCTCGTGATCTGCAGTCGATTATGCTAACCATTAGACCTAAGAGGCAGTTTAAGGTAGAACGCTACGCACTATTAATTAAATTCATAGTAGAATTACTAATATAGAGTATTTTTAAAACATTTATTTTTAGTGAATTTTGAAAAACTCCCATATATTTTGGCATAAACGCTATACGTAATTTGATTAACTACTTATTAGCTTCTTATTTCCATAGAGGGCGTTGGTGTTGATTAGGTAGACCAACGTTCATACATTTTTGCCCATCCTCCAAACCTGAAAGAGAATAGGTAATTACTTCTTCCTCATAATTATTACTTGTTGTCAACGGGTGCTACGCTCTAAGTGAAGATCAGTAGGTGCCATCATCTTGTGCCATCTTACTCTATAACATTATAATTAAAGCCTTATTATAACTGGGTACAAACATCAAAAAGTCAAATGTAGGTTAAGAATAATGTAGAGTATGACCGAGAATTTTCTCACCCAGTCTCGAACAAAGGGTTACCTTCGTCTCTATGAAAAGACGTCGCCTTTACGAATTTTATGTTTACATAACGCGAATCTTTATTTGCCTTTGTTAGTTGAAGTAGGCTTAAGATTCCTCCAAAGAAAGTAACAATAGAATAGGGGGGCGGGGGACATTAAAGGAGATCATATCTTCGAAACTATTCTAATATTATGTGTGGTAGTTACTTATAATTACCATATTGTTTACCCGACTAGAGGAGGGTTATAATATGTCTGTATGTACAATGTTATACGTTTGTAATGTTTGTCGGTCCATCGATCCCCACATATAAATGCCTAACTACTCATCAGATATTAAGTTCAACGGTGTTATTAAACAAAAGCTGTACGGATTTCCTGTTGTTGTAAGTATTTTTTTGGTATTATTATTAGGTGATTTGAAAATTATCACGATAACGACATACTGAGTATAAGGGGACTGAGTATAACTGCCTCGTTGGTCTAGCGGTTAGCACGTTCGACTGTGGATCACGAGGTCCTGGGTTCGATTCCCGGGTCGGGCCAGTAAAAAAAAAAATGAGGTATTGGGTTTTCTGTCAAGAAATTTTCAATGACAGCCCAAAGTTGCAAGTTGGCGGTGTTAGATACACCCCCGTGTCTCGGAGAGCACGTAAAGCCGTCTGTCCTGCGCCTAATCTCTCTCCGGTAGTGTCGCATTGGCGTCCCATCGGACTATGAGAGTGAGGGAATAGAGAGTGCACCTGTGTATGCGCACACACTTGTGCACTATAATATCTCTTGTGCAGATGGCTAGTCTCTGCCTCGGTTGAGATTGGCCGCCGTGGCCGAAATTCGGTCAGGAGGACATTATTATTATTATTATAAGGGGACTGTTTACAAAAATTTAGTGATATTAAATATTATACTACTTAAACACAAACCACAACACAGCGGTTTAAAACTATGGGATAATTGACGATATCTGATAATGGTAATAAAATGAGAAAAGTGAAAGCTTAACTCGGTGGGAACTGGGAACCCGATAAACAGAATGGTTCGATTCACGTAACAATAAAAATATTACAACGTGAACTTAAAGACTCCAAGTATGCTACGAGTCGATAAAAATAAACAACAGCCCTGAATACACAAAACGAAGAAATGTGGAGGAAGTAAGCGAACCAGGACAGAGTTTCTTCTTATCTGGGAGCACACAGAATAGCGTCCTAAAATTCAACGTGAAAGTTTTTACACTTCGGAAAGTTAAATAAAACACAATAAACATGATAGCCGATTTATTTTCATAACAATAACGATAACAGTTCAATTTGAACCGATCCGATCTTTTCCGAACATTACATGGAAAGTTAAATCCTTGGTAAAATTCTAACATTCCATTTAGAAATAATCAATAGATTATTATATCTGTGGTGATAACCTAGTAGTTATGACTGCGGCCTCCCTTTGGGGGAACGAGTTTGAACCCCGTCTCGTACATCTAACTTTTCGGAGTTATGTGCGTTTGAAGCAATTAAATATCACCTTGCTTGAACGGCGAAGGAAAAACATCGTGAAGAAACCTGCATGCCTGAGAGTTCTCCATAATCAGATATCGTCAGTTATTCTATAGTTTTAAATAACGTATGTAAGGACACTGCTTTCGGAAACGAAGACAGGTAATAGCAGTGATTATTTACAAGATATCACAAATTTTTCAAAGGCGTGTGAAGTCCACCAATCCGCACTTGGTGGACTACGGCCTTAAACCTTTCTCATTCTGAGGCCCGTGCCTTGTAGTGGACCGGTGAGGAGTTGATAATGATGATGATGATGAAGATGAGGTTCTACAGAACATGAGCAAATCTTCTATACATATAATAAAATCGTAGACTTGCCGTATCTGTACATTAAAGATTTTTGCAAAAATAATAACTGAGGGATGTTAGGGATAAGTAATAGAACGTAAGAAAGCTATTTTTGAAAGGACATGGCCGGAATTTGTATGGAGCGTTGCCCTTGGACATGGCCGGAATTTGGTCGATTAATCGGAAAAAAACTTACTTAAATAAACATAAATGGAGGTTAATTATTCATATGTGAAAATTGCTTTTAAAATAAACTAAAATATATCGCGGCAACAACATTTCTCCAGCGCAGGCGTGGAAAAAAACACAATAAATAAGAATGTTAACTGTTATTTGTTTTTCTAACTTTTCTAAGGTCATATCCAAGAAGGTTATACACTCTATGTAGACACTGGAGACTGCGCCTGAAACATTGTAGTTAAGACAAATCAGTCATTTTATTTACCAGTTCTCTCTCCAGTAAAAATGCCTTACCTAAAAATATTATTTAGATTAAGTATAGAACGTCCACATTTGAATCTCCCGCCATCAAAAAGTTGTTGGAGACTGAATCTAAATGGCGCTGAACAGTTCTCATTTTTTTACTATGGAGTTTTCGGTCTTCTCCGGTAGGAATAATATGTGTTCTGTGGTACCTACGCACTACGCAGATTGCAGAAGCCAGCCAGAAACGTCAAAATAGGAATGGCGATCTGAGATCGATTAATCGAAGAATCGATTTTAGTGTACGTAGGTACCACAAAACACACATTACTCCTTCCGGAGAAGAATGAAAAACTCCATAGTAAAAAAATGAGAACTGTTTAGCGCCATCTAGGTTCAGCCCCCAACAACTCTTTGACGGAGGGAAATTCAAATGTGGACGTTCTACCTATACTCTAGATTTTTAATTCGGTGGAATTCTGACAGCTATCATAGTCATTTACAGATGAGTTATTTGTATAGAAAACAGGGTTAACATCTACGAAGTACGATTTTCCTCCAAACTACTATAATTCCCTGTCAACATAAATAACCCTAAGCCATGTAATATAGTATTAGTCGTTTCGCCCTAAAATAGAAATATCTAAGAGTGAAAACTAGAAAGTGCACACTAACAGTAATAGAAAACAAAAGAAGCATATTTAAAAAAGATTATTCAAAAATGGAAGTGTTGGAGTGTCTGTCAGGCATTTTTTATGTTTACATGCGGCGGTTAATTTTTGTGGGAATTTTTTTACCTCTGGTAACATTACGAAACGTCAGAATTCCACGGAAGGCATTTCAGATAAGGCATTTTGACTCGAGAGAGAACTGGTAAATAAAATGACTGATTTGTCTTAACTACAATGTTTCAGGCGCAGTCTCCAGTGTCTACATAGAGCATATAACCTTCTTGGATATGACCTTAGAAAAATTAGAAAAACAAATAACAGTTAACATTCTTATTTTTTGTGTTTTTTCCACGCCTGCGCTGGAGAAATGTTATTGCCGCGATATATTTTAGTTTATTTTAAAAGCAATTTTCACATATGAATAATTAACCTCCATTTATGTTTATTTAAGCAAGTTTTTTTTCGACTAATCAGGCAAATTCCGGCCATGTCTTTTTTGTCTGTTTGTCTGTTTATCTGTTTGTCTGTATGTTTGTGCGCGCATCACGCAAAAACTACTAAATGGATTGAAATGAAACTTGGCATGATTAAAGTTCATACTACGGAGTAACATATATGATACTTCTTATCCCGAAATTCAACAGGGTTCCCTTGGGAGAGGGGATGAAAGTTAAAATGAGTACTTAGCTGTAATTCATTAACGTGTGGTCCGATTTCATTCATTCTTTTTTTGTTAGAAAGGAGATACTTTAAAGATTACCAGCTAATCTCAGAAAGGCTGGATCGATTTTGATAGGACTTTTACTCGCGGATGTTTACATTTTAATCTACCCAAACATCCGCCAGTGAACTTTTAACAGTTTTTAGCAAGGTATGAGCTCAAAGGAGCTTAGGAAAATAAAATGATTCCCACGGGATTTTTAAAAACCAATATCCACGCGAACGAAGTCGCGGGTGTCCGCTTGTCCTACTAATATTATAAATGTGAAAGTGTGGATGTTTGGATGTTTGGATGTTTGGATGTTTGGATGTTTAGATGTTTGTATGTTTGGATGTTTGTTACTCAATCACGCCGCAACTACTGAACTGATTTGGCTGAAATTTTGAATGGAGATAGCTTATGCCCTGACTTAAAACATAGGCTACTTTTTATCCCGGAAAAGTATTCCTGTGGGACTAAAATAGATATAATCTTCCAAAAACGCCATAGAGGGCGCTGACTGTTCTTAGGTAAATCACGTTCACATAACACATTATTGCAATAGTTTGCTGTGTTGCATGCATTGGCAACACATAGGCTACTTTTTATCCTGGAAAAAATGCACAGTTCCCATGGGATTTTGAAAACCCCGAAGTCTATATCTACAGCTATAGGTAGATTATTATAGCGAACTTCCTTGATAGAAAGTATAAAGGTTGGAAAAGGGAGTGGGAACGGGAACCGGGAATCAACGATTCCCTCGGGATTTGTTCAAAACCGAAATTCACGCGAGCGAAGCTGCGGGCAGAAGCTATCACACATAATCACAATACCAATCCTACTAATCCTACTATCCTACTAATATTATAAATGTGAAAGTGTGGATGTTTGGATGTTTGGATGTTTAGATGTTTGTATGTTTGGATGTTTGTTACTCAATCACGCCGCAACTACTGAACCGATTTGGCTGAAATTTTGAATGGAGATAGCTTATGCCCTGACTTAAAACATAGGCTACTTTTTATCCCGGAAAAGTATTCCTGTGGGACTAAAATAGATATAATCTTCCAAAAACGCCATAGAGGGCGCTGACTGTTCTTAGGTAAATCACGTTCACATAACACATTATTGCAATAGTTTGCTGTGTTGCATGCATTGGCAACACATAGGCTACTTTTTATCCTGGAAAAAATGCACAGTTCCCATGGGATTTTGAAAACCCCGAAGTCTATATCTACAGCTATAGGTAGATTATTATAGCGAACTTCCTTGATAGAAAGTATAAAGGTTGGAAAAGGGAGCGGGAACGGGAACCGGGAATCAACGATTCCCTCGGGATTTGTTCAAAACCGAAATTCACGCGAGCGAAGCTGCGGGCAGAAGCTATCACACATAATCACAATACCAATCCTACTAATCCTACTATAATATTATAAATGTGAAAGTGTGGATGTTTGGATGTTTAGATGTTTGGATGTTTGTTACTCAATCACGCCGCAACTACTGAACCGATTTGGCTGAAATTTTGAATGGAGATAGCTTATGCCCTGACTTAAAACATAGGCTACTTTTTATCCCGGAAAAGTATTCCTGTGGGACTAAAATAGATATAATCTTCCAAAAACGCCATAGAGGGCGCTGACTGTTCTTAGGTAAATCACGTTCACATAACACATTATTGCAACAGTTTGCTGTGTTGCATGCATTGGCAACACATAGGCTACTTTTTATCCTGGAAAAAATGCACAGTTCCCATGGGATTTTGAAAACCCCGAAGTCTATATCTACAGCTATAGGTAGATTATTATAGCGAACTTCCTTGATAGAAAGTATAAAGGTTGGAAAAGGGAGTGGGAACGGGAACCGGGAATCAACGATTCCCTCGGGATTTGTTCAAAACCGAAATTCACGCGAGCGAAGCTGCGGGCAGAAGCTATCACACATAATCACAATACCAATCCTACTAATCCTACTATCCTACTAATATTATAAATGTGAAAGTGTGGATGTTTGGATGTTTGTATGTTTGGATGTTTGTTACTCAATCACGCCGCAACTACTGAACCGATTTGGCTGAAATTTTGAATGGAGATAGCTTATGCCCTGACTTAAAACATAGGCTACTTTTTATCCCGGAAAAGTATTCCTGTGGGACTAAAATAGATATAATCTTCCAAAAATGCCATAGAGGGCGCTGACTGTTCTTAAATAAATCACGTTCACATAACACATTATTGCAATAGTTTGCTGTGTTGCATGCATTGGCAACACATAGGCTACTTTTTATCCTGGAAAAAATGCACAGTTCCCATGGGATTTTGAAAACCCCGAAGTCTATATCTACAGCTATAGGTAGATTATTATAGCGAACTTCCTTGATAGAAAGTATAAAGGTTGGAAAAGGGAGCGGGAACGGGAACCGGGAATCAACGATTCCCTCGGGATTTGTTCAAAACCGAAATTCACGCGAGCGAAGCTGCGGGCAGAAGCTATCACACATAATCACAATACCAATCCTACTAATCCTACTATCTCTACTAATATAATAAAGCGGAAGAGTTTGTTTGTTTGAACGCGCTAATCTCAGGAACTACTGGACCGATTTCAAAAATTCTTTCAGCGTTGGATATGTAAGTGATCCTTGAGTGCTATAGGCTATACTATATGTACCACGTGCGAAGCCGGGGCGGACCGCTAGTAATATTATAAATGTGAAAGTGTGGATGTTTGGATGTTTAGATGTTTGGATGTTTGTTACTCAATCACGCCGCAACTACTGAACCGATTTGGCTGAAATTTTGAATGGAGATAGCTTATGCCCTGACTTAAAACATAGGCTACTTTTTATCCCGGAAAAGTATTCCTGTGGGACTTAAATAGATATAGACTTCCAAAAACGCGATAGATGGCGTTGACTGTTCTTAGGTAAATCACGCTCACATAGCACATTATTACAATAGTTGCATGAATCTGTATGCGTATGCACTTTTTATCCTGGAAAAATCTACAGTTCGCACGGGATTTTGATAAAAACGAAATATATATCTACAGCTATAGGTAGATTACTATAGCAAACTTCCTTGAAAGTAGGTATAAAGTTTGGAAAAGGGAGCGGGAACGGGAGCCGGAAATCCACGATTCGATTTGTGAAAAACCGAAATTCACGCGGGCGAAGCCGCGGGCAAAATCTAGTAGGTACATAAAGCAAACAATCAACGAAAAGTTAATTTTAGTCGTTATTAGTAGAAGTGATCAAAATAATCTCTTCAAATTGAACTGAACGGACATCTTCAAAATATCAAATCTAAACTTAGTAGAAGTTCAAACACAATAAAAATGAGGGACTTGAAACGTTCCGGTTCGCCGCACAATAAAAATATCATATAAGATGAACCGAAACATTCCACGTACATAAAATAAACAACGGTCATGAAGGTAAAAAGGTATACGAAGATATTTAGGTAGCACATTGAAAGTTTATGGTGTAATGTCGTTATTTTTCATGAACGCACGGAAATTGCCTTTTGAAATAGTTACCCTGTTATATTCAGATGTTAAGGACCATAAAGATTTTAACGGCCAAATTAGTGACATTATAACTAAGTGAATTTTTAACCGAAGCTTGGGAAGACCCCTCACGGATGGACGGACGATCTCAAGCGAGTCGCTGGCAGCTGCTGGAAACAAGCGGCGCAAGATCATTGATCCTTGCAAGAGACCTATGTCCAGCAGTGGACGTCTATTGGTTGAGACGACGACGACGAATATGTAAATTACTAGATCATGACAGAAATGTTCATTGTTGCATTCCGAGGCTCTATTGTATTATCTATTTTTATTTTATGTAAGTACTCTATTTTTGTAGTAAACAATATATGACATGTAGTTTGCCGTTGCTCTAACATTTACTGACTCTGACTCACAGAGTGAAACTTTTCAAGTTAAAATACGTGACTCTGAATTCATATAAATCTGATTTCGTATGAAGTTGTAATATTACCACGTTTGCTCGTCCACACTAAATGATAGATTTATGGCGAAGAATATGACACATTTGTTCACTAGAAAACATTTATTACTATCCATAAATCTATATTGTATTATGGAAATTTACGAAAACGTATGAATTTGATTCATCCATACCAATTGCTGTCAATTAGTAGATACGGAGATGTCAGATTTCGTTCGTTCGTTCGTTTCAACCAATAGACGTCCACTGCTGGACATAGGTCTCTTGCAAGGATCGCCACAGCAGACGATCTTGTGCCGCCTGATTCCAGCGGCTGCCGGCGACTCGCTTGAGATCGTCTGTCCATCGAGTGGGGGATGATCGGACAATGTCAGATTAACTCACAGTTAATATTTATTAACTTGAAAATTTACACTAGACCTAGAGTTTCAGGTATAAAGTTGTTTTATTACGAAACAAGCGGACACCCGCGACTTCGTTCGCGTGGATATTGGTTTTTAAAAATCCCGTGAGAATCATTTTGTTTCCCTAATCTCCTTTGAGCTCATACCTTGCTAAAACTGTTAAAAGTTCACTGGCGGATGTTTAGGTAGATCAAAAAGTAAACATCCGCCAGTGAAAGTCCCATCAAAATCGGTCCAGCCTTTCAGAGATTAGCAAGTAATCTTTAAAGTATTTCCTTTCTAACAAAAAAATAATGAATGAAATCGGACCACCCGTTAACGAATTACAGCTAAGTACACATTTTGACTTTCATCCCCTCTCCCAAGGGAACCGTGCTGAATTTCGAGATAAAAAGTATTCTATATGTTACTCCATAGTATAAACTTAAATCATGCCGTTTCATTTCAACCCATTCAGTAGTTTTTACGTGATGCGCGCACAAACATACAGACAAACAGACAAAAATTTCAAAAATAGCTTTTTTACGTTCTATTACTTATCCCTAACATCCCCCAGTTATTATTTTGTAAAAATCTTCAATGTACAGATACGGCAATTTTACGATTTTATTATATGTATAGATATGTACCTATAGATAGATTTGGTTATTTGTACAAAGCAGTACCTAAATTGAAATCAAATAAATGCTTAGCAATATTGTTTTAACGTAGTCAGAATAATGATTCAAATACAATATATTATAGGATAGGTACATGTAACAATCCATAAATTAAAATGGAATCAATTAGAGTTAACGCGGACAATGGACTGAAAAGTACAAAATAGTTACCCACACCAAATTTAATTACGGAATTAAACATTACAACAGCAATAATGCGACCATTGAATTGTACCGGATACGCAATATAGCTGTGATGTATTGGCGGGCGGCGACAACGGGCCAAGCTCCGACCTCATTAGTAATGATTTAGGACCAAGTGGCTTCGAACAACACGCGTGTGAATAACTCTAACGGAGTGTTTACTCTACTCTATACTCTACCTACGTCAGCAATAAAAGCGAGAACGCGACATAATACGGTGCGAAAATATCTAATAGTTTATCTAAAACCACGCGGACGAAGTTGCGGACATCGGCTAGAATTATTTACAAATGTCATTGTCAGGAACAAACAAAGGGAAATATTCAACAAGAAAGTTACAATTAAGGCGAATAATGGCTGGAATTCTATTAAAGTTTCAGGCGCGACACAAAAGCAGTATAGTAACCATTCAACTGTTGGGAACAGGCTTTATAATCGTGAACCGATTGGCGGTAGGTACGTGGTGACATCTCGGCCACACCAACTGGGAACTTAGTATTTTATTTTATTTATTTTTATTTACTGCAACTCTTAAGAGTTTGTGTTGACGTTCCACATTACTCTTAAATAATATTATACTTATGAACTATGCAAACATAATAATTAGACTATTCTAACTACATTATAAAGTAACTTAGTAACTGCGCCAGAACGGAATTTGTAGTTTGAATGGACACCTTAATATTAATAATACTAACATTAATATTAATATAAAATAATTATATTAATATTAATATTAATATAAAACCTTTCGTCACGTTACATAAATTATCTCTTTTTTATACTTTTAAATACCTAAGTAATCGAATATAAATTAATTATTATCAGAGGCCTAGACTTGCCAGGTTTTGGTTCTGCTCAGTAGAACGGGCGACGCTCGCGTCCTATTTGGTCCTATTTGCAATGATTTAGAGCTGAGCCGTTTGGAACACCGCACGCTCGTGGGTGCAAATGCTTTGATTAATGTAAACACTGGTTTGCGTTGTGCTTTATGCGTTAATTCTTGGCTAGCGATGCCGTAGTTTGTTTTAAATTCACTTAGATCGTGAATTCTCACCAAAAGATATACAAGTATAAATTTAAAATTTAAAAAACCCCGACATTCGCCATTTTGTGGCGGCGGCCATCTTGGATTTGCGATAGTGATATTCTAGTCAAGCCCTTTCATTTGATACTCATATTAAGGGAGTTGTGAAAAAATATGTAATCCGCCATTTTGTAGCAGCGGCCATCTTGGATCGATTTTCATTAAATATAGCTAACAACACTCTCGACTAATTCGCCTTTCAAACAAAAAAAACCGCATTCAAATCGGTCCACCCGTTTGAGCGCTACAGGGGAACAGACAGACACACACACACACACACACACACACACACACACACACACACACACACACACAGACACGTCAAACTTATAACACCCCGTCGTTTTTGCGTCGGAAGTTAAAAACCGCCTTACACCTTACTGTCAATGCAACCTTTTAACGTCCCACTGCTGTGCAAAGTCTCCCTTATTGGAGAGTGTTTTACAGCTTGAACAAGCCTCATTGCAATCCAATGTAGGTTGGTGGGCTTTAACGACTATTGTCACATGATAGTGATAATAACTGGAACCGATAGCTTAAAGAGGCACGGGATGAAACACCGCAAACTGCTGACTGCGGTCTAGCATTTAGAATTTCTTGACAGAAAAACCCAAAATATAATAATTTTTGACCCGATTAATTTTTCAACTCAAATCATGCCAAGTTTAATTTGAATCCATGCAGTAGTTTTAGCGTGATGCGCGGCCAAGAAACAGACAGAAAAACAGACAAAAATTAAAAAAATATCAGTTTTGGCTTCATTATAGATTTTATAGAGTGCCCTCCAAAAATTTTTTCTAAAAGTATAATTATAAATTCTATAGAATAGAATGATAATCTACCAGTGCAAAGCTGTGGCTAGTCAGTGACAATAATAATAAAACCGAACTCTATCATATCAACAGGTATTTTACGACATACCTGCTACCTGCGTGGCAAATAAGTTTTATCATCCCCTAGATCAATTACAGACAACCCTCACACATTGTAATTACACCAGTCGTCGTAATCAAAGACGACAATGCACAGACCATTACCCTTTAATTGATGATCATTCCCTTCATATAAGCAACGTTATATAAAACGATTGCTATGCCTCAGTACAAACATATTTCCCAGCGTTCCATTAGGAACTGCATTATATTGTTTTGCTCTTACATTAATAACCTACGAGATCGCTGAGCTATAAGGCTTCCTTGCTTAGAAATAAGGATGGAATACAATTTTTTATTTATAATCATAATTTTTTTACTTGATTGTCAAGGACGAAGGTACACAAAAATACATTACTACACTAGATGTATACTTAATAGGTATGTTATTATGTCAGGTATTAAAATAAAAAGTGTAGTTACAGTGTACCAATGTTGAAAAATAAAGAAATCTGAAATCTACTACGTTAAAATATAAACACTAAACAGTCTCCATAAGACTGGTAGAATCAGTGTAGACCGCGCGCCGGGTTCACTAACTAATTCAAACAGCAAGCTTTACCTTACGATGTCTTTATAAAAACGTATTAAACTTTTAGTGGTACCATCTTCTCTCAGCACCCCCCGGGGCGTGCTCACGCTCGGTAATTGTAACTCCGAATACGTGTAATGATGCCAACATCCTTATGTTACGGGACTGGTGAGCAGAGTGTGAAAAGACAACATTATCCAGGCGGAGTCAAATTTGTTCAGAGCTTACAAAGTCAAACAAAGAGAGAGAAGAAAAATGAAACTCTGACTACAGACAATAATGATTACATAATAAATTATATCTCGAATGATTAACGTACAGTTCTTAACTTTTGTTTATGAAGAGAAGTCATGAAGAGAAGAATGTGGGCAGATTTCACTTACCATAGAGCATGTGAGCAGAGTTTTTGAATGATTAAATAGTTCAAAATGCACCGTTTTTCTCTTAAAAACAACCATAAACAGCCTTAAAAAATTCATCGACCCACAAAAAGTGCTGAATGTTATCGAACACAAGCTGCTAGTAATCAAAATACAGACAAACACACATAACTCGGTTAGGTTGGCTAGTTAGTAAGGGAGATTGAAAAAGCATAGACCAACTATTTCATGGGAGAAAAATTAATCGCTACGACGTAGGAACTCTGCCCAGAAGCTCTATTGACGAAGACCAGAGTGCTTAGTCTAAGATCGGAGCACTCGAAAACGAACTTGAAAACTATTGATCAATTTCAGAGTAAAATAGACCTAAAATGGCTTGTATTAAGGTTTGAGTTCGCCAATACATTCAGCATTCGAACACAACGAGCGCCCCAAGCAGAAATGTTGTAAAATACATATTCGAACTATGGAATTACGACTTTAAAATACGAGTATTTGAGTTCATTTTGCTCTGAATTCACTCGTGATTCGATCAATAGTTTTCGAGTTCGTTTTCGAGTGCTCCGATCTTAGACTAAGCACTCTGTCCAGGGAAGTGTTAACTTTGTACACTTTACAAACTTCGCTCGTAACATCTATCCAAACAAAAACATTTCATGTGAATAATAAGGCCAACTTCCTATCAAAAAGTTTCGGCCATTAAAAGTACTGATATCAAAAATTATGACCAAGTCCTTTGCTAGGCTCGATAAATGAAACCATACAGTTTTAGAAGGTATATCTTCATCGATCACCCTCAAGCTGTCATACCATTCCTAATGATCCTGTTAAAATATTTTTAAATAATTTATGTCTTACTAATAACACTATAATATGAAGCTCATTTGGGACTGAGAATAGTTTTATTGTTTTCAACTTGACAACATTTTTGCACTCCTTTGAATTTGTTTAATTTAAAAAATGTTGCCAAGTTGAAAACAATAAAACTATTCTCAGTCCCAAATGAGCTTCATATTATAGTGTTATTAGTAAGACATAAATTATTTAAAAATATTTTAACAGGATCATTAGGAATGGTATGACAGCTTGAGGGTGATCGAAGAAGATATACCTTCTAAAACTGTATGGTTTCATTTATCGAGCCTAGCAAAGGACTTGGTCATAATTTTTGATATCAGTACTTTTAATGGCCGAAACTTTTTGATAGGAAGTTGGCCTTATTATTCACATGAAATGTTTTTGTTTGGATCTCACTCCTTTTTTCTAAGTATTTCAAAGTTAATGCAATAAGTATAATGAAGTCTTTTTTCTCTCTTACGCTTCAGTATAATTAGGAATAGAACCCTATCACATTTTACGGTCTGATTAGATGTGTTTTAATCTTCAATACATAGTATAAAACAAAGTCGCTTTCTCTGTTCTAATTGGGTGAATTTTTATTTTGTTTGTCTGTCTGTCAAAATCACAGATAACAGAAACTCCACTCCAGAGTATTTCCACTCAGTGGTCAGTTTCAGAACTCAGTCAAGTCAGAACCATACGGCTTAACTAAGAGAAGATTTTGAGTATTTGACTCTCATTAAGTTTAATGAATAGTATTAGATATTAGTGATACCTAGTAGCCGGAATCAACAGGACACCAAAGTCTCCTCCAAACCTCCAAAGTCGGCCACCCATCCATTTCCTGACTTGGGTCAAGGTTGCTTATAAAAATTATTAAGAAAATCGCGCTTCTGGTTTTATTGGCAAAGACGAATCTCAAACTACTGGAAGGAACGGGCTTAGGCACACAGATAGCTATTAATGTGGCGTACGACATCCGCAAAGAAATGATTTTTGAAAATTCAACCCCTTAGGGGGTAATATAAGGGTTTAAAATTTGTGTAGTCCACGCCGACGGAGTCGCGCCCGCGACTTCGATAAAAAAATATACCTCTTGGCGTTTTATTATTTACCTACACTTTACTTTTTATTAGAACTCAAGACCAGTAAGATTGACCCCTTGCTAGAAAACTTAAAAAGTCACATCTCCCTAAATAGTGCACCGATTTCGATGAAACAAGAACCATATATAGCTTCGAATAAAGTAAAATACATTTATTAAAACAAAATGAAAATTCGTTCAGTATTTTTTGTGTGATGTGGGAACAGACAGATTTTTATATATCTTTGAATTGGTCAGTGTCTGATGCAACTTTTGGATATTTTTCGATTTTTTCCTTCATATACACACTAAGACTCATCTTCTTACCAAATTTCAACATTCCACATACACGGGAAGTACGTCATAATTTTGATCAGTCAGTGAGTAGGTCTTGTTTTATGTGATTTTCAAACCTCTGTATCTCAGAAACGGTTCAACTTGAAAATTGGAAACTTTCAATTTATCATCACATCCACGAGTTTAACTTATATTTCAAATTTCGTAGGATTACTATCCCGCGAACCAGAGTTATGAGGAGGGTCAAAACAGCTCGAAATGGATCGTGTAAATAACACACTCATGCGACAAGGCCGGAGGAACTTGGCCTGGCGCACTTCGTGCGCCTAGATACATTGTAGACAAAGTTTTATGACCGAGTTTATTGTGCAATTCACTCATTTGATTTGCTGATTACTCGCAATAGAGGGGTGTTAATTTGGCCGTTTATGAGGTAGGTAAGTATCCTAATTATTTTGTTTCAAACGTTGTGGCTCTTGAATGGCTGTTAATCAGTAAATAGATCTAATGAAGGTAATTTCTTATACAAACTTATGGTAGTCAAATCGTAGAAGTAATGGGGGATCTGTGATAGCCTAGTGGTTAGAACGATCGACTTCTAATCGGAGGTCGTGGGTTCGATCCCGGGCACGCACCTCTAACTTTTCGGAGTTATGTGCGTTTTAAGTATTTAAATATCACTTGCTTTAACGGTGAAGGAAAACATCGTGCATGCCTGAGAGTTCTCCATAACGTTCTCAAAGGTGTGTGAAGTCTGCCAATCCGCTTGGCCAGCGTGGTAGACTATGGCCAAAACCCTTCTCACTCTGAGAGGAGAGCCGTGCTCTGTAGTGAGCCGGTAATGGGTTGATCATGATGAATGGGGGATCTCACCCAAAGGTAATTTAATTAAACCAGCGAGAAATGTTATGTCTCGTGAAATGCCACGTAGTCATTTATCTAGAAACATTTCAAACAAATGGAGAGAAGAAAAAATCATATACCTATACTGACGGTAGGCGCATAATAAATATGTTTCTTTACAGATTACAATAAAAATAAAAGCCAATTGATTTTCATGAAACGAGCGAAAAAAAAATTTCGCTTGCAAAATAATTGGCACCAGCATGTTTTGAAAAATGCAACAATTTTTTTAATCGTATCAATTGAAAAAGCGATGTAAAATTTTACATATCGACTACCGCAATGTCAATTGATAAAAAATAAAAAAAGTTTTTAAAAACACTGTGTACCCATGCCATGTTCATAAATAATTTTTGTCCATAAAAAATGTTGTAGAATAAAAGCGAATCACGAAACTTTTCGTTACAAATTTTAAATGAGTAAACACCATGAACCGGATTGAAGTCTCGTTTCAAACTGTTTTTAAAGGGTTACCTATGAAAAGTTCTTTGTAGAGAAATCAAAAGCGAACCAAGAGCACAGTTTATCACATTCAATCATTTAACAGTATTACAGCTATTGTAGTGGAGGGTGAAATGAACAAAGCTCAAAATAAGTCTAGCGTTGAAGTTATGCGAGTGATGTTCATTAGAACTAGATGACTAAAGACCCTGGACTCACGTGAATATACGGCAGAATATGTCCGACTAGTTTTGAACCCTATCGGGGCGCTAAATCATGAGCATGTTCACTACACAGGCGCGCTGTCGTGGCTCTCTCTGGGGGGTGCTGCTCTCTGGGGGGCTCTGAGGGGGTGTGAGGGCATACTCCAGCGTACTTCCACTTGTCTTATGCAGTCTTACTTTTAGAGTAGATTCCATAATTATATGACACAAAAGTTCAATATCCAGTGATTCAAAAATAAAGGGGCAGTCGTAATTTTTAATTTTGTTAATTTTGCTAGTCTTCTTCATATCATTTTTGCGAGAGTGGATATTATAAACACATTTTTCGGAACAAATATAGCTCGACTCATAAGACATTTGAAGCATAAATAAGTGCAAAGGACCATCCCAGCAGATTTAAAGTATAAAAATAATTATATATGGTGTATACCTACAATATGATTACGAATTATAATTTTGAGTTATACTTATTGAAAATATACTTAGATCAAAAGAAATACAAAAGTGTAAAAAATTTTGAACTCCGTTAAAAAATTATGAAGAAATAGATCACCAAAGTAGAAAATTTTAGCGCGATAATTTATGATGAACACGTATGTACAATGTAGGCATGTGACATCATGTATCTACATATATTCCAGGTATATTTAGGTCTATAACTTTTTCGTTTGTGGAGATAATTTAATACTTCTGTCACAGTTGTATTTCATACTGCTTGTATTTTATTCAAATCCACAAAAACAAATTAATGAACCGCTCCATATTTAATACTAGCGGTCCACCCCGGCTTCGCCCGTGGTACATAATATATAGCCTATAGCACTCAAGGATCACGTACATATCCAACGGTGAAAGAATTTTTGAAATCAGTCCAGTAGTTTTCGAGATTAGCGCGTTCAAACAAACAAACTCTTCCGCTTTGTTATATTAGTACAGATGATATTCGGGATATGAGGAAGGCACATTTTCTCAATTTTCTCAATCTGTGTCATTTTAAAAGACATTTTAAAGGATAGGCGACCCTTTGAAGCCCTTTGTAGTAAAATCAGGCACAAAACAAGAGCACAGTTTATCACATACAATCATTTATCAGTATAACTAGCGAGGTGGGATGGGAAGCGGCCTGGACGTCGCATGCTTTTTGTTCCACGCCTTTTTGTATTTGTATGTGCCCGATTTATGTTTTGGGGAATTTCTGTATTGTTTTGCGACGTGAGTTATATCGATAGCGGGCGTGGGTACAAAATGGTCTGAGTTTAACGAAAATTCGTACCCATTTTTTTATAGTTCATATTAACGCCTTTTTGTATTCGAAATATTTTTTTCTGGTTTAAAAAAATGTATACAACGTTAATTTTACTTTACGCAAAACCTAAAAGTAGTTTGTTCAGAATCAGTAACAAAATCGAATCCAACCATTTTTATATAGTGTTATATTATTGTCCAAAAATATTTTCAAATCCTACAAGCTTAGACACAACGATTTACCGCGCATTAGCTGACGGTCGGCACACAGCGGCGGTCATTCAACTCGCGTCGATCGCAAGTTGCTGCGGCGACGGCTTGCGGTGACCATTTTTTTCGAGGACAACGACGCAACATAACAAGCTTATAACTTCGTTACTTTTCATTATATGTACATATTTCTTTGAAATTTTGTATAAATATTGTTAATGTAAAAATATTTGACACGTGTTTCGGTTTTTGCGCAAAGTAAAACTAACGTTGTATATTATGTAGGTCAATATTGTCCCTCAAGGTTTATATTATATGCTGTTACTAGTACTATATTTTAATACCTCCAGCTACTTACATACATTCACGTGGTTTAAGGTTTTCAAACTTCTCCAGGGAACTCTGTGATTTTTCGGGAAATAAAGGATACTATGTTTGTCTCCTGGAAAGCTATCTCTGTACCAAATTTCATCAATAAAGATTCGGTGGTTGAGCCATGAAAGGGTAACCAGAAGTTCACACTTTCGCATTGGTCGCACTTCTGCCTCGTTGGTCTAATGGCTAACATGTTTGAGTGTGGAACACGAGGTCCCGGGTTCGATTCCCGAGTCAGACCAATAACTTTTAGGTACTGGGTTTTTCAATAAAGAAGTTCACAGTGCCAGCTCGGATTTGGTAGTTGGCTGTATTTCACCCCCGTGCCTCGGAGAGCAAGTTAAGCTGTCGGTCCCGGTGATTATATCGTATTATTTATTCAAATCGCAATTGCCCAAACTAATATAATATTCAATTCATAAATTGAACTATGAATATTTTATTTTAAAATATTAACGGAAACGGGGAAAAATAATAATATTTTTCTAAAATATTATTATTTTTCCCGCGACTTCGTCCACGTAACATTACTCATTTCCTATGACATTATGTTTTACCGCTGTAAGAGGCCAATCGAAATCCCAAATAGGTACTGATTTTCATAAATCTATCGCGAAACTACGGATTTTCATACAAACTTTCATCCCCTATTTCACCCCCTTAAGGGTTGAATATTAAGAAATCCTTTCTTAACGGATGCCGACGTCACATATCTGTATGCCAACTTTCAGGTCGATCCGTCCAGTGGTTTGAGCTGTGCGTCGATAGATCAGTCAGTCAGTCAGTCAGTCAGCTAGTCAGTGAGTCAATCAGTCAGATAGTCACCTTTTCCTTTTATATAATATTTAGATTTGGTTACCTACAAACGATTATTTAAAATCTGCGCCCAAAAATACGTTGTCAATATTTAAATCTATTGGGTCACCTTATATTTGCTCTGTACTCGTATACAGTAAACGATTTTGTTCTAGTTATTTTCAGTTCCCGGTGGACATCTAAAAATGTCAAATAAACCTGAACCGGGGATAGCAGCTAATTTACGTGTGAAGATAACGATAATGTATCATCTTTTACCACAACAAGGCTGAGGGGACTTTCGCAAAAATATGAAAAGTACAGTTTTATGAGTTTTTATGTGTCCCTTTATTTTTTTTATCTTTACAACTTCCTGAGAATAGAGTACATACCTATACAAACACTTCGCTGACATGTCTTGTAGATAAAGTTTTTTTGAATAAGTTATATTTGGCTGTGACGTCACACGTGTCACAGCTGAAAATCATGCAGGGATTACGCTGAGCTCTCTGAGCTGAGCAGCCTTTCGATATACCTACTGATATGTGTGTGTGTTGTTAAGTGTTGATAGGGTACGATTTCTAACATGTCGTTAACTAATTATGCAGCATAATAAACCTTTGGAGTTCATTTATTTCAGGCTATGATTTATTACAATTCAAATTAGTTCCGGGTATCTTCACTCTCAGTTATCAGCGCCAAAATGGTGCAGATTGCTTCATTCAATAGCAAGTCCAGCATACTAGTATAAATTAATAGAAGTCATATTTTAATTCATAAAAAATGTTTTTTTTTTATTATATAGAAGCCTAATTCTGTGGAAATTTCAAATGGCACACGTTCGATGCGGTATCGTAAAAACAAAAGTTAATAAACCTCTTTATCTCTATTCACACTATCACATAATTACATACAGTAAGGGGTCCATATTGGCTCACATAAAATTCTTAATCATATTCGTTGTCTTACTACCGTTCTGTGCTCATAATAATCGTTCTTCATAATTTTGTTTTTCATACTTTTTTATTCCTACCAACGGATCTCATAACCGTTAGTGATCATATTTTTTTTATTAATACTATTGGTATCAAGAACCAGTTTGAAATCATATTTTTTTTTTCATAACATTCAATGATCATAATATTATTGCTTTAATTAAATAATGTTGTTACTAAAAACATACTTAGCTATTGTTATCATATTTTTTGTAAAGCAGTATTAATAAAATTAAAATTAATAAAATCAAATAAATAAATATAAATATATATAAAATAAAAAAAATAATAAAAAATAAATAAAATAAAATTAATAAAATTTATGTATATATAAAATAAAATAAATACTTAAAATAATTAAAAAAATAAAATTAATTTAAAATAAAATAATTTAATATAAAATTTAATAATTTAATATAATAATTTAATATAATTATATTAAAATAAAATAATTTAATATAATAATTTAATATAAAAATTAATAAAATAAATAAAAAATTAATAAATTAATAAAAAATTAATAAAATTAATAAAAAAATAAATAAAATAAAATTTATTAATTTATTAGTAAGAAGGTTTGGAAAGTACCTAATAGATATTTAAAAAAAATCGAATTTTTGTATAATTTTATATTGTATGGAATTTGGTTCTGGCACTTCGCCGGCCGCTGCCGCGGCACGCTCGCTTCGCTCGCTCGGCTCGTGCGTTGTGGTAACTGTTCTAACCTAACCTAACCTACAGAAGTTGGAATCCTAGTGTTTTTTTAACCTTCGATCAAAAATAAGACCCTGACATTCGCCATTTTGTGGCGGTCGTCATCTTGGATTTACATAGTGCTATTCTACTAGTCAAGCCCTTTCATTTGATACCCATATTGAGGGAGTTGTGAAAAAATATGTAATCCGCCATTTAGTAGCGGCGGCCATCTTGAATCTATTTTCATCAAACATAGCTAACACTGTCACCTAATTCACCTTTCAAATAAGAAAAACCGGTTCACCCGTTTGAGAGCTACGGGGGAACAAACACACACACACACACACAGACACGTCAAACTTATGACACCCGGTCGTTTTTGCGTCGGGGGTTAAAAAAACTTATGATTAAGAAATGTATAAAAACGAATATTAGGATAAAACACGATTATGAGTTTCGACCATTAGTACCTATAAATAAATTTATGAAAACAAATATTACTACAAAGTAAGTATATGAATAGTGATATTATGAATTTCAATGATTATGTCTTTCAATTGGTAGGTTGTCAACGTTTTATGAAGAATGATCATTATGACTTTAAATTGTATGAGAAACATTTTCGGACATCCGATGATAGGAGTTGAAATTTTATGTAAGACAATGCGCTCCCTACAGTTAGTTACTCTACATTTTTTATTCCAAAGGTCCATTTATCAGGTGCGCATTTAATTCAGTTGCTTTGCCAAACCGAGAACAACCAAATCAAACTTTTAAACAGCTGGCAGCCCAGCAGGGGGGTCTAATTCACTTTGTGTTTCACTTGGCCCACCTCAATTAAGTTTGTTTAGAGTTGAAATGTCTTTATTTAGCCAGCTGTAGCCGATGTGAGAGTATGAGTAGTTGCTTTTGTTTCACAAAAATGTTTCTTCGGTACGAAGCCTCCTAATTAGTTACAGAATTGCCCTATTGGTCTAGTGGTCATCTTGTTCGTCTAGGATCATTAGGTCCTGAGTTCGAGTCCTAGGTCGGGTCAAAAAAAAGTTATTTTCTGTCAAGAAATTCTCAATGGTCTCAGCCCGCAGTTAAGAAATCGGTGAAGAACCCTCGAACCTTGGAATACATGTAAAATCGTAGATTCTGTACATCATCTCACTCTGTTCATGTCGGGTTGCCATCCCATTGAACTTTGAGAGTGAGGGAATAGAGAGCGCAACTAACAAACATATTTATTGTAGTTGCGCATACCTTTGGCCACTATAAATAGATAGATTAGATATACATATTAATGCGTACAAGTAGGTACAGAGATTATTTAAAAATATGTATGCAAAGGCTGATTTATTGGAACCAAAGCAATCTCTCCCAAGCGCATCATATCTAAATGTGAAGTTATAAATAATATAAAAGCTAAAAAAAATCAGCGGGGACGAACTTGTGTGAAAAAAAAATTACAAAAATAACCTTACGAGTATAATCTTGAGAAGGCATTAGTCCCCACAATATTATCCCGTTTGTAACCTATTCACGTCCTCAGCTAGGGCCCTCTAATGCGGACCAATTTACTCGACAATGTGCCGGATACACGTCATCGGCCAACATCCTTACATTTCATCCCCCGTCCTCACCGACCGAGTGAAATAATAATTGCAAACAAAACACGTATATGGATTTACTGTCCACTCGTTTACTATCTGTACTTGAACGAAATGATATGCTCCAAAAACGTAAATTATAAAAACTTAATTTAAAAAAAAATAAAAAAATAAATAAGAACTAATAACTACTAATGTGGTTAATTGCATATAATATGTTAACAATAAATTATAATCTAAAAGTATGGTTACGTATATAATATTTTATATTTACAAATATATATACAAAAAAAAAAAAGAAAAATATTAAAAAAAAGTATTCACTCGTGGAAGCTGATGAAGAAGCTCTTAGATAATCAGATGGAAAGCTTTGTAAATATGTATTCCTGATATTATATTTTTCAATTGTAAGAAATGAAAACTATAATATTCATAAAAATAATAATATAAAATAATATTTAATGAATAATTTTGATTATTAGGATATTGTAGTAGTGCAGGCCTTATTTACCAATTATAATTTTAATTTATAACTCTATCTTTTCATGCTTACGAAAACTTGTACCTAACAACTTCTACACATTCATACCACAGACAACGAAAAGTAAAATCTCTTTCGCGCCATTGCTCCTTTATACAACTAAAGCAAGGAACTTCAATAGCCCATTTCAGTACTCATAAACTTTGAATGTTACTTGACTTTGTGTTTTACTATAACACAAATAGAGTGCATTGTTCCTTGATGCAAGAAGAGAATTACATAATATGTTAATTGCTGCCACTAGGTTAAACCTCCAGTATTCCTGAAAATAATTATCCCGCTCGCAGCGTTGCTTCATTGCAATGAAGCGCTAATAATACGTACCTATTGTGAACGAAGAATATAAGGAATTTCTTACTACCTTTTGCAAATTTTAAATTTTTTTTAAACCTAGCTTGCTAGCTTTTTTAACGTAGCTTGTAGGATATCTTCATTCTTCTGCGATAAAGATAATCCAAGATCACTCTTCGTATAGTCTTGTGCTGTCAAAATTGGTCCAACCGTTTCGAAGATTCAAGAAATACGGACAAAAAACCGACTGACTTATCAACTTGAAATAAATAAGCCAGAATCAAAATGAAATAAAAAGCCAGACTAGGCTGACTGGTAGACGTTCATCTACCAGTCAGCTTAATCTCGCTTATCTATTTCATTTACTTTTGATTCATTTTGATGCCAAGCTCGATTTCATTTTAGCATACATAAAGAATGATTTTCCTGCTCTTCCTACATAATATTTCAAGTAAGGTAGAATCCAAAACCAAGCAATAATAGATGCGTCTTCGTATTTATTGCATCCTGTTGGCAGTGGAGTTTTGTTTGCAGCCGGGGGAATTTATTTGACAGTAGTTAACGTATTCTCTTGGGCTCGATCCTTTTACACCTTTCCCGTCCCTCGTCAATCACTAGAAGAGCCCCTAATCTTGGTCTCCCAAGTGGTTTGTAATAAATTGTTATGTTTTCAACCGATTTAAACTATACTTAAATACTCTGTTCGTTGCAAAAGTTGAACCACTAGCGAATAAAGATAAAATAAAAAGAATCGACAAACAACATTCCATTACCATTAAAATTGAACATAAGTTAAGCCCTAAGCCCTTTTGGTCTCAATCACGCCGTGACCAACCGCGCAAAAAGAGGATTTTAAATCTTCATAATAATCAGAATGTTGTAAACTTTCTGAATAAAATTACACCACAACAATTTTTCCGTTTCGAAATTTCAACTCAAGAATCTTTATTACGACGCCTTGAAGCACAAAATTGTATATAAAATTGTATCATTAAACTCAGAAGAAGCTTGTTCGTTCTCCAATTCATTTTTCGGCGAAGGTTGCTAGATCTTTAAAAACTCTTGTTACGTCCAAAGAGCTCGGCAATCAGATAAATTCTTGACAAGAAAGTTTTGGGGAACAAAATTGATATCAAACGCTCGAGGGCATAATGCTTTTAGGTATTCCGGAGTTTTCAAAATTGTGTTCTTTTTAATTTTCTTTTTAAAACACGCGGGGAAACTTTGCTTTTAAAACTTTGCAGGTACGAATCGTTGGTGATAAATAGTTAAATACCTACACAATGAATATAAATATGCCTATAGAATAAATATAAAAAGTCGGCCAAGTGCGAGTCGGACTCTCGCACGAAGGGTTCCGTACCATTTTTTTAGTTTTATCATTCTCTAATTTTTGAAGTTACAGGGGGGGACACATTTTACCACTTTGGAAGTGTCTCTCGCGCAAACAATTCAGTTTAGAAAAAAATGATATTAGAAATTTCAATATCATTTTTGAAGACCTATCCAAAAATTTTTTTTCATCAAACCTATACGTGTGGTGTACACGGATGGGTTTGATAAAAAATATTTTTTGAGTTTTAGTTCTAAGTATGGGGAACCCCCAAAATGTATTGTTTGTTTTTTCTATTTTTGTGTGAAAATCTTAATGCGGTTTAAAGGTTCCGTTTTTTGCCATTTGGCTACGGAACCCTAAAAAACTTGAAGATTTTTCAATTGTGATCTCTTAGTATAATAAAACTTAGATGCAAGTAGGTATACCATGCCATTTGAGGATCAGCACAACTTTCAAGTTTAGTTTAATTTTATTTAATGCTGTCTCGTTAGCTAATTTATAATCTCTCTCGTTATCCTCAATACCTACGTGGGATTTTTCCTTGTTTCTAAGGAATTTCTCAAATGGTATTTTATCGAATAGGTGCATTTAAGGTAAACTCCAGGTATCGACTTCTAAATCTGATGGTGCAACGGTGTTACCCACTTAAATCGTTAGCACTAAAGATTTGCTGGTAGATAAGTGTTGTAAGCTAAGTTGTCACTACCCTCCAGGTTTCAACTTCACACTGACCATGGGCCCATGTCATAGATTTATAAAAAGACAAAAATTATAAAAAATTTAATTTTATGCCTTGTAATATCGTCTGTCGACCTTTTGTGGTGTCTGCGCACACACAATAAAAATCTAGAGTTATTTTGGAAAGTTCAAAATATTGCCGGTCGGAGATTAGTTTGCACAGTGGGGCATATTTCTTTAATATCGGACTTTATCTTTCCATCAGAGGGTCTGTAATACGATTGACCTTTTCCTTTGTGGGCGTCCGTTCGGGAACCTTTCATCTATAATACGTCGCAAAATGAAGCTCAAAGATAATAAAGATTAAAGAGGCTGGCAGTGACCACATGATTCATGCAATTTACGTGTTTGATTATTGAGATTTTGGAATAAGAAAACTTATGAGTAATGTGTAATTATTATAGTACTACTCATACTCATGTACGTTCATTTTTAACCCCCGACGCAAAAACGACGGGGTATTATAAGTTTGACGTGTCTCTCTGTGTGTGTGTGTTTCTGTCTGTTCCCCTCTAACGCTCAAACGGGTGAACCGATTTGAATGCGGTATTTTTTGTTTGAAAGGTGAATTAGTCGAGAGTGTTGTTAGCTATGTTTGATGAAAATCGGTTCAAGATGGCCGCCGCTACAAAATGGCGGATTACATATTTTATCACAACTCCCTCAATATGGGTATCAAATGAAAGGGCTTGACTAGAAGTATAGCACTATGTAAATCTAAGATGGCCGCCGCCACAAAATCGTTTTTTTTAATTTTTAATTTATACTTGTTGATCAAATTGTTCGCCAAGCTCTTTTGTCTCGTCTTTCGTAACATACCTATTTCTGCAAGCAAGAAAAAAGCAACTAACAGAATTTTTAAACACACTACACTCGAGCATTCTCATCACGTATCGCTGTAAGTTACGTATATCGATTCAAGCCCGAACCCGCGGAGCGTTAAGGCAAAAAAGGGGAATCATATGTAAAGGCTCTAGGACTCGGAAAAATTAGAATAATACAAAAGTGGTGCTTTTTATATGGGCTGGTAAATTTGGGACTGCTTCGCGACGCCGAGATAATCGTATCACGCTCCGACCGCTCATTTATTCTCGAATACATAGCGGCTTTTTCTTTCGGTGCCGTAAAATCCTCAAGGGAACGAATAAATGGCATATATTAGGGAGGGCTAGGTACGTTAGGTGTTTCCCTAAAGAGTGAGATTTGAATTGAGGAAAGCGTGACGAGAACAGACTGACGTCACTGGCATAGGCAATCGGCAAGCTGATGTGCCAGTGGACAAGTCATGAAGTTAGATGGCCGGCGGAGCCGAAAGTAGTAATAGTTGAGCCATTATCTGAATATATTTATCTGAATAAAATTGAAGATTATATAAATGATAAAAGGCGTGGATTTGACACGTTCCAGCAATGCGCGAGACGGCAATTCAATCATGTACTTAACATAAAATTGTTATATTGATATTGTAAATTTGGAAAAGAGCAACCGCCGAGTTTCTTGCTGGTTCTTCTCGGTTGGAATGGCATTCCGAACCAGTGGTAGATTCAGTTGACTATTCAAAAGTACTTGTAAAAGTTTATTTGAATAAAAAACTTTTCTATTCTATTCTATTACTAACGTGCAAACAAGTCATAATTCATTATGGTCTAAGATCCCGCTATACAACGACCTTCACCGAGATGTTTATTTGATGAAACCTATTTTATATTTAATTTAACATGTCAATAAATATATTGCATATGGGTTGCCTAACAAATTTCAGTCCAGGATATGATTAATTAATAAATAAAAAATAAAATAAAAAATTTTAACATTTCACTGGTTTGATTATTAGACAAATTCTATACCAATCGAAAGTATGATGCCCATAGAATATGCAAACGTTAGGTTGGTTATTCTTTTCCGGTCACAACTCTCCGGTAGCCAGGTGTAAACAGGTAAATCGATACTAGAGCATTTTGCACCGGTCTGATTATTGAATTAAAATTAAATGAAAATAAAGATGATTTCATTATGAATTTGTCTAATAAAATCAAACCCGTGAAATGTTTAAAAAACATTTTTTTTTTCAATTATAGGATATGATTAATTATCATATCCTGGACTGGAATTTGTTAAGCAACCCTTATGCAATATATTTATTGACGTATTCAATTAAATATAAAATACGTTTCATCAAATAAGCATCTCGGTGAAGGTCGTTGTATGGCGGGATCCTATACCTACTATTAGGATCATAGAGTTGTGAGGGCTCTCGCTGGCTCTTTATGTAGACCTATTATCATGCTCTCCGAGGCACAGAGAAGGTGAAAAGGCCAAGTTTGGTTATCTTCCAGTATCCAACTTGGGATAATCTATATATAAATATAAAACAAAGTCGTGTTAGTTCGAACACTTATAACTCGAGAACGGCTGTAGCGATTTTCATGGTTATTGTTTTGTTGTATTTGTCTCCGTCCCGAATAGCAGAATAACTATTAAAAACATTAGAAAATTGACGAAAAAATAAAATAGAAGAAAAATCATTTTCCCACACAAAATGTTCACGGGTTTCGTAACTGTCAAACATCCCGTTGCGTGGATAGACGGTAAACTCTCTCACTCTCTCACCCGTTTATAATTATAATTCTTCTGTACGTGTGTCTGTCACCTAACTCCTCCTAAACGGCTGGACCGATTTCTATGATATTTCAATGGGTTCCTGGATGGTTTCAAAACACAATTACCGGGTAGGTACAAGTAACCTACCGGGTCTCAGTATGTGGCGCCGATGACGATATGTCACCGGGCAGGACGAAGTCTGCCGGGTCCACTAGTATTTTAATATTGCTTCACCAGCACAATTGATTGATATACACCATTGCAACTAGGCCACACGTCCCTCAATTTATTTATGCTCGTACTTTCCGTATAAAATATGCGAGCAGTTAATCTCGGCGGGAAATTGATCACTAAAGGCTGACGAACCAACCAAGTAATCTGCTTACACTCCATTTACCAAATGATGTATTGTGATGTAATGTATGTGTAACATTTGCATTTTATTACATTTACCACACTTGCATACTAATAAATTTTTCTATCCAAAAATAGCACATTCTGCTTCAAAAATATTCAGAAAACTGTCGCGTATGAAAATCTGAATGTGAAATCTGTATCTAACTGGAAAGGGGAATCAGTCATGTTAAACATGACTAATTGGCTAGGGTTCTTAAAAAAGAAAGAAATAAGATTTAAGCTAAAATAACAATCCGAAAATCAATCCATCCAAATCAATCCGAAATAACAATGCTCAAAATGCATGGGGAAAAAACCCAGGCCCGGCGCAAACGAAATATTAGGTACTCATATAAAAGGTATAAATGAGTAAGTAAATACTGCATAGGGGACATCATCGAAATCGATGGCTAAATGTGTGATATTGCTAAAAAACCCAAACCCAGGTCCGGCCTGGGTTTTTTTGAGCATTGTCCTTTCCAAAAAAAAATTAGAATTACATTTTATGAAAAGCTTCATCATCTAAAAAAAATAGCAGTTGCACTTTTCAAAATAAAGTTTACAATATCTAACACTATATCAATGTAACAAATTATGATACTTCTCACTATTTCGTAAGCAGCTGAATTTAAAGCAGATTGCTTCCACGCCACTTTGTCATTTAGAAATAATTCGTTTACTTATGACGGAGTAACTTCGCTCGACTTAATAAATGTTAACACATTATTTAATTTTTTTCATTAAATTATTACATTCTTTCATACAAAATTATGTTTATAGAAAACATTATTATATTGATAATATTATGGTACAAGGTGTATATTTAAACGATGTAAGCTCTTTGAAATATGTAATCAAAAGACCCATTCATGAGACTTCAAAGCTAATATCAACAATCAACCTTGAAAATACTGTCCTTAGAGTCAACAGTTCAACATAATTGAATCGACATAGGTAATGACTGCGATAAAGGAAGGAAAGGAGAAGGTAGCACGTGTGAGGGAAGAAACAGTCGCATACACCCCTCACACTCACTCCCACAGAAACGTGCTTTCAGGTAAAGGGGAGGCTGAAACAACATACACTTCACGGCGAAGTATATATTATGCTTTGCAATGTGGCACTTCCTTCGTTATTTTGTTTTACTAGATACGGGGTACATGTACCTACTTCTTGTTGCTCAACCTCCCCTTTCGATATATTGAGGAATCTTGATAAGGAATTTCAATCAAGAAATGTAAACGTGCACGCTCAAACGTTTTTGATGAATCCCAATGTTTGACAAGCGGATGCTGGGAGATGTTTTACATTAATTCAAAATTGTTTTGATAGCTTCATTCATACTATCTATATATAGATATCTATCTATATATATATCATGTATAGATACAGTGAAATAAAGAGGGCGGCGCAAGACCGCAACCGTTTTCTCCGGCTGACCGCCGAGCTTCATTTTGAAGATGGCACCACATGATGATGATACTATCTATAGTAAATAAATGTTAATTTTTCATTTCCAGGAGCTCTTTTTTTTGTTAATACTATTTTAAAACAACACAAAAATCGGTCGTTTAACCGCCTTTGCGTCCCAACTAGTAGTTATCCTGCCAAATTACTGTCGGAATTACGAAAAATTTTAAACGTCGACAACAGTGCCACCTATGGGGTCCAATTGTAGATACAAACTCTCCAGGGGATCCCATACGTACAAAAAAAAACATCAAAATCGGTCAAGCCGTGGAGGAGAATTACGAACAGGCGCACACCGGAAGGTTAGTAATGATATCTTTAGGTGTCTTTAGTTCGGTGTGGTGCTTAGGATCGGCTGTTATTAGTGTTATTATACAGGCCAGTGCAACCGTTTTCGTCAAACGAAAGACCTCTAACAAAAACAAACAAAAAAAAACACAAAAACCCAGACAAAAACAGACAATGTGGCTTTTATCGTGTCACCAAATTGTCATTGGTATGACAACGCAAAAATAATACATGGGAATTTAAATTCCACTTAAATCTGCAAACTTTCACCATGCCATAACCAAATTGATTATTTGATTGCCTCGAAAACACCAGAAAAATGGACGCTGGCCGCTTCATTCTCGGTTGCCTACTTTTGTTTCAAATGACCTTTTCACTTGTACTCCTGAATCCGATAAACGACCTGCGGAAGACGGCCAGACGCATGAATAAAATAGCGAAACACCACAGAAGTTACTATTACCTTGGCATTACTGCATATTTTGCAATGGTCACATATTTCGGGATGTATTTGCCTCTGCAAAGAGTGCACGAGTTGATAACTGATAATGTCATCACTGACCATGAAAAACTGACAGAGCTCCATAGCATCGAGAAGAACTATCTCATCGCTGGCTTATCCCTATTCATGTTTGTCGTGCAATATGGTATCGAGTCTTTGATTGCTTATGCAGCGACGCTTCTACATCTAACAATGGCAACGAGACCTTTGTCGTTTGCCGTTATCGGACGTCACTCAACTCAAGGGAAGATTGGACAGGCGGAACCCTCACCAGTGCATATCCTACCGAATCTGTTGAAAGTGAAGAGATCTGTATCGTATGAGAACATCCTATTTGCTAACGAGATCCGCGAACAACTAAGGGCGGTGTTTAAAAAATCCTCCAACCGAAACAACACCAGCACAATGTCAAATATCATTGAAAGCAACGTAAGCAATATTTTCTGCTCCATCTAGATAGTTACTCCGAATAAAGTCGATATCATCCCCTTTTCCGTTTCTCGTGTATCAGTTGTATTTCGTATTGCAAAACCATCAGCGCTATAATACTGCACGTAGGAAATTCTGCCAAGTATTTGGAAATTCTTTGGAATTACAACGGGAGCGCGAGGCGAGGCTACGGGAAATATTCGAAAAGACAAGGCCATAAAAATAAAATGCCGCTACGGAGGGAAAAGAAAAATGTCAAATCGGAATGTGTGAGGGAACGGGGGAAAAGAGGAAAATAGGAAGGATATTATGCGCATAGAGTGACGCTTGTGGGTCTGATTAATTAGATCGATGTTTATTCAGATAGAAAGGGAAAGAGAGACGTAGGTACATGAAGACGTAGGTACATCGTAATATATTGATCAAAAAAATTATGTAGTGTACATATATTGTAACTTGGCTGTTTTAACTCCCGACGCAAAAACGACGGGGTGTTATAAGTTTGACGTGTCTGTGTCTGTGTGTGTGTGTGTGTGTGTGTGTGTGTGTGTGTGTGTGTGTGTGTGTGTGTGTGTGTGTGTGTGTGTGTGTGTGTGTGTGTGTGTGTGTGTGTGTGTGTGTGTGTGTGTGTGTGTGTGTGTGTGTGTGTGTGTGTGTGTGTGTGTGTGTGTGTGTGTGTGTGTGTGTGTGTGTGTGTGTGTGTGTGTGTGTGTGTGTGTGTGTGTGTGTGTGTGTGTGTGTGTGTGTGTGTGTGTGTGTGTGTGTGTGTGTGTGTGTGTGTGTGTGTGTGTGTGTGTGTGTGTGTGTGTGTGTGTGTGTGTGTGTGTGTGTGTGTGTGTGTGTGTGTGTGTGTGTGTGTGTGTGTGTGTGTGTGTGTGTGTGTGTGTGTGTGTGTGTGTGTGTGTGTGTGTGTGTGTGTGTGTGTGTGTGTGTGTGTGTGTGTGTGTGTGTGTGTGTGTGTGTGTGTGTGTGTGTGTGTGTGTGTGTGTGTGTGTGTGTGTGTGTGTGTGTGTGTGTGTGTGTGTGTGTGTGTGTGTGTGTGTGTGTGTGTGTGTGTGTGTGTGTGTGTGTGTGTGTGTGTGTGTGTGTGTGTGTGTGTGTGTGTGTGTGTGTGTGTGTGTGTGTGTGTGTGTGTGTGTGTGTGTGTGTGTGTGTGTGTGTGTGTGTGTGTGTGTGTGTGTGTGTGTGTGTGTGTGTGTGTGTGTGTGTGTGTGTGTGTGTGTGTGTGTGTGTGTGTGTGTGTGTGTGTGTGTGTGTCTGTCTGTTCCCCTGTGGCGCTCAAATGGGTGGACCGATTTGAATGCGGTTTTTTTTGTTTGAAAGGTGAATTAGTCGAGAGTGTTGTTAGCTATGTTTGATGAAAATCGGTCCAAGATGGCCGCCGCTACAAAATGGCTGAATACATATATTTTCACAACTCCATTAATATGGGTATCAAATGAAAGGGCTTGACTAGTAGAATAGCACTATTGCAAATTCAAGATGGCCGCTGCCACAAAATGGCGAATGTCGGGGGTTTTTAAATTTTTAATTTACACTTGTATGCAAAGAATTAAGAATCACTTAGGTAGTACAATATACGCAAATAGACTTATGTATATCTGTGTATTTATTTAAAACTTCTGAACTTCTTAAACATCATCATTTAGAAGATTTTACGAGAAAAGTTTATGATAACACAACATATTATACTAGACTATAACCCACCTAAAGCAAAGTTGCTTCACAACTTCATGAATCAGGTGAACATATTTTATGATATCCCATATGTATTTTGAGCGATGTCTGCTTTTTTTTTTTGAGATTTTGTGAGCAATTTTACTGTTGGTAAGAAAACGTACTGCAAAAAAAATTTCGTGTGAAATAAAATTGATACCAAAAGTTAGTGCACTACTGCACAAGAAATGCAAAATTAATATTTTACACTTGGCAAAAGCGGTCAAAGCGGGAACAAAGCATAGTAAAATTATGCGTACAGTAGACGATGGTTTGGCAACTGCTCAACACTGCTGGCGCCAGGCAGCTATCAGGTACAGTTGGCTAGATTAAAGATATGGCTTATTAAAAACAAATTACATTTGAGGAAGTTTTCTTTATTGTTTGATTATCTGTATTAGTTCTTTAGGATATAACTTGTGAGTAGTGCAGACGTAATTTTACAAGTAGGTGTGGTGTGATTATACATCCATGTTTATCGGTTATTTTTTTTAAGACAAACTGGAACTAACAGTAATTTTGAATTCAAACTTATTCTTTGTTAAAAATATTTCATGATCAACCCATTATCGGCTCACTACAGAGCACGGGTCTCCTCTCAGAGTGAGAAGGGTTTTGGCCATAGTCTACCACGCTGGCCAAGCGGATTGGCAGACTTCACACACCTTTGAGAACGTTATGGAGAACTCTCAGGCATGCAGGTTTCCTCACGATGTTTTCCTTCACCGTTAAAGGTTTTTTTAATAAAAAAATAAAAAATATTTACAATGTTTATAATTACATCGTCCCTGCAGTAGAGTTCGTACTAAGTTACAACCGATTTTTCCTTAGCTAACTTAAAAGATAAACATGTCGCTTCTCGCAAAACTCACAGAACTGCGTAAGCGACGTGCTACGAGTACATGCACATGCACATGCACAACCATCACTACCATTACAGCCTTTTATCGTCCCACTGCTATACATAGGCCTCTTCTCTTATAGAAGAGACAGATTTAGAACTTAGGCCCACCACGCTGCTCCAATACGGGATGGCGGTCTACGTTTATAAAATACTAGCGGTCCGCCCCGGCTTCGCCCGTGGTACATAATATATAGCCTATAGCACTCAGTGATCACGTACATATCCAACGGTGAAAGAATTTTTGAAATCGGTCCAGTAGTTCCTGAGATTAGCGCGTTCAAACAAACAAACTCTTCCGCTTTATTATATCTATATATATACTAATAAATAAAATTGAAGTGTCTGTCTGTAATATCGAAATAACTACCTCATATTAAGCTCATATGGTTATTTGAACGCTACCATAACCGAATCACACGTTTTTAAAATTTGTCTGTCTGTCTGTCTGTCTGTCTGTCTGTCTGTCTGTCTGTCTGTCTGTCTGTCTGTCTGTCTGTCTGTCTGTCTGTCTGTCTGTCTGTCTGTCTGTTTGAACGGGCTAATCTTCGGAACGGCTGAACCGATTTTGACGGGACCTTCACATACAAGTAGAGAATTAACCAGGGAGTAACATAGGCTACTTTTTTTAACCGACTTTCAAAAAAGGAGGAGTTGTGTTTTTCTACCTATGTACACCGATATCTCCGAGATTTCTGAACCGATTTGCGTACTTTTTTTTTAATTGATAGAGAAATATTGCGACCCTGTTCTATAAAAAATTTGGATTCCAACTCCTCAATCCTGATGCTGTAGGGGACCTAATCTCCAAAACTAATGGGTTTTAGAAACTTTCGGTTATTTAAATTGATATTGGGGGTACCAATTAAAGACTTTATCGTTGAATGAACTCGAGTAGGTACATATCAAACTCCTCAACCCTGATGCTGTAAGGAATTGTATTCTGAAATCATGGGGATCCCACGGGATTTTTCCGTTTTGGGGACGGGTTTCTACAGATAAGCTACTTTTTGTTCTGGAAAATCAAAAGTTCCCACGGGATTTTTAAAAACCTAAATCCACACGGGCGAAGCCGTGGGCATCATCTAGTTAGTAAGTATAGATAATGCACGTTATATAATTATGTACATATTATGAACTAGAACTATAAACCTCCTATAACTTGTATCGTACAAGTGATAGACTTAACAAATAACATGCTCCTTACGAATATTGCCAGTAAAGTTTTGATACAATTTCAGGTCAGTCTCCACCTTAAGCGGTCTCTTTTGATACATTTCGTCGAACTAGGCCAAACCCTTGAAGGAACACTACAACTCCATGATTCATGGCCGGTACGAAATCAGTTCAACAAAGTGGAAAATTGTACTCCACGAAAATATCGCCGGTCCATTTCGTCCAGGCTTTGTTTTATATATTAATCTAGCGTAGCGTGCGTGTCCCGCAGGAGTTCCCCGGGTCACCGCATGTACGTATTCCGGGGTTCTTTACGTGACCCGCCGTGACGTGGGCTTTGGTAATTATAAATGAAATATGCATTCTGTTTTACGTCGGGAAGCCCTCAGTACGCCGCTGAGTTTGGACAACATCTGGCTACTTAATGTTTCGATCCCTTGTTGCCGCGTTATATTATGAAATAAGGTTGAATAAATTGATGCTGAAAAGCTGTGATAGCCTAGTGGTTAGGACAACCGACTTCTAATCGGAGGTCGTGGGTTCGATCCCGGGGCACGCACCTCTAACTTTTCGGAGTTATGTGCGTTTTAAGTATTTAAATATCACTTGCTTTAACGGTGAAGGAAAACATCGTGAGGAAACCTGCATGCCTGAGAGTTCTCCATAACGTTCTCAAAGGTGTGTGAAGTCTGCCAATCCGCTTGGCCAGCGTGGTAGACTATGGCCAAAACCCTTCTCACTCTGAGAGGAGACCCGTGCTCTGTAGTGAGCCGGTAATGGGTTGATCATGATGATGATGATGATGAAATTGATGCTTTCCTATAGAGCTATTTTTTTACTAACCCCCGACGCATGAAATGAAAGGGCTTGACTAGTAGAATCCAATCTATGCTAATCCAAGATGGCCGCCACCACAATATGGCGAATGTCGGGGGTTTTTTAAATTTCTAATTTGTACTTGTTAATTGACTGGTTTACTCTGTACAATGTGTCTTATCGACGTACAGCGTTGTTGGCGTGTTCACGCCGAAAGCGTTGGCGTGGACGCAATTATTTTATTTTATCCGACTTTGGCAGAAAAGGAGGGTTATAAGTTTGGCAGTTTATGTATGTTTGAGTGTGTATGGGCATTTCTATACTAACGGGAAACTCGTCCATACAACGCTATTCAGACCCTATTTTTATTGAAAATTAAGAATTGATATATATATATATTCATCGAGAAGTAGTGATGAAGTAAATACTCCTTAAACAAGTAATTCTTTATTTTTAAGTGAAAACCTAAATACGAATTTTCATGGATATAACTTGATAAATAACGTGAAAAATGACGGACTCTCATTTAAACTTTTATCCCCTATTTAACTCACTTGGTGGTAGAATTATCAAAAATCCTGAAACATATTTTTTATATTTTATCGAAAACCTAAATACCAATTTTCATGGATGTAACTTGAAAAATGACTGACTTTCATACAAACTTTCATTCACTGTTTATCCCATCTCCTTAGGGATCAAATTTCCAATAATCCTTTCTTAGTGTGCGCTTACGTCTTATAAGGAAGCTATTGTGAAAATTCCAAGTTTCTAGCTTCAGTAGTTTAGGCTGTGCGTTGATAATCAGTCAGTCAGTCAGGACAAGCCTCTTTATATTATTATAAATTGATAGTACAGCAGCCAGTCTCCATACATTGTGAATAAGAACATTTGGAAGACTACTGGAGACGAACTGAATCTATGCTAATCTATTTTTTGTTCCTCACAAACTATTCAAGCCAATCTCATTATTTAGCTTTCTAATAAGTATCTCTAATACAAAAAAAAAATGATTTATTAGTTCCCTCTCTCTAACAACAAATTAATCACATCGCCGTCGCTTTGAACTTAAAAGTTTCTTTTTTATTCTTGTTCATTCACTTTATTCGCTCATCTTGAAAAGCTTACCGCGAAACAAAGAAAACTTTCAAATAATGACCATCTAAATCCCCGGAGCGCGGGTAAAAAGTACTCTAACCGTAATTATGTCAGAAAGAACTATCGGGCACTATTTGCTTTAAGATTTATTTTATCCACCAAATCCTCTCAGCGGTCTTTTGTCTCGGCCGCTAAGCAGGGGACAGTCAGCGTCCAAGTTTTGTGAATCTCGGCCACAGAGACTTCTGACTTCATCCCTTTTATTATCGACGCGTTTGAATCAAAATTATTGCCCATTAAAATATTGCGCCTAGTTTTTTCTCAAACGATTCCCGGTAGGCGATAAGTATGAGGTTTTATTAATAAACTAGCTGACCCCCGCGACTTCGTTCGCGTGTAATTCTTTTATACATACCTAAACTAAATGTAGCCTAAGTTATTCCTTATAATATCACTTATTTGCCATTAAAAATTCCGTCAAAATTGATCCAGCCATTTTGGAGATTAGCTGTAACAAATAGACAGGCCGACAAACATAAATTTAAACGCACGCCAGTTTAAAATAAGCCGTACGTACAAAGATCCGGGTCCCAAGTTATTCGAACACAATAAATGTCTGTCATTTCTGAACTGAAAAACCTATGACCTTGAAATATTTACGGGACAATACTTAAAGTACTACCTTTCTAACAAAAAAGAATGAGTGAAATCGAAGAACGCGTTAATGAATTACAGCTAAATACACGTTTTAACTTTCATCCCCTCTCCCAAGAAAACCGTGCTGAATTTCGGGATAAAAAGTATCCTATGTCCTACCTCGGAGTATAAACTCAAATCTTACCAAGTTTCATTCGAATCCATTCAGTAGTTTCGGCATGATGCGCGGCCAAGGTACAGACAGACAGACAGACAGACAGACAAAAATGAAAAAAATTGCAGTTTTGGCTTCAGTATCGATTATAGAGTTCCCTCCAATAAAAATTTTCAAAATATCTTCAATGTACAGAATTGGATCTGTTACAGTTTTATTATATTATAGCCGACCCCCGCGACTTCGTCCGCCTGGATATAGGTTTTATATAGGATCGGATTGGATCCCATAATCCTTTTTTGTACCTAAACTAAATGTAGCCTGTTACTCCTTATAACATTGAAAGTTCCATTAAAATCGATCCAGCCATTTCGGAGATTAGCTGGAACAAATAGACAGAACGACAAACATAAATTTAAACGCACGCCAGTTTAAAATAAGCCGTACGTACAAAGATCCGGGTCCCAAGTTATCGGAACCCAATAAATGCCTGTCATTTCTAAACTAAAAAACCTATGACCTTGAAATATTTACGGGACAATACTTAAAGTACTACCTTTCTAACAAAAAAAGAATGAGTGAAATCGAATAACGCGTTAATGAATTACAGCTAAATACACGTTTTAACTTTCATCCCCTCTCCCAAGGGAACCGTGCTGAATTTCGGGATAAAAAGTATCCTATAACCTACCTCGGAGTATAAACTCAAATCGTACCAAGTTTCATTCGAATCCATTCAGTAGTTTCGGCGTGATGCGCGGCCAAGATACAGACAGACAGACAGACAGACAGACAGACAGACAGACAGACAGACAGACAGACAAAAATGAAAAAAATTGCAGTTTTGGCTTCAGTATCGATTATAGAGTGCCCTCCGATAAAAAATTTCAAAATATCTTCAATGTACAGAATTGGATCTGTTACAGTTTTATTATATTATAATAGATAAAATATTATCTCGTAGCGTATTTAAAAGTAATATTTATACGAAAGATAATAAAATTAATTGATGAAGAGCCTGTTTATAGTTTTGAAAACTAAAAATCAGACTTTTTTTAATTAAGAAGAAATAGAGCGATAGTATATCTCGGCTGCGAAACCATTAATAGTGGAATGAAAGGAATAGATACATAGTCCAATTTCTGCGTTAGAACAGGCAGTTTTGCTATGGTTTGTCTTGCCGAACTATTTCATGCCAAACTGTCTGTCTATCATTCTTTCTTTTTTGTCACATTGGTACTTAAACTCCTATGCAAATTGCTATTTTTCACAATAGGTAAGTATATCCTGATGATAAGGAAAGTTCAAAATGATCTGTCAATTGTGTTGAGTTTAGAGATCAGTGTGTGACCAAATTAACATCAGTACATTATCAAAGGATTAACAGAGACAAGTCGCTTAAATTCGAAGAACTTAGGTAGGTACTGAGGATTCCTAAAAGTCTCATCACATACTTACTTTCGCATCTAAGCATACGATTATTACTATACGTATAATAACTCGTTGGTCTAGCGGTTAGAGTATTCGACTGCAGATCACGAGGTCCCGGGTTCGATTCCCGGGTCGGGCAAATAATTGTAAGGTATTGGGTTTTTCTGTCAAAGAAATTCTCAGTCTTAGCCCGGAGTTGGTAGTTAGCGGTGTTTCACCCTCGTGCCTCGGAGAGCACGTTAAGCATTCGGTCCCGGTTATTATCACTATCATGTGACAATAGTCGTTAAAGCCCGCCAACGCGCATTGGAGCAGCGTGGTGGGTCAAAGCTCTAAATCCCTCTCTCCTATGAGAGAGGAGGCCTGTGCCCAGCAGTGGGACGTTAAAAGGCTGTAGTGGTGGTGGTATATAATAACTATCGATCTATACCGATCAGTAAGGGTAGTATGGACGGATAAAAGTAGTCGGTAGCGTTACAACTTAACTGGAACACCAGAAAAGACATTATATAAGGAGTAGCTTAGAAAAATCTACTCGCGTTCGACTGATCCAGGAAACCGGTAAAAAGGCTTTATCTTGATAAAACTCCACCGGATTTCTTTCCTCGCGGTCCGTTGACACAACCACCGGACTTTTCCCCGATCATTCAATCGAGAATTGCCATTTCTATCGGTTTCGAATGATACTTTTATTACTTTTATTGTCGGTGGCATCTATTAACCAATACTTTGGGCTATGGATACTTCCGTCTTATGTGCGGAATACTTACTGCGTGATATGTATTTAACCTATTTTTGTTTTTCAATCCACCATTTTTAACCCCCGACGCAAAAACGACGGGGTGTTATAAGTTTGACGTGTCTGTGTGTGTGTGTGTGTGTGTGTGTGTGTGTGTGTGTGTGTGTGTGTGTGTGTGTGTGTGTGTGTGTGTGTGTGTGTGTGTGTGTGTGTGTGTGTGTGTGTGTGTGTGTGTGTGTGTGTGTGTGTGTGTGTGTGTGTGTGTGTGTGTGTGTGTGTGTGTGTGTGTGTGTGTGTGTCTGTCTGTTCCCCTGTGGCGCTCAAACGGGTGGACCGATTTGAATGCGGTTTTTTTTGTTTGAAAGGTGAATTAGTCGAGAGTGTTCTTAGCTATGTTTGATGAAAATCGGTCCAAGATGGCCGCCGCTACAAAATGGCGGATGATATATTTTTTCACAACTCCCTTGATATGGGTATCAAATGAAAGGGCTTGACTAGTAGAATAGCACTATTGCAAATTCAAGATGGCCGCCGCCACTAAATGGCGAATGTCGGGGGTTTTTTAAATTTTCAATTTACACTTGTTAGAATAATGATTTAATATTGATGCATGATTGAATTTCTGCAACGATGGCCAATCTTACCGGAGATATTACAATGCACAAAAGTATGTGCAAACACATTACACGGAGCACTCCTTATTCCCTCACTTTCATAGTGCAATGGCAATCGGACAAGACCGCAGAGAGATCAGGCGCAGCACCCAAGCCTTTACATACTATCCAAAGCAGGGAGGTCTAACACTGCTTACTTCTCGCCTCGTGGCTGTTACTGATAATTTCTTGACAGAACACCCAAATAACTTTTTTGGCCCGACCCGGGACTTGAACCGGAGAGCTTATGATCTGCAACTGGATAAGTCAGCCACTATACCGATGGCATATAGACAAATATAGTATAGGATCTAGGACATAATATAGCATCGTTATGATTTTATTATTGTCATGATTTGGACTAATCATGACATTAAAGCGAAACGCTGACCTCATTAATTGAAAGATCATGAGTAGTTTGTGAACTAAGGGGGAACCGATTATCCGACAAACAAACACATAAATTGCTAAACACAACTCTCCCGTTGTCGGGTAATAAATAATAGTCCAAAAGATTCAAGTGCCAAGCTGAGAGTTGATATTAATCGTGATCTCAGAGTGGGGCAGTGAATATGTCAGAGATAACGCTATGGGAGGCGCTCGAGACAAAAGGAGATACACAAAAAAGGAGATAGATATAGAGCGTCCTGCTAATGGCCTCTGGCAGCAGTCTTAAAGGCGGCTCGCGTAAATAAATGAGAGAATGTGTTTCCTTTTTCCATTTTTAGAGTTCCATGTTCCTAAAATAGAAGCGGACCTTCGATAGGATTAGGCGATTACAAATCTGTGCCTTTTGGGCCTATGAAACCAAAATAAGTATTGTGCGATCAATGACTTCTTTTTTACCCCCGACGCAGAAACGACGGGGTGTTATAAGTTTGACGTGTCTATGTGTGTGTGTGTCTGTCTGTTCCACCGTAGGCTCATACGGTGAACCGATTTGAATGCGGTTTTTTTGTTTGAGAGGTAAATTAGTCGGGAGTGCTCTTGGCTATGTTTGATAAAAATCGGTCCAAGATGACCGCTATCACAAAATGGCGGATTACATATTTTTCACAACTCCCTCAATATGGGTATCAAATGAAAGGGCTTGACTAGTAGAATAGCACTATGCATATCCAAGATGGCCGCCATCTCAAAATGGCGAATTTCGGGGTTTTTTTTTTTATTTTTAATTTATACTTGTGATACTATTAGCACGCTGTGGCAGTAGGTCATCATTCCGATTCTTGTGCTGATTTTCAAGCACCGCACCGAAGGTACTGGGAACTAAATTTGGCATTAACCAAAGCGAGTGTCAACAAGTATAAATAAACTAGCGGTCCGCCCTGGCTTCGCCCGTGGTACATAATATATAGCCTATAGCATTCAGGGATCACGTATGTACATATCCAACGGTGAAAGAATTTTTGAAATCGGTCCAGTAGTTCCTGAGATTAGCGCGTTCAAACAAACAAACTTTTCCGCTTTATTATATTAGTATAGATTAAAAATATAAAAACCCCCGACATTTCATTTGATACCCATATTGAGGGAGTTGTGAAAAATATGCAATCCGCCATTTTGTGGCGGCGGCCAACGTGGATCGATTTTCATCAAACATAGCTAAGAACACTCCCGACTAATTCACCTTTCCAACAAAAAAAAATCGCATTCAAATCGGTTCACCCGTTTGAGCGCTACGGTGGAACAGACAGACACATACACACACAGAGACACGTCAAACTTATAAGTATAACACTCCGTCGTTTTTGCGTCGGGGGTTAAAAGGTAGTACGAAAGTGTAGCAATCTGTACCAAGATCCACCTACGGAACCTAAGCAAATCAGGCTCTTATTTAGCTAGCTTTCCTTTTATATTCAGGCTGGGGCTGGGACGAGGTTGTTCCACGGCTGTTTGCCGCTGAAACTAGGTTAGATTTGCTTACTGCGTTTAACTTTTTTTTTTTCATACGCGAAAGTGAAAGCGAAGTCACGACTCGTAACCCATTTAAAGTAGGGTAGGAAAGATTTTATAATTGAGCACAGCCGGCTTATTTGCATTATATAATTCAGAGAGATAGATATTTCAAATTAAAAATAGCACGCTAGTTATTTTTTCATTATTATTATAATACGGACGATTGTTTAGTGGGTCACATATACACTTATTTCTATAAACTTAAATCCTACTATAATATTATAAATGTGAAAGTGTGGATGTTTGGATGTTTAGATGTTTGGATGTTTGAATGTTTGGATGTTTGGATGTTTGGATGTTTGGATGTTTGTTACTCAATCACGCCGCAACTACTGAACCGATTTGGCTGAAATTTTGAATCAAGATAGATTATGCTCTGACTTAAAACATTGGCTACTTTTTATCCTGGAAAAATCCACAGTTCCCACGGGATTATACAAAAACCGAAATCTATAGCTACAGCTATAGGTAGATTACTATAGCAAACTTTCTTGAAAGTAGGTATAAAGGTTGGAAAAGGGCGCGGGAACGGGAACCGGAAATCCACGATTCCTTCGGGATTTGTGAAAAACCGAAACTCACGCGGGCGAAGCCGCGGGCATTCTCTAGTGATTTTATAAATTATGTCTGAGATTGAAATAATGGTGCCGCTTGTATTTTTTTATTGTAGTAGAGGAGCCCAAGATGGGATTTACTTGAGCACGGCAGATTAACATAAGGGAGGATATTTTGCATCCTACTGAGTAATCTCTACCATATTATATTATAAGCCCTTTATATGTATAGAGCCACGCGTCTAGGGTAGCCTGAGATTGCAGTCAAGGGCTAACTTAAAAAACTTTGAATAAAAAAAATCTTAGTAAATGTAAAATTAGAATATAAAATCCAGTCAAGTGCGAATCGGACTCACGTACGAAGGATTCCGTACCATTATCTATAAAAACGGCAAAAAAATCACGTCTGTTGTATGGGAGCCCTCCTTAAATATTAGTTTTATTTTAATTTAATTATTTATTTTTAAAGTGAATATATACTTAACTAAATATTCTGTGAATATTTCAAGCATCTACCTGTTGCCCTTATCAATCTATACTAATATAATAAAGCGGAAGAGTTTGTTTGTTTGTTTGAACGCGCTAATCTCTGGAAGTACCGGTCGGATTTGAAAAATTCTTTTTGCATTTTGTAGTCCAATTTTTGGGGAAGGTTATAGGCTATTTAGTATCCCTAAAATCCTCCTTTAAGGGGGTAAAATGGCGGTAGAAAGTTTGTATGAAAGTTCTATGTTTTTAAAGTTACAGACCTGAAAATCGGCATTTAGATTATTAGTTTTAAATAATAAAAATCTGTATATTTTATTTTGAAAAATCTTCCCTTAAGGGTGGTAAAATAGGGGATGAAAGTTTTAATGGGAAGTTTTAATTATATTATTGTTCTTATCAACTTGAAATTTGGAATGTAGGTTCATTCTAGGGTTTACATATCAGCCTAGAAAAGATTTCACTAAAATCCTCCCCTAAGGGGGTAAAATGGGGGTAGGAAGGTTATATGAAAGTTCTATGTTTTTGAAGTTACAGGCATTTAGATTATAAATTTTATATAATAAAAACCTGTATAAGTTATTCTGGAAAATCTCCCGTTAAGGGTGGTAAAATAGGGGATGAAAGTTTTAATGGGAAGTTTTTATTATTGTTATTATCTTCTTGAAATTTAGAAAGTAGATTCATTCTAAGACTTAGATATCAGCCTAGAAAAGATTTCACGAAAATCCTCCCCTAAGAGGGTAAAATGGGGGTAGAAAGTTTGTATGAAAGTCCTATGTTTTTAAAGTTACAGGCCTGAAAATCGGCATTTAGATTATTATTAGTAAATAATAAAAACCTGTATATTTTATCCTGAAAATTTTTCCTTTAAGGGTGGTAAAAGAAGGGATGAATGTTTTTATGTGAAGTTTTAATTATTTTTATTATTAACTTGAAATTTGGAAGGTAGGTTCTTTCTAGGGCGTAGATATCAGTCTAGAAAACATTTCACGAAATTCTTCCCTATGGCGGTAAAATGGGGGTAGGACGATTACATGAAAGTTCTGTGCTTTTGAAGTTACAGATACGACAATCGGCATGTAAGTTATTAGCTTTAAAAATAAAAACCTATTTAAATTATTTTGATAAATCTCTTCTTAAGGGTGGTAAAATAGGGGATGGAAGTTTGTACAGGAAAGTTTGGGGGGTGGGCAAAAATGTGAAAAGGGGGTAAAATGGTTTACTTATATTACGACATCAGTTTATGACCTTAAATATAATAAAACAGGGATCCTGTATTAATTATTATGGGACATAACTACAGATTGATGTGATTTTTTGCAGTTGTATTTTTTTAGTTGAGGACCTGGAGTGACAGGCTACTATTTTATCCCGGGAAAACAAAGGGTTCCCGTGGGACTTTAAAAAAAATGTAATACCGCGGACGAAGTCGCGGGCAACAGCTAGTATTGAATAAAAACGAGAAAAAAATCACGTTTGTTGTATGGGAGCCCCTTAAATATTTATTTTATTCTGTTTTTTAGTATTTATTGTTATAGCGGCAACAGAAATACATCATCTGATGAAAATTTTTACTGTCTAACTATCACAGTTTATGAGATACAGCCTGGTGACAGACGGACAGACACAGACAGACGGACAGAGGAGTCTTAGTAATAGGGTCCCGTTTTAACCTTTGGGTACGGAACCCTAATACGAACGGATATACCTACTAATTATTTTAAAAAACAGTACCCCTGTACCAAAGTATAAAGAACTCGATTTAATCTGAACAAAACCAACAGTTCATTACACTCCTCGCTTAAAAAATACACAAAAGAGGAGACACTGAATATACTCTCCCCCCTTCATTTTATTGTAGCCATTTTCTGGGAGGCTTTGTTGGTTGGGACGCTTAGCTCGCGACTGTGAATGGTACAAGTTACAAGCGACTAACGAGAACAGAGCTAAATTTTAATACAATGTTGCTAATTTTGTTTTGAACAATCTCTACACTAAACCAAATTCATGGTATTTGTTTCATGCTTCGTGTTACTTCTTTTTAGTAGAAAGCATGATTCGCAAATATCAAGCATGCCATTACAGTGCCAGTGCGGTTCTGGCACAGTGAAAAATATTCTTTCGTACACTTTCACACGCTCACACCTGTTCGTATCAGTGACGACACAGTATTTCAGTGAAAGTTCATAGAGAATGATAATATTTTTTACTGTGCCGAAACTGCGCCGGCCACGGCACTGATGACTGATAACATGTGCAAATGGGCCTTTATAGTTTCGGGTGTCAAAAACCCAGAAAATATCCTTTGTCATGATTGTCTGTGAGAATTTGCTTCAGCAATAAGAACGATTTGCATCATTTCGCGGCCAATTTAAACAGGTGCCACCGGTTTTCCAGTACACTGAAGTGTAAAACCGTTCTAATATTTTTGCTAAAAATCACATTTATATCGCCTTTATTTAATCCAATTCGTTTTCTTTTCTGTCTTGCGCCATCGCACGGAGTCCGAGGCTTGAATCCAGATTCCAGATACATCTGATACAACCTTAAATATTAACGTTTATTTGTGTTCACGAGCAGTGGAAGGGTTGCTTGGAAGCTTGCAAATACCTATATTTCCTGCTACATTTTACTGTGAGGTCATTCAACTTTTGAGACTTACTAGGAGAAAATATTTGTTATTTTATTTTCTCACTAGCTGACCCCCGCAACTTCGTTCGCGTAGATATAGGTTTTTATATAGGATCGGATCGGATCCCATAATTCTTTTATGTACTACTAACTAAATGTAGCTTAAGTTACTCCTTATAACATTAAAAGTTCCATTAAAATCGATCCAGCCGTTTCGGAGATTAGCTGGAACAAATAGACAGACCAACAAACATAAAATATAAACGCACACCAGTTTAAAATAAGCCGTACGTTCAAAGATCCGGGTCCCAAATTATTTGAACCCAATAAATGTGTGTCATTTCTGAACTAAAAAACCTATGACCTTGAAATATTTACGGGACAATACTTAAAGTACTACCTTTCTAACAAAAAAAGAATGAGTGAAATCGAATAACGCGTTAATGAATTACAGCTATATACACGTTTTAACTTTCATCCCCTCTCCCAAGGGAACCGTGCTGAATTTCGGGATAAAAAGTATCCTATAACCTACCTCGGAGTATAAACTCAAATCGTACCAAGTTTCATTCGAATCCATTCAGTAGTTTCGGCGTGATGCGCGGCCAAGATACAGACAGACAGACAGACAGACAGACAGACAGACAGACAGACAGACAGACAGACAGACAAAAATGAAAAAAATTGCAGTTTTGGATTCAGTATCGATTATAGAGTGCCCTCCGATAAAAATTTTCAAAATATCTTCAATGTACAGAATTGGATCTGTTACAGTTTTATTATATTATAGATGTCTTGTTTGTTTGGCTGGACTAAGGCACACTTTCAGTAAACTGCATAATATACTAGTTTAGAGCAATGTGGTGATTCTATCGGATTGTCTGTTTGGCTTGTGTATCAATCGTGCGCTCCCGTACAAATGCACTTAGGTGCCGCAGCGCATGTTAATAGGACACTGCAGAAGCACTTCTAGACTTACCATAGCTAGTGTAAAAAATTTCACTGCCAATAAAAATCTCTCTCCTGTAGTAAACACAAAATATACGCCTAATAGATAGAATCATCCATGGCCACAATACAGTGGTACAGATCACAACTTTTCAACGACAATAAACTGTTTTCCATGTCAAGAAAAATAAACTTTACAAGTTTACAACCTATTTCAATGTAAACTTTATGTATACAAATAACGAAAATAATTGAAGTGTCCGTCTGTGAGCTCAAAATAACATGCCTTATTATTTCATTATTTGAAAGCCAAACAAGCTTTTTTCAAATTACGTCTGTTTATCCCGACTAACGTATTTTGACGTGCAGGCAGGTGAGGCAAGTATATTATCAAGAGCAGGGTATAACAAGGAGTGATTAAGATTACTTTTCAGTCCGAAAATATACCTATATATGGTATATATAGTGCAAAAAAATTAAAGAATCACAATGACCTTCTACACAAGAAACTTTATACGAGTTCCCGTGAAATTTTCCATAAAAACCTAAATCCACGCGGACGAAATCGCGGACATCAGCTTTATATAATTATCTAACCTATAAAACTTATTTTAACATTTTCAAATGTTATGACGCTACGTAATACGTATTCTTCTCGGTTGGTAATAAAATATAGCGAACACTCGGAGTGTTTCGGGGTGAGTAAGTGGAAACTTTTTACGGGGGGATACTTCCTGTGTTCACACGTGCACTAACTTTTAATTCCGCACCCGTTGATATACGAATCATATGATTTAGATATATTATATTCTTCTTCTATATCTATATTATCTATATTATTAATATTTATTATATATATAGAATAGAATAGAATAGAAAAATTTTTTATTCAAATAAACTTTTACAAGTACTTTTGAATAGTCAAATGAATCTACCATTGGTTCGGAATGCCATTCCAACCGAGAAGAACCAGCAAGAAACTCGGCGGTTGCTCTTTTCCAAATTTACAATATCAATATAACAATTTTATGTTAAGTACATGATTGAATTGCCGTCTCGCGCATTGCTGGAACGAGTCAAATCCACGCCTTTTTTATATTATATATTATATGTATATATAAAACAAAGTCGTGTTAGTTCGAACACTTATAACTCTAGAACGGCTGGAGCGATTTTCATGGTTATTGATTTGTTGTACCTATTTGTCTGCGTCCCGAATAGCAGAATAACTATTTAAAACATTGAAAAATTGACGAAAATATAAAATAAACAAAAAAACCTTTTTCCCATACAAAATGTTCATTAGTTTGGCAACTGTCAAACTTTTAATGTTCATCCCGTCGATACAGTAAACTCTCTCATCCTCTCAACCGTACCCATAATTATAATTCTTCTGTACGTGCGTTTGTCACCTAACTCCTCCTAAACGGCTGGACCAATTTGTATGAAATTTGTGTGTATATTTCAATGGGTTCCTGGACATTGAAAACAATTACCGGGTAGGTACAGATAACCTACCGGGTCTCAGTAGGTGGCGCCGATGTCGGTATATCACCGGGCAGGACGAAGTCTGCCGGGCCCACTAGTAGTAAATAAATTACTACACAAAGTCGTAAACAAGCTATATTTTAAGAAAAATTAAACCGACTTCGGTCCAGCAATCTATGATAAATCGGTGTACCTACCAATCAAAATATTAGTGACCTATGGGTACATTTATGCTTGTCACTTCATACATAAGAATGATAACTAGGTGTGTTAGTTGTTACATAATAAACCTTACTAAATGTCTGTAAATTACGATAGTGAAAAAATCATTTAAATCGGTTCATTGGTTTTGAAATAATCTCGAACATACATACAAATATACATACGGGTCGAATACAGGACCTCCTCTTTTAAGTCAGTTAAAAATAGGAAAATATACAGTAAAACAAACCTTCTGAGGATAACCTTCTGGTATGCCTTTTATATAAAAAGCTGTGATAGCCTAGTGGTCAGGACGACCGACTTCTAATCGGAGGTCGTGGGTTCGATCCCGGGCACGCACCTCTAACTTTTCGGAGTTATGTGCGTTTTAAGTATTTAAATATCACTTACTTTAACGGTGAAGGAAAATATCGTGAGGAAACCTGCATGCCTAAGAGTTCTCCATAACGTTCTCAAAGGTGTGTGAAGTCTGCCAACCCGCTTGGTAGACTATGGCCAAAACCCTTCTCACTCTGAGAGGAGACCCGTGCTCTGTAGTGAGCCGGTAATGGGTTGATCATGATGATCATGATGATGCCTTTTATATCCATCGTCATGATCTAGTCATCATGACTGTGTGCCTATTTTAAAATATGTACTAATGAAAATAGAACAAAAAAATAGTTTGAACTCGACTGTTCTATAATATACACCTACCATCGGGAATTAAATTGAAGATTAGCAAAAATAATATTTAGTTCAATATTTAAGCGCGTAGCGATTTACCATACAATATGTTTTTCATTTAGAAACCACAAATGTTATTTGTGGTTTCTGAATGAAAGTGGCACTCATTCTGGACCTAACTGGACATCAATTATGAAGTTACTGAATTCGGAAAAGAAGTTCATTTTATGGGCGGATTGCATTGAGCGATTGGGATTGATTAATAGGATCAACTAATATTCCGAGTAACATTTCTTGAAAACTGTTAGCGGATTATAGCAAAATAATTTTATATTCATTGTATATCATGGAATTCCGCAAAGTAACGCCTGCTTCCATTCAACATTTCTTGAAAACTGTTTATTTTTGGTTCAATATAATTTAATATTTTATTTTGTTTTTACTATCAATATGTTCCACTCCCGTTTTTAGGATGTTCAAAGTTCATCAGTAGTTTCAGTTAGTTGAGAACCTTAAATCATAAAATAGTTACCTTTGTGTTTTTAAAAATTCCTCACCTCAGATATGTAGGGAAATTTTTGCGTCATAAAATAGTTTAAGCAATTTGTTGCCGCTTGTGCTTCGTAACAAGAATGAGAATTTCGCTAACTATTCAGTGCACATAACTTTGACGAAACTATTGCAGGACGAAAAATGAAGATGTCTTTTTTCGTTGAGAATATTCATAAAAAGGTGGCATGTAGCAGGCTTCAAAGGAAAATAAATAAGGATGAAATAGGGAATTATTTTACGTAAGTATTTTTTACCTCATCACTTTTAGTTGATCTAAATATATAAAAGGAAAAGATAGCTGTTATGACGTAGGCATCCGCTAAGAAAGGATTTTTGGAAATTCAACCCTTAAGGGGGTTAAATAGGGGTAGGAAGTTTGTATGAGATTTACATATATGAATCCACGCAGACGAAGTCGCGGGCATCATCTCATATTTTGATAAAATAAAATTCTCGTGTCACAATTTTCGTTCCCATACTCCTCCGAAACGGCTTGACCGATTCTCATGAAATTTTGTGAGCATATTGAGTAGGTCTGAAAATCGGCCAACATCTATTTTTCATCCCCCTAAATGTTAAGGGTAGTCCACCCCTAAATTTTTATTTTTTATTTTTTAGACAAAATTTTTAGTTTTTATTTTTTTATGATACATAATACAAAAATACATACAATCCTAAATTTTCACCCTTCTACAATCAACCCTTTTTAGGGTTCCGTAGTAAACAAGGAACCCTTATAGTTTCGCCATGTCCGTCCGTCTGTCTGTCCATCCGTCCTCGGTTAATCTCAGAGACTATTAGTGCTAGAAATCTGTAATTTGGCATAGGTATAAATATTAATAACGCCAACAAAGTGGTGAAATAAAATTTTGATAAATATTTTTTTTTTAGGGTAGCTCCCCTACATGTAAAGTGGGGATGAATATTTTTTTTCTCGGCTACCCCATAGTGTGGGGTATTGTTGAATAGGTCTTTTTAAAATACTGTGGGTGTGGGAACATCATTTTTCGATTTCTAGATCCGTTTGTAAAATATGATGTTTTAAAGTGCTAATTTTTATTAGAGTCAAGTGTCCCCCCCCTCTATCAGACAAATGGCAGTATATAGGAACTTGAAAAAATTCACAGCAGTAGTATATATAATCAATTTTAAAGGAAAACTATCATGGCTAAGTAGGGTTCACAGTTTAAGGAGTTATATCTGTTTTTCGAGGATTGTGACTACGGAACCCTATACTGCGCGTGGCCCGCCATGCACTTGGCCGGTTATTTTTAATTGCGATATTAGTACTTTGATGACAACCTACCCGGTAGGTAGCACTGATGTCAGTATGTCACCGGGCAGGACGACGTCTGCCGGGTCCGCTAGTATTTGATAAAATTATTTTTTGATAAAATAGAATGTCAGCCATAAATTGCGAAGCTCGCCAAATTTTTTTTATTTAAATTGGATAAATTTTCTAACTTTCTCATTTATTTTTATTCATATTTAATAACTTTATTACTTTTTTTTCAATAGTCAATTATCTTAGCTGAGATAGTTTTAACTTATTTTTGGCAGGGAAGTATTATTATTCATTTGGGGTATCTAATGACTGATAAAATATAATCTCATAAGTAACCTCTTTAAAATAAGTTTACACTTAAGTAGTATCAATCAATTAATTAAGTATCAAACATTATACCTGAGGGATTATTTTCCGACAAATCCCAAATTATTCAGATTCGTTTTGATTTTCTCGTCAAAATCTTTTCACCTAACGTCTGTTTTATTTTATCCGTTTTTCTTAAACATATTTTGCTATACCCACAAAAAAGAAAAAAGCCTCTGTATCACATTTCCTCTCGAGACTCAGTCAAAATAAACATGGCTTATAAAAAATTGTGTCAAAAACGTAGCGTAAGGGCTAAGAGGCATCGGTGATGGAAAAGCCGTGTTGTTATGGTCCATGACCTGTTTTTCGGTTAATGCAAACGTTCACCATGTTTATATATTATGGCCTATTTGCTATACCTAGTAGGTATATGGATCCTTAACTTATATTTGCTGACATACAAACCTATGAATTAAAATATTATTATAACATACCGGCGGTGGGGAGATCTAATGCTCGGCGTTTCTCTAAAGTATGAACAAATCAAGAATGAGGAAAATTTTAAAATCAAAACGACTATAGTAAAAAGTCCTCTTTAATTATATAATTTCCTTTAATTATTATTATTTCAATCTTTTAATACTATTTTACATTTTTATTAGTCTCTCCAAAACATTTCCTTTTCCTTTACGTCTCATGTCTCTTATATTTAAATACTTGTCTAATCCTTTTTTTATCGAATTATCGGATCAATCATCATCAAAATTCCTTAAATTAACACAAGGAGGTCCTATTGCAATACTAAGTTCGCAATGAACCTAACAGCCACCGCACACTAGGCAACTAGTGACGGCGGCTAGTGGCCGCCACAAGTCGCGGAAACGATTTTTCATACATTTTCTTGTGGCTCGAACGCGGCCACTCGAGCGCTCAGTGTGCGGCGGTACCATATAAAATGTATGAAAAATCTCTCCCGCGACTTGTCGCCAGCCACTAGTCGTCGCCACTAGTGGCCTAGTGCGCGGGGGCTGTAACACGGCAAAAAAAATTCTCATCTCTTATCTCTTAAAGATGTATTTAAAGCACGTAAACGTGCATTAAGGCCGCTCTCTTCACGCGCTTTTCCATACTATAATAGATCTAAAGTTAAGCCAGATATCAATTTATATCTCCATTATCTATGCCATAAAATAAAAAAAATTGTAAAATTATATTTATTTTGAAAGTTATGACGCTTGAAAAATCACTATTTTTGGGCAAATTTTGGGGCAACTTCGTGCGTAAATAAACTATATAAGAAACTAGAAAATTGAAAAACGACCGAAGTCTTGTCATAGGTTACTTCATAATAATTACAAATGTCTTTAGTTCATGTAAAAAATTGCCAAATGTTTGCTAAAATAGGCGAAATTCCAAACCTAGATTTGCATCTTTTTACTTTGCCGTTTTTCACTAAAAATCATGACATCTCAAGCAAAATTTATTTATTTAATTAATTTATTATTTATTTATGTATATATTTTTAGTACTCTTCTATACTGAAGACGTCTCGCTCTCTAAATGCAGAAATCACTGTTTTAGACTCCACTCACCAACGATTTGTCGATCCCATGGAGAGGACTCTTAAATACATGTAATACGCAATAAACGTGCACGGCATATGGTAATCTAATAATTGCTCATGCTCAACGTGGTAGAGCTATTACTCTTACCGAATATATTCTAAAGTAAATATTTTCTTATACTAACGTACCCCCTCGAAACTCAGTCAAAATAAACGAAGCCTATATTAAAAAAATGAAGCAAAAACGCAACCGGTGATGGAAAAGCCGTGTTGTGACAGTCCGTGACCTGTTTTCCGGTAAATGCGAACGGTACGGTGTGTTTACATAATTGTAGGCGCTTATTGTATCGTATATTACATCCTAGGGGTATAATATTCTCCGCGGTGGCTATTCATAGGGTTGGATTACATTTTTAAATTGTACGAGTTGAAATTAAACAGTTTGTTAGCTCAGTGCCTATAACTAAGTAGTGGATATGTGACATGGTGGTATATAGATATAGCTTATTGAAATATAGATTAATTGCACAAGTTATGCAACATTGAATCAAATAAGGAGTTGGATGGGTATCTTTGCAAATCGTAATTTGTTTTTTTTTTTTTAATTTTTGTTTTCTTGCCGTATCTGGAACACAATAATAATTTCGTAAATATTCGTATAAGTTTACTAACGAGTTCACAGGTGCGTTTATTTGAATAATAAATTACATAGAGTCTGTAGTTAGTTGTGTGATTAACTAAATGCAATACGGAATTACTATCTAATTTTTTTAATAGGTACTCAATATTCCGACTCCTGTAACAGAAGAGAACTACATGTAGGTAACTGAAAATAGATGAACTAAAAATTAGTGCTATTTCAGTTGTGTACAATCTCTAAACTAAAATAGAAAGGACTAAATTGAAAGTCATCCTTTTCATAATCTTTAAAATCAGAAAGGGATGACGACACTATATTTTGTACTTTTAGACCTGCCAATTTAGTTTACAGCGTTCTTTCAGAGAATAAGAAGTAAAATGAGAATAATGAGAAACTGCCGCGTGGTTCTCATAAAAAATATTTTCTTCTGTAAAAACAAACCCTTTTATCTGATTACACAGGTTCCTAATGCCGGGGCGGAATGGTTAGTTTCCGGGCTGTAAGCAATATTTCTGTGAAAAAAGCATAAAATTCCGTTCGGTGTTTTTACGGGTTGCGGAAACAAGTGTAAAGGTAGACAAAAAAAAAATAATAGAAATGGCCGACGTTACGTAGAATGTTCCAGAAGATTACAATGTTACAACATCGTAAAATTATTGATAACACTCGTTACAGTATTATCAAAGTAGTTGTATTAGAACTTTAGGAAATGATTTTGTTTTTCATTAGCTACACTATATTCTTTCATCAAAACAATGATATAATTTTCAAACATTGCTTATTACCTACTAGGTAATTAAAAAAAAATCAGCCGGGCATTCCTTTTTATTATCACAATACGACATAGACTAAGTATTAGAACTAGAGTAGAAACTAGGAAATGCATATCTATGTCAACACAAACAAGCTGATGATAGTGATGATGACAGAAAAACAGGCGTTACAAAATCAAAGAATGTGATTATACCCAGGTGTGAATTAAGTACCTCAGTTATAATATTAAATAGTTTTGTCCATAAAACATCCGTATATTGTATTAGCAAGTTGAACATTTCAGACTATTTGGAGTAAATTCCTTAACCCGGCTAAATATTTCGGGTGCATGAAACTATCTCGGGCGTTGTATACGAAGAGAATTCACTAGTCATAGTTTTCCACCTCTTCCGCTGTAGGCTTAGTACGCGTTTCATTTAGGTCCATTTTGCGTGCATTTTACCCTGACTCTAATGTCCGAGTAAAATGGAAATATATAATGTATATGTCGTTGTTTTAGAAGTACGAGCGGCCAATGCAATTTCACCTCAATCAAATACAATCGTATCTTTTTGCCGAAAGTTCTTTGCAGACAGACAAGAGGTAGTCATCCAGACGCCCTTATCTGGCCATCAAGACATGATGATGGATTGGTTTTATGTATACCAATAAGCAAGACTGATGCCACTAGTTGCTTTCCGTTATGTGATGAGGTAGTATGTAGGTACTCGTACAGTACATACTGGAAGTAGTAGGTACATTTTTTCGTAGCTCTGCACAGTTTATGTTCGCCACTCAGTCGTACCTATTTGTCGTCTCGATAAACTTGCACTGGCCGCTAGTAAAAATTTTACTAGTGGCTTTTTTACTTTTTTTTATTTTTTATTTTTTTTTTTATTTTTTATTATTTTTTTTTTTTATTTTTTTTTTTATTCTATTAGAATTTGTGTTCGTCCAAATACCTACATCTACATACAGCAAAGCGCTTAAAGTGGAAACTTATTTAAATAAAAATCGGTAGTACTGAATAAAGGACTATAATATTATGTACATTAAACTCTGACGTTGCAGAGTTTTGAAACTCGAAATCTATCAACATTTTCGAGATGTGAAAACTCGTACTAGAACCAGTATCGTACTGTTCCTGTGCAAACAATGATAATAATATGCGAAAGTTTGATAAAGCTGGCAAACTAACATATGAGTGCAAAACTTGGAGACGGTTTTGCGGAGTTCTATGTCATGGTAAGAATACTGCGCTTTTAGCATAATATTCTGCTTTATTTAGTAAAATTAAAATTCTCTACTTTGCTTCCACTTACAATATAATATGCTACTCTTTAATAGTTCTTTAGTTTTACAATGTCGTTGTGAAATAATGTAAAGTGGATTAGTAGTATCTCGTTGCTATACCACTTAACATGTTTGACTTCGGATCAGGTGGTCCTGGATTTGATCCCTAGGTCTGGCCAAAAAATGTTAGGTATTGGGTTTTTGCTGTAAAAAACGTACATACTACGTTACGTAGTTTAATATTCCGTCGGCAAACACATGACAGAAGGAAACTCGTACAATAGTTACGTTGACTACGTATTAAAATAGTAGTAGGTATATATACGATGTATACGTACGTAGTATGTACATATACTACGTATGTAGTATACCTATAGGTATGTTGACTTACACTCAGAAACTTACGAGCATACACTTAACTTGGCGACAGCGGCTTTGCGCCAGCGCTGCGATGGTAGGAGGACCACTCATATAATATTCTGAGTTGTTTTCTGAATCATAACCTTTACATAGGTACTAGCTGCGCCCCGCGGTGTTACCCGCGGTTAATAAGTTTGTACACACAAAAATATTTGAACCGAATCTTCTAGAAGTATTAACTTACCAAAGAGAATGACAGCAAATTCATGCAAACGCATACAAATGCATGCAACGACAGCAAACTATTGCAAAAATGTGTTATGTGAGCGTGATGCCACGATGCCATCGTGATGAAAAATCAGTACCATCTATCGCGTTTTTGGAAGTCTATATCTATTTGAGTCCCACAGGAACACTTTTTCCGGGATATAAAGTAGCCTATGTGATTACATATAAAGGTATAGGTACTCCATCTCCATTTTAAATTTTAGCGAAATCGGTTCAGTAGTTGCAGCGTTAAAGAGTAACAAACGTACACGCACACACACACAAACACAAACTTTCGCTGTTATAATATTAGTGTGATATGCATAATATTATAGTGGAAGGTGCCTACTGCCTGTTAACCCCAAAACGCGGCCGCAACGCCTTCTATTGTAACAACTGCTCATAGTGGAGAGAGCCGTAAACACTGTTTATCTACACCCATGCTTTAAATCCTCTATTAAAAATTCTGAAACAGTTAGCTTACTGCCTATATTAGAACACCCAATGTTGTAACAACCATTACATCATCCAAACGAGTGTTGTAATGAAATCCAGTACAACATTACATCATCCGTTTTTAACCCCCGACGTAAATACGACGGGGTGTTAAGTTTGACGCGTCTGTGTGTGTGTGTGTGCGTGTGTGTGTGTGTCTGTGTGTGTGTCTGTTCCCCCGTAGCGCTCAAACGGATGAACCGGTTTGAATGCGGGGGTGAGGATGAGGGTGTGGGTGTGGGTGTGTGTGTGTGTGTCTGTTCCCCCGTAGCGCTCAAACGGGTGAACAGGTTTGAATGCAGGGATGGGGGTGTGGGTGTGTGAGTATGTGTGTGTCTGTCTATCTGTTCCACCCTAGTGCTCAAACGGGTGAACCGATATGAATGCTTTTTGTTTGAATTTTTTTTTGTTTGAAAGGTGAATTAGTCGGGAGTGTTCTTAGCTATGTGTCATGAAAATTGGACCGCCACAAAATGGCGGATTACATATTTTTTTACAACTCCCTCAATATGGGTATCAAATGAAAGGGCTTGACTAGTAGAATAGCACAATGGAAATTCAAGATGGCTTCAACACAAAATGGCGAATTTCGGGGGTTTAGCAGTAAGCTAACTGTTTCAGAATCTTATAGAGGATTCATATTATGGGTGTAGATAAAGTCTTGTATGCAACTGTTAATAATTAGGTATTAAAACACTCATATGATACTATTATCACATTCGGCTTCGCCTCATGTGATAAACCCACATTCGTGTTTTAATACCCCTTATTACACAACAGTTGCATAAATAACTATTACCTACAAACAGTATTTTACGGCTCTAATTGCCAACGTAGCAACCTGTAAGTCCGGAAGCTAATTTAATTTCACACACAATGTTAGCCACGATTAGGAAGCAACAATTTCCTGATCACGCATTCAAGAATTAAGCTATTCACGTCTACAGCCACCCTAAAACGTATATCTTTACCTGCAATCTCCTCTAACAGAGCCTGAAATAGCAAATTAACTACCAACCAACTAAAACAGGATATAGGTAGGTATATACCTACTTAGCTATTATGTTTGTAATACGATAATGACATTGTGAACAGATTCAGGAGTCATAACAATAACAAACGCTCGGATTGGAGAGTTGAACATCGTTAATCCAAGTTCAGATCAACAGAGTAGATGACTAAATAAATATAGAGGCTGAAGCTTAGTCTTTAAACGAATCGATTCATGCCTATAGTATGAATACAGTAACACCGTTAGTGCCGTGTAGTAGGTATTTCAAAAAACTGAAAAAAGAGCATTTCAAAACCAACTAATTAAAAACCAAAAACTCGACTGCAGAAAACAGTATTTCAACTTCAACCAAGTAAAGTAATTAAATAAGTAATATGTAGAGATCGTACCTACACAACTTTCAGGTCGCGTGATTCTTAAACGGATGGCTGTAAAATAGTCTAGAAAACATCACCTTGAGTTTGAAGTACCTATTTAGTGATATACCAGTCAATATAGTACGCATTTTTTATGTCTCTAACACCCCTTTTTATTTTATTTTTTAGGGGTTTTTTCGGGGGTATAAATAATCCCCATGTATACGTATACAATATACATATTATGTAGAATTATTTATACATACAGCGCCGGGACAGTGCAAATTGCAGCTACACTGTTCCAGCATTATGCTAAGGCGGATACCCTTTTTGGGATTGTTTTGCGCCACGGACCTTTATATGCTCTGGGTTTAAAATGATTTTTTAGTATGATGTGCGTTCCAACTGAGAATGTGTTTTTTCTTCATTGAAACGTACAGCAGAAATATAGGTTAAAATTGTACGTTAATTTTATTCTGTTGCGTTAAACTGAATCCCAAATAAATGATTATTTATTTATTTTATTCATAGGTTTATTGCAACATGTGTGAAAACCCCTGTCTTTGCTCGGGTAACTATTTTAAGAGGCGCAATTATTGTGAAGCTTCTTTACTGACGTCTAGGATGAGTACTTTAGTCGCATACAGTGAAACAAACGAACGAACGCGTTGATGAACCCCTTAAGAGGAAGCGAGGGGATTACAAAAGCCTTCTAATCTCCTTCGATGGAAGTACCTACTCGATATCGAGTTAAATCGACTTATCTTCTATATTTATATCTATACATAATAAAATCGTAGACTTGCCGTATCTGTACATTGTAGATTTTTGCAAAATAATAACTGGGGAATGTTAGGGATAAGTAATAGAACGAAAAAAGCTATTTTGGAAATTTTTGTCTGTTTGTCTGTTTATCTGTTTGTCTGTATGTTTGTGCACGCATCACGCAAAAACTACTGAATGGATTGAAACTAAACTTGGTACGATTTAAGTTCATACTACGGAGTAACATATAGGATACCTTTTATCCCGAAATTCATCACGGTTCCCTAGGGAGAGGGGATGAAAGTTAAAACGTGTATTTAGCTGTAATTCAATAACGCGTGGTCCGATTTCATGCATTCTGTTTTTGTTAGAAAGTAGATACTTAAAGATTACCAACTAATCTCTAAAAGGCTGAATCGATTTTGATGGGACTTTCACTGGCGGATGTTTACATTTTGATCTACGTAAACATCCGCCAGTGAACCTTTAACAGTTTTTAGCATGATATGAGCTCAAAGGAGCTTATGAAAAACTGAATGATTCCTACGGGATTTTTAAAAGCCAATATATATCCACGCGAACGAAGACGCGGGTGGTCCGCTTGTAAGTAAATAAAGGCATTGTACACTGATGTATATTGTATATATATTTTATACCATTGAAAAAAACCAAAAACTGATAACAAACTGTAAATGAGTCCTTTACTATTTTATACCGGATGAAACCCGAGGGACACGACGAGCGAAAATTCTGAATAAAGGTAGGTTTATAATGCGGATGAATTCACGTGTAAAAAGGAATGTCTACAAATAAATTTCGCTGATCTGTCGTTACCATGGCGACTATTGCGCAGTCAATAAGAAGTATTTATTTGGGTCCAATCAAGCATTAATGTTCTTAGATTTAGGATCAAAGCACATTAGCGTAGGGTTAAATCACCTAGGCTCTTCGTTCGCGATACTTAACTCTCTTTGAACTTTCTCTAGAAGCTTGAGATTGTCACCGCTTAGGTGACTATGTAACGCATCGCAATAGTTTATTTTTAACCGACTTCCAAAAAGGAGGAGGTTCTCAATTCGGCGCGTATTTTTTTTCGTTGCATGCTAGACGTACCTAATATTTATATCATGTGTATAGATGTAATCACACTAATATTATAAAGGCGAAAGTTTGTGTGTATGTATGTGTGTGTGTGTGTATGTGTGTACGAAAGTGTGGCTGTAGATTATGCCCTGACTTAACACATTGGCTACTTTTTCTCCTGGAAACCCACAGTTCCCACGGGATTTTGAAAAGACCGAAATCTACAGGTACAACTATAGATAGATTACTAATAGCAAACTTCCTTGAAAGTAGGTATAAAAGTTGGAAAAGGGAGCTGGAACGGGAACTGAAAGTCCACGATTCCCTCAGGATTTGTGAAAAACCGAAATTCACGCGGGCGAAGCCGCGGGCAAAAGCTAGTTAATTATAATGCGAAAATAGTTCAATGTTTTCTATCATACAGTGAAGTGCTGTCGCGTTAAAAAAATAACACCAAATAATGTAAAATAAAATATTTTTATACTTTCATAATTCTAAAGTTATGTATATTCAATCCTATTTTTTCTAAATAAAAGCTATAGCTATATATACCCACAGGATATATCTGAAGATTCTAAGTCGTTAATTTCTCCAAGGAAGACATATCCTGCTTGGCGTGCTTAATGTTCCATCTTGGACATAACCCTTGTAAATATACTACTATATAGGCACGAAACCACACTCAAACAGCCTCAAGCATAAGTGGCGAGGAAAAGAGAACAAAAGTCATCATTAAAAAAAAAAAAAGTTATTTGTGCAGGTATACTGTGTTGTGCAATAGTATTTTGTTATCCTTTTGCCTGACACACAACTAAAATTCTTAAAAATCAGGAAGGCGAAATTTGTCATAATTTGTTACTTACATTGATACAGCAAAATAATAGGTATTTTAAATTTTTGCGTTTTTTTTAATAACACTCATAAGTCTGTAACCTAGTCAAACAATCATGTCGTCTGCGCAAGGAACAAAAATTCTTTGTGGGTTTGAACTTTTCTCCGCTTTTAAAACTTGATTCCATAACAATTTTTTAGATTTGCCGTTACACAAACTAACTGTGTAATAATACATTTATTAATTCAAGGTTATAACGCACGTCAAAGACAATTAGAGATAAAAGAGAAAATTAACAGCTACATAATTTTCTTGTGGGTCGCATGCTAGCGCCTCTGCATAGTATGTCTGTAAAGTTTAATCGATTTATCAAAATCAATCCGAAACCACAATCAATAGATACATCAATTTATCGCCAAATGCGATACTTCCGTTTGTAGGCTGACGATTTCCGCAGTCGGTTTGAATCGGATCTGCGATTTCCCTGCACCCTCAGTACCGGTAATGACTTGCCCGGTTTTAATTTGTGAACCGATCAGATTGAGGTCACCATCGATACAAGTATCTCTGAAAATCGATTGTAGAATAACCCGATTAAGGTACAGTCGAGTTTATCAGATTGTGGTTTGTGGAATATTTAAATTCCCGATAATAACAAGTTTAGTGTACATATATTAATGGAACATCTAAGCTCCATGTAATGTTTTACCGTTGTGTTTTACTGACCGAATTTTGGTCACAACACTATCTTGACAGAGATAAGCCAACTACGCAGGAGATACTCTCCGAGGCACGGGTTGTAACCCCACCAACTTCCAACCTCCTAAGTGCTACAGAGAATTTTCCACAAACAAAAAACATCAATAACTTTTACGACCCGCGAATTGATCTACAGTCGGATAAACTATAGCCACTATTCAGAGGCAGATAGGTTATATAGCTCAGATAGGCAGATATTTCGCTTAGTTGAAATTTAAGTTAACATACCTACTATAATATTATACTAGATGATGTCCGTGACTTCGTCCGCGTGTATTTAGGTTTTCAAATCTTGTGGGAACTTTTTGCTTTTCCAGGATAAAAGTTGCCTACGTCAATTTCCGGGACTCAATTATGTACCAAACAGTAGTGTAGGTACCTTTCGTATAAGTCGGTTTAATGGATGGACCTTTGAGAATCTTTAATTTTTTGAAATAAAAAGTAGTCTTCACGATCAGCATAGGTGGCCGTCCCTGGGATGTAAGCTAACTCTGTATTTTTCATCAAAATCGATTTAACTGTTGGGCCGTTAAATGCTAGCACACAGAAACACTTTAGCATTTATAATATTAGTATGGATTAATTATATTATCTGTTCACATCAACATTTGCGATGAAGAGTGAAGACAAAGAGCATAACCAAATAACTTTTAAAACAACCAAATGATTCATTAACTAACACAGAATTGGGAGTTGTGTTAATTTATAAGCAATAGAATAACTTAACAATCGCTTGCACAACTAGACCCAAAACTAAGGGGGCGGAAAGTCCCTCGTCACAACACCCTTGGATTTCGGGGGCAAGAGGGTTGTTATAATAAATATTCAACAATGAAGAGGACCAGTGGACATAAGCTACGGATGCGAATGCGAGAACTCTGTTAATTTATATTCTGTGAGCTAACGTCGGATCCAAACGTCTGTATAATTAATTTTTTTTTTGTTTTTTATTCAACTACAAGTTAGCCCTAGACTGCAATCTCACATGATGGTAAGTGATCATGCAGTCTAAGATGGAAGCGGGCTAACTTGGAAGAGGTATACATACCCCTGACCGGCATCGTACCGGGACGCTGAATCGCTTGGCGGTACGGATTTGCCGGTAGAGTGGTAAGCAGCCACGGCTGAAGCCTCCCACCAGACCAGACCAGAGACAATTTAGAAATTATAAAATCGCAAATTGCCGTTGCTGGGAATGGAACCCTGGACCTCCCTCTTATAAGACCACAGCACTCACCCCTGCGCCAGGGAGGTCGTCGAATTTGGCCAAGTTAGAGTTTCGATATCAAGATGGGTGTAACGAATTACATCATATTTGGGGTCCCGTCAGCGTCACTTCAACCGATTGACGATAAGCTGGACATAGGTTTTCAACAAATATTTTAATTTTACAAAACTATACAAACACGCTTTTATGAGTAGCTATTTAACACTGTTGTGAGGGAGAACATACTGTTACTTTACCGCTAAAACTAGGCTGCATAGAGAAATGATTTTTGACGTGATAACGTCTATAAATCGATGAACGCCGGCTACACACACGAAAAAGCATGACTCATTGTCACGTACCGCGTGTAAGCTCCCGCGAGGAACAAGCGATAGAGAAGGCACGATTAGCCTAAGCGTTCGGCCTGTGATGCATCTATCTCTCTTTGTTTTCTTATGACGTTATCACGTAAAATTATCGTCCGTAAACAGACTTTACAGAACACCAATTTTTTGAAAAATACAAGTAAATGAATGAAATTTAGAAGAGGAATCGCAGACAGCTAGCTATCTATCTCTGCTCGTTCCAGAGATGGACATAGGCTAATTTTTATGCCAAAAAATCAAAAAGTTCCCACAAATACCTAATTTATAATACCTTAATCCTGACGAAGTCGAAGGCATCCAGCACTCGTGAATTGACTTCATAATTTTTAAGAAGGATTGTTGAAAAATCTTTTGAAATTTTTTGCAATTTACAAGTAGGACTAATCTTCTACAACATTAATAATATTGCAAATACGAACAACATAGGCAGCATAGTGTATTTCACGGATAAAGTCGTAAAACCGTATTTTAATGTAAACGGCATGGATCTTTAGAATTTTGTAGGCTGTATACCATAATTGCTGCGAAAAACTGTGTCCTCCTTTCAGAAAAATGTGGCCATGTATGTGTCTTTCGTTCGCATCTGTGCCACAGTTTAGCAATCGTACGGTCTACAGTTTAACAAACACAGGTACAAAATGCAGTTGCGAATGCCAACAGTGGCACTTGCAAGGTTGTGTCCTATATTTTGCTTTTTTTTTACCCGACTATGACGAAGCCAAAAGGAAGGTTTATTCTTTTAGCAGTCTATGTATGTTTGTATCTGATTTTTGTACCTACTGCACCTAAACTACTGGGCCGATTTTCGTTCGTTTCGATTCGTTGTTATGGTCCGGGTGACATAGGCTATCTTTTATATACGAAAAAATCAAAAAGCGACGTTCGCGCGGCTATACTAACGTTTCTGACAGACATAACAGATGGCGCCACTAGCTGCTTGCCCCCGTTTACTTCCGTTTGTCATTAATCGTGGTATAATATACCTAACAAAGCCTAAGTCATATTATTTATAGTAGTAGTAGGGTTTTAGTGTTTGAACTTTATCTTGTATGGCATCGAGCATATAAACACGTAGAGTTAAGATTATAAAGTCTATACTAGAAGTGCCAATGCCTTACTCAAAATTAGGTAAACACTTATGCTAGGCAGCAAACTTATTCTAGTTGATAGTCAACGAGATTTCAGTCGGGTTGGTCAGAGGCCAACAATGATACTATTTTACAAATTTGTTGATAGACTTGTTAGCGAAATACATAAATCCATACTAATATTATAAATGCGAAAGTGACTCTGTCTGACTGATAGTCTGTTACCTTTTCGCGGGCTCAAAAGCTGGACGAAATTTTCCACAGAGATTAATTGAAATCAGGTGATTGACACAAGTTAATTTTTATCCCGGAAAATCAAAAGTTTCCATGGGATTTTTAAAAACCTAAATCCACAATATCTTAATTACTTGTAGCTTGTAATAAAAAACAACACGACAGTGGCAAAAACCCCTATATAGTGCAATTTCAGAACGGTACGCTTGCTAGACGAAGAGCTGTACTCTGTATATAGAGATTAAAGAGAAACGCGAGAGAAGGAGTTTTAGTGGAATGCCTCAGCATTTGTATGGCAAGTCGAGATTACCAAACGACGCGGTTTGTCTCCTAACTAGTTTACAGGTAGGTATGAGCACGTATGTAATATTATGTATGTATGTATGTATGTATATATGTATGTATGTATGTATGTATGTATGTATGTATGTATGTTTGTGGCCGATTTTTCGTATGAGATTCTGTGTGTATCACCGTTATAGCGCGTAAACTACTGGACCGATTTTGATGAATGAGGTGTCTATTGATTCGTTGTTATGGTCCGGGTGAGATAAGCTACATTTTATTTACGAAAAAAATTAACAAGTCACCTTCGCGCGGCTTTCTAAATTATAAAATTAGTTTCGGATAGGCATAACAGATGGCGCCACTAGCTGCTTGGTCCGCGCTTTTGCCCACTAAATTATTATTAAATAATTAAGCGTTGTCGGGTTTTAATTTACGAACTTTACTTGTTAATCAAATCTTTTGATCGTGATGTCTTTGAAATACTTTTGCTTTGATTAGCTATTCTATCAGAAAATAGCTGAAGCTTAGTTAGTTAGTAATTAAATCAATTCAGTTGGTATATTGGATATTGCGGCACCTAGGTAGTTACGAGTATTCAGAACTTCGTTCGTAAGGATTGTCAGGGTCAGTTGCATGACAGCCGGTTAAAATAAAATTATGGTTAAGGTTAAATATGAACACAAAAAAAATTATGTGGGTTGCTTTATTTTCAACACAATTTAACGTATACTGACTAGTGTAATCCAAAATGGCATTTTTCGGTGGTTTAATTTAATTTTAATTGTAACTTTTCTTGAACCGCGTTATGGGTAACCCACCATGAGATACTTGTAAATTGATATTATCACCGTGAAGATGAGTTTCCAGAAACGTTTAATAAAATATTGAGAAACTGGATCCCATCAAACAAAAACAATATAATAATCAAATCAAAACAGAACTAGTCATCGAAGATACTTTTCCTGTTTCTCTTTTGACGTGATAGTAGGAGATCCCACCTTAGAAATTTCTACCCTCATCTGTTATTTAAACGAATTATATGTCAAATGAAAGATTATTTTATTCTTAATCGAACCGTATTTGGTTGCCTGGTCAAAAGTGGTGCTAAATCATGGTTGCCTGGATTTTAAGATATAAAATGTTCGGTGCGAGTGTTGAAAGTGACAGAAAAGTGTTGCGCGCGCAATTTCATTTGACAGACAAAGATGCAGTGAGGCAGGCGTGCACTCGGCAGGTGCTTAGTCTATACATAGATTAAAACCATAGACTTTCTGTGCCTGTCCATTAAAGATATTTACAAAAAAATAAGTGAGTGACGTAAGGGATAAGTACTAAAACGTAAAAAAGCTGTTTTTGAAAATTTTGTCTGTTTGTCTGTATGTTTGTGCATGTATTACGCAAAAACTACTGAATGGATTGAAATGAAACTTGGCATGATTTAAGTTCATACTACATAATAGCATATAGGATACCTTTTATCCCGAAATTCAGCAGAGTTCCCTTGGGAGAGAGGATGAAAGTCAAAATACACATTTTGACTTTCATCCCCTCTTCCAAGGGAACTGTGCTGAATTTCGGGATAAGAAGTATCCTATATGCTATTATGTAGTATGAACTTAAATCATGCCAAGTTTCATTTCAATCCATTCAGTAGTTTTTGCGTAATACATGCACAAACATACAGACAAACAGACAAAATTTTCAAAAACAGCTTTTTTACGTTTTAGTACTTATCCCTTACGTCACTCACTTATTTTTTTGTAAATATCTTTAATGGACAGGCACAGAAAGTCTATGGTTTTAATCTATGTATAGACTAAGCACCTGCCGAGTGCACGCCTGCCTCACTGCATCTTTGTCTGTCAAATGAAATTGCGCGCGCAACACTTTTCTGTCACTTTCAACACTCGCACCGAACATTTTATATCTTAAAATCCAGGCAACCATGATTTAGCACCACTTTTGACCAGGCAACCAAATACGGTTCGATTAAGAATAAAATAATCTTTCATTTGACATATAATTCGTTTAAATAACAGATGAGGGTAGAAATTTCTAAGGTGGGATCCTAGACCATTATAAATCCATAAACGCTGGCTACATTAACGAAAAACCATGACTCTTTGTCACGTACCGCGAAGCGTAGCGCGTAGCACGTAGCACGTAGCGTGGAATGTAGCACGTAGCGCGTAATGTAGCACGTAGCGCGAAACTAAGCGCATCTATCTCTCTTTGTTTTCTTCTAACGCTACAATTTGCGAGTAGGTAGGTGTAGCACATAACTTCCCAGTAAATAAAACCCACTGTATACAAACAGGTACATTACTTGTTCCATATAATAAGATTTATTTGAATCATAAATGCGATTTGAATAAAGCGTGGCGACGAAATTCTTCATTTAGACTCGAAAAAAAAATGCTTTTCTGTGTACCGGCGCAAATATAAAATACCTATTTGACGATCAAACATTAAGTTTTTAGTATGACGTAAAGGTTTTATGAGAAAAAGAAAGTTCATAGAAGGTTTTTATGCTGTATAAAGCTGAATTAGTCATTCATACATTTATTTTTGAAGTTATTATACCTACCATTTATTTTTTATTTTGCAAGGTCTTTTATTATGCCTACCTAAGTAGTTCTTTCGGCATGATATTAGTAAATGTTAGTTCCTTCAATTATTCATGTTAATTAAAAAAAATACGTAGGTTTAAAGATTTTCCTTAAATCAGCAACTTATTACAGTACCAATAGTAAAATGATATGATATTTTTAAGCGTGAGCGACTTCATATCTATGAAAAAAATAAAAAACCAAATTGCAGATTTTTTTTTGTTACAATCAACAATTATTATCATACCTATAAGGTAAAAATAATCAAAAAGCTTGTAAGAGCTAATCTCAATGTAGAAAATTTTTCCTCGATTTTGGAAATTTCCACGACCCGTGTAATAAATGTAATTAAATTCAGGAGGAATCGTTTCGAAGACAATTTTCTTCAGGATCTTATTGAACAATACAATATTATTAGATAATTTTCCTCGTGAATTTCCTTTGTAATAAACCTAACAATAACAAAATTAAAAAATGATGTCATATTTTCTTCCCGGAAATCCGAGCACAATTAGTACGACACATCTCAGTTTTGCAACATTTTATCGATATAAACGCTGCGAGAGAGCTTTGTCACATCTAAGCGACTCGGGCTGCAGATTGACCAAAACAAACGAACATTTTTGAATTTTTTTTCTTTCAGTGGTTGTTGCAATGAAACGAAATGTTTTATAGACTCCAAATTTGGATAAAATAAACATCCAGTTTAAAATAAGATTAATCAGTGTTATGTATGGAATCTTAAGAAAGCTGGTCCCGACTCGCACTTGGCCGATTTTTTGTATCCTCGTCGCGAATTTGTGTTAAACTACTAAAGAAGTCAAGTGAAATGCCAATTACCTGAGTTTTTTGTGCCAAATTTAGTGCATCTTAAAATTTCAAAACATCATGAAGAAACCCGCAAGCCTTAGAGTTCCCCATAATATTTTCAAAGGCTTGTGAACTATGAAGTCTACCAATCCGCATTCGGCCAGTGTGGTGGACTACGGTTTAAACCCTTCTCACTTTGAGAGGAGACCCGTGGCTCTGTAGTGAGCCGGTAATGGGTTGATGATCATAATAATGATGATGAAAATTTTTAGTTTTCGAGGGACGTTTCGAGTTACATATCATGCTAGATGCGACAGTGCATAATATCATTCGATTGCACTGGATAATCAACATTGACGAAGATTGTAACTAGATGGGTAGCTGAATTTGGATGTACCAAATTGACGTGTGATATTACCCTCAGAAATGTGGAAAAAGCACGCATATAGACAAGTTTTAGTATTTGCGTTATGTATTTATATTATCAGTGTTTAAGTATATTATGCGGTATATTGGGAAAAGTGGAGTCGTTCATATTCTCAGCATTTGAAATTTTGTCATCGAAAATTAATTATAATTCTGAATCAAAGTATTTTCTGAACTGTTAAATTGCAATTTCGAAGTTTTGCAATTAACTAAATACCTACCGACAAAGTTTTATAGCGATATAACTGTGTTTTTAGCGTAGGCTTTCATGCCAACACAGCCGAAGTTTTTCGTACTCTCACGTTAAACTTATGAGCAACTTTAATCATACAAAATGTATGGGTTTATATTAGTTTTTAAGGTTCATGAGAAAGTTTTTTATGGATGCTTTAAACGACTTCGATAGAAAATTATTTTTATCATAATATTTGTTATCCTACTTATTAATAGTTTCAGGCAGGTCAACTTAGTGAGTTTACGTGTGCAAATAATATATATTAGTAGGTATACATAATCGATAAATATGAATTTAAAGGTACCAACTTTAAAATAAGTAAATATTGAAAAATGTAAATTAATTACAGGCATTTAGCCACGTACGTGCGCCGTTAGTACATAACTACTAATTAATTAATTGACGAGATAATGCGGTTAGAGAAAATTAAATATTATGTATGTTACATATTATTATGTATTTATGTGCATCGTGTATGCACTACACTGACGTCGAATATCTGTACAAGCTTCATAATACAATTTTAACATCTTGACTGTACTCTATTCATAAATTAATATATGAAGTAATTTGTGTTAAATTTTGAGCCTAATTTTTTAGTGTTTCATCAATAAATTACTTATATAAAATAGTACTCACAATGTAGCGCAAGGGGGGCACATAGCCGAGAGCGCACGAGTGGTCGCCCGCCGCTCGGCCGCGCCGCCGCGCTACCGCATGGCGGTACAACCAAGCCGCCGGGTCGCGCGCGCGAGCTCCCCGCGCGACCAGCTCGCGCGACCGCGCTGCGTCCTCGCCGCCTCGCCGCCGCGCCGCACCGTGCAGTCCACGTATCGCCACCGACAGTCCGACTGCCGACAATGCACACAATCACCAACGGCGAATGCAAGGGAGCCTCCTCGGGGAACGCGCGCCGGACCTTAATTATGTATGAAAACTTTCCCGGCACGCGTTCTCACGTTGTCGCATTGCAGGAGGGGCGACGCTCGGAACGTTACGTTCACGCCAACGCTACGACCCGTCGCGGGTTTCGACCTCTCATATTCGGGATCCCGTGGCGTACTCGCGCTATCGATTCGGATACTCACATTAGCATGCCAGCGTCCGCCTCCCGGTTATCAACTGGCGTCAACGTAAACAACGGGCACGATCATTTCGGCGAGGTGTCACATGGGGGTCGCGATCGAAGGAGCTCGGGCCGGCCCGGCTGCAGCGTCGGCCGGGCCGCGGGCTGCCACCGCCGAGTGCGGCGTCGCTTGCTAAATGAGCGGGCCAGGTGCGCGGGGCGCGAGCGTCGGACGACACGCGCGGTCGGCACTGCAGCCCGCCACTGAGGAGGGGCGGCCCGGGCGCGCGCCCCCGCGCCCCGCGCCCACGCCCGCAGCGCCCAAACGCCATGTGATGTGAACGAGAGCGAGCAAAGGGTTGTCGGCGAAGGGAAATTGTTACCATCCTGTTTTTGCGAAAAAGAAAATTGACCGCGCTTTTCTTTGAAAACGGCTCTTTGACCCTGAAATTATTTAGAACGTTTAATTTTAGCAATGTCCCTATCGTGACTTCAATTTTTCCGACATCATTTTACTCTTTACAAGAGTAACTTAACATAACATTTTCACACACGATGTTTATCGCTTATGTAATACGCGCATGGAAAAGCCAGGGCGCGCGTTGGAAAAGCGGCAACGCAGCCCTTAAATTTACAGTGGTGGGTTCCGAGCGCGGCCGAAGTTTGCCGAGAGGTGGCGGGAGTCGCGACGCCGAGCTCGGCCGAGCGCGGACGAGCGGCGCCGCCCAGTCGATACGGCCGTCTCCACTGGCTGAACAAAGACACTAACCTATAATAATTACATTTAATTGTGGAAAACTGAACTATTTTCTTCACTAATCATATCAGTAAAGCATTACCGTATAGAGTATTCGAACCGTTTTGTGAGTTTAATACATTTCTATGGAGTTTCGTCGAGTAGAGTCGTTCAGAGAGCACGTGCTGGTATAACTCGTAATTGTACGCTACATTCAACAGCTAACGCCGCGCAAACTGAATTTTTCTGTAAAAGCAAAATTGCCGCATTATCTAAATGCGACGGTATTAGAATATTAGTCTATTTTGAAACATTTTACTTTCACAATGTAACAAAAAAATTAGTACTTACTTACTTAAAACAATATAGGTACTTAGTAGTGCAGTAAGTATACGTATAAAATTATATAGGGCGGAGTAAGGACTGCTTGCCTATCTAATTTAGTTTATTACCTAATCACTAGCTGATTCTCACGACTTCGGCTGCGTTTGTTTAGGTTTAACAAAAACGTTACTTCATACAAACTTCATCGGCCCTTTCAACTCCTTACGAGTGAAACTTCAAAAAAATTTGTGCTTAATTCACCTCTAGGATACTGCTGATACTTCAAGCAATGTTTCCTGTAAATGAAAATCTTTAAGTCCACCGGTTAAGGCTGTGCGTTGATTGTCAGTCAGTCACTCAAGTCTCGTGAAAATTGAAGCTTTGTCATACACTAAGCATAACTAAGTATACACTATACATTTTAACTTCATCCCCTCTCCCAAGGGAACCGTGCTGAATTACCGGATGAAAAGTATCCTACTATATGTTACTCCGTCGTATGAACTTAAATCATACCAAGTTTCATTTCAATCTATTCAGTACTTATTGCGTGATGCGCGCACAAACATACAGACAAACAGATAAACAGACAAAAATTTAAAAATTTGTTTTTTACGTTCTATCACTTATCCCTAACGTCTCCCAGTTATTTTTTGCAAAAATCTTTAATGTACAGTCACGGAAAATCTACGATAATATTATATGTAGGTAGGTATAGAAGATTCATTTGATCTTAAAACCCATCTCATCAATTTTGTAAGTCCCTTATAAGTCTGTTATAAATTGTTATTGAAAAATTAAAGAACAGAATTATTTAAATATTTACTGCCATGTATCCTGATATTGCCTAAGACTTATCTTGGCCTTTATAGTAAAGACACTTTGTTTTATTATTCTTTTTAAAACAGCAAATGCAAGGAATGTGTGGCTGGCGCATGTTTACGAGTATGCCACCGTATGTTCGCAGGAATTTTTATAGTTTTATCACGTTATTCTGTATTCACAGGACGTTAGAGGCTATATTGCTGTGGCACACGTCTTGTCCTTGTTTTAAAACTAGCCAGTTTGCATGCAATTTCACAAGTGAACAGATGCTTTAAATTACGATCGAAGAATTAGAACTTTTGTAAAGTATACTGTTTTGACGGAAAAATATGAACGACCATTAGAGACCTTAAGGTATATATAGAACTAGCGGACCCGGCAGACGTCGTCCTGCCCGGTGACATACTGACATCAGTGCAACGTACCCGGTCATCAAAGTACTAATATCGCAATTAAAAAATAAGGGTTGATCGTAGAAGGGTGAAAATTAAGGATTGTATGTATTTTTGTATGTTGTATCATAAAAAAATAAAAACTAAAAATTTTGTCTAAAAAATAAAAAAATAAAGTTTAGGGGTGGACTACCCTTAACATTTAGGGGGATGAAAAAAAGATGTTGGCCGATTCTCAGACCTACTCAATATGCTCACAAAATTTCATGAGAATCGGTCAAGCCGTTTCGGAGGAGTTTGGGAACGAAAATTGTGACACGAGAATTTTATATATAAGATAATGCACTGTGCTCGAGTGTGTCGGCAAAATACGCCGTTTAAGGCCGCTCTCTTCACGCGCTTTTCCATACAAACGTATTACGCCTATTATTCTAATATTTGTCGCAATAGGTCTAAAGTTAAGCCAGATATCAATTTATATCTCCATTATCTATGCCATAAAATAAAAATATTAGTAAAATTATATTTATTTTGAAAGTTATGACGCTTGAAAAATCACTATTTTTGGGCAAATTTTGGGGCAACTTCGTGTGTAAATAAACTATATAAGAAACTAGAAAATTGAAAAACGACCAAAGTCTTATCATAGGTTACTTCATAATAATTACAAATGTCTTTAGTTCATGTAAAAAATTGCCAAATCTTTGCTAAAATAGGCGAAATTCAAAACCTAGATTTGCATCTTTTTACTTTGCCGTTTTTCACTAAAAATCATGATATCTCAAGCAAAATTTATTTATTTAATTAATTTATTATTTATTTATGTACATATTTTTAGTACTCTTCTTTACTGAAGACGTCTCGCTCTCTAAATGCAGAAATCACTGTTTTAGACTCCACTCACCAACGATTTGTCGCTCCCATGGAGAGGGCTCTTAATATGTCATCACTGACAACACGCACTGTTTGAAGACTTTGGTCTACAGCCGTAGCGTACGCCGTAGCACATGCAAGGCTACGTTGCATGTTACCGGGCTACATGTGCTACGGCGATGGACCGCAAAATAATAGGCTATTTGACTAATTTTTGGAATTCGTTTTAAATTATTCTTTTTACTTATTAAAACACACTACATTGATATTTTTCGGAATATCTACAGTATTAAGAATTAAATCAATGATAAAGTAAACTTTATCATTGAGTTTTGAAAACCGCGCCAAAAACGACATTTCTGTAATAGCGCTGATCACATGATACGCGTGACGTCACAAGCCAGTGAGCAAGTTTATAGGTTCACACACAGAGTATGGGCACAGTATGGGTTACATAACCAGAAACCACAACAAAACAGCGCAGCTATCCAGTACAAATTAAAAGTAATTAAATAGGTTAAATACAATAAATACAAAGTTAAATGCAATAAATGGAATGCGGGAGAGGAAACAAGAAAAATAACAATCTTTAATTAAGTAATAAATACATAGAAAAATTATATTAGCATCATCACTTTTCTCGCTCGCTCTCGGTGCGTGCGACAGAGCACGCTGCGTGATTAGTTACGACGGATGGCGCGAAAAACACTTGTGTATTTAGGTACAAATCTTTTGTTTTTGTGAGGAAATAAAGAAAAGTTATGAGTTTATCTTGTGATAATTTATTAGTGGAAGAGTTTATCTAATTATTGGTATGAAAACAATTGTGTATTGTAGAGTATATGCGCTAGAAAGTCACACCAAATAAGTGAAATTAAGAGGTTAATAATGCTATTTTAATATCAATCTTATTGTTTCAAATTTAAAGTTTACTTTCGATTGGTTGATAAACTTCAATTATACCGACCAAGTAAAGTGTACTCTCAAGTATAATTATCAAGTGACGTCACCAGAGTAGCAACCAATCACAGAGCGTTCACGTGTCTGATAAAATTTCAAAAATTATAATGTTTTATTTCGTGCAAAATATCGCGTAAAATTACATAATTTAGTGTGATTGAGTGAAATATGTCTTTTTTAGGCTATTATCTGACAAGATGACCACAATCAATAGTATATTTTCAATGTTGTCAAATACCCTATTATGTAGTTTGGCGGTGGTACGGCCTTAAAATATTAAATACCTCAATACTACGTAAAGAAGCGACACTCACTTTAACACAGCCGCATTGGCTAAATTCATAATAACACCAAATCTTAATTTATTTACTCGTATTATACCTACGTATTATATTTTAATAGATCATAATAATATCATTCAAACTTCCCGTCATATCAAAAAATTCTCTTGTGGTTAAGAGGTAAAAATCATTGCCAGCTTTTAGTAGTTTTAATAATTTGCAGCGTTCTTCGCAGTTCGCACGCGGTTAATACCTTGCGCTTGTTGCATACTATACTTCGATGCTTACTGTGATGCTTCAGTTTAAAGCCCCTGTATATGAACCCCTTAGTAAAGAACCGTTCATTACGGTGCAAAAGACAAATGTATTGACTGTATCCTAAAAAGCACACCACCACCACAACTATAATCTTTTTTAACCCCCGACGCAAAAACGACGGGGTGTTATAAGTTTGACGTGTCTGTGTGTGTGTGTGTGTGTGTATGTGTGTGTGTGTGTGTGTGTGTGTGTGTGTGTGTGTGTGTGTGTGTGTGTGTGTGTGTGTGTGTGTGTGTGTCTGTTCCCCTGTAGCGCTCAAACGGGTGGACCGATTTGAATGCGGTTTTTTTATTGAAAGGTGAAAGAGTCGGGAGTGTTGTTAGCTATGTGTGATGAAAATCGATGCAAGATGGCCGCCGCTACAAGATGGCGGATTACATATTTTTTCACAACCCCCTTAATATGGATATCAAACGAAAGGGCTTGACTAGTAGAATAGCACTATTGCAAATCCAAGATGGCCGCTGTCAAAAAATAGCAAATGTCGGGGGTTTTTTAAATTTTTAATTTACACTTGTAACATCCTATTGCTGGACACAATACACACACACACACACACACCTTTTTTGAGAAGCGAAGCGCATTCTAAAGGATAAATGAGTGTTTTTTTATTGTACGGAAAAATGAAAAACACTCACTTATACGTATAATATAATATCCACCACCACCCTTTAACTTCCCACAGTTGGGCACAGGCCTCTTCTCTCATAGGAGAAAGGGATTTAGAGCTTAGACCTGCCACGCTGCTCCAATGCGGGTTGGCGGGCTTTAACGACTATTGTCACATGATAGTGATAATAACCGGGACCAACTGCTTAACGTGGGGGGAAACACCGCCAACTACCGACTCCGGGCTGATACTGAGAATTTCTTGACAGAAAAACCCAATACCTAACAATTATTTGCCCGACTCGGGAATCGGACCCGGGACCTCGTGATCTGCAGTCGAATATGCTAAACACTTGACGGGGCAGTCAGGTCCGTTGTTGTGCAAAAAGTACAACAAGAGCACAATTGAAATTACCGTCCAGAACGATTTATTGTTGAGACGGAACGACAAAGAATAAAAAAAACTGAAACAGATCGGTAATGGAAATATTAAGTTACCGCCGCGAATTGATTCCACCAATCTAATAAGTGCGGATTCGAGGCTCTGACGACAAAAGTAGATAGATGTATCCGATGATATCAGTATCAGACAGTGCTCCGGGATAATTCGCTTAGAGCGATCACGCGAATAGTGGGTTGCGGTCACGCGAATAATGTTACTAACTGACCTCAAAAAAACTATAATTTAAGAAAAATTCCTATCAATATACCAAAATAAAGACAGAGTGTAGCTGCAAAGTTTTATATAAATATGTATCTGCAAATAAATATTTTCCCTACGATTTATAACTCATCATGATCAACCCATTACCGGTTCACTACAGAGCACGGGTCTCCTTCTCAGAGTGAGAAGGGTTTTGGCCATAGTCTACCATGAAGCGAAGCGGATTGGCAGACTTCACACATCTTTGAGAACGTTATGGAGAACTCTCAGGTGTGCAGGTTTCCTCACGATGTTTTCCTTCACCGTTAAAGCAAGTGATATTTAAATACTTAAAACGCACATAACTCCGAAAAGTTAGAGGTGCGTGCCCCGGGATCGAACCCACGACCTCCGATTAGAAGTCGGTCGTCCTAACCACTAGGCTACCACAGCTTTTTTTATAACTATTTCAGCAAAATAAACAGAGCTGAAAACTGCTGGAGGCTTCATTTAATACACTATAAGATATTTCAATATTCCCACCGATACAATAGTATCGGTTTGACGTTGAGTTAAATTTTTAGCTCAAGTATGAGCTAAAAATGCTGCATTGCAACCCATGTATACTAAGCCGCGAATATAAGCATAGTTTACATATCGTTACTGGGTTTTGCCAGAGGCTTCGCCCACGTGAATTTCGTTTTTTCACAAATCCCGAGGGAACCGTGGATTTCCGGTTCCCGTTCCCGCTCCCTTTTCCAACCTTTAGGCTACTTTCAAGGAAGTTTGCTATAGTAATCTACCTAAAGCTGTAGCTGTAGATTGTTATAGAAAATTTCGTTTTTTTTTCAAAATCCCGCAAAAACTGTGAATTTATCGAGATAAAAAGTAGCCTTTGTATTGATCCAGGGTTATAGTCTATCTCCATTCCAAACAGCCAAATCCGTTCAGTAGTTTTTCCGTGAAAGAGTAACAAACATACATCCATACATCCATACATCCATGTTTACAAACTTTCGCGTTTATAATATTAGTAAGGATAATAAAATTAAATTGTCTCTTGTCACTTAGTGCCGATACAACAAATATCGACACTAAGCAATGTACGTTGTAATAACATTTCAATACATCTCATCACGTGTCACGAGCGGTTACATAGTTTTAGTTTGTTTCGTACAAGGAGGGCTAAAAGCCTGGTGGATGACAGAATCCAATCTGCGAGTGTGCCAATCGGAGTTGCTGTGACAATATTCATACTGTTTTAAGGACATCAGTAATTGCGCTAACATGCGACCCACGAGAAAATTATGTCTATTCATTTTCTCATTGAAGACAATAGAAATAAACGAGAAAATGAGTAGACTTAATTTTCTCGTGCGTCGCGTTCTAGAACAACAGGTATACATTGTCACGACACTCCGACCCGGCGCCAGACACAGACAAATATTTGAACAAAGACTTTGCTTATACATTTGAAATAGTTTTACTTACCTGCCAGACATGCTTTGCAAATACGTTCGCTGCCAAGTGGTAAAGCACGAATGTGTGTTCAAACTTTGAACAAATAACAAAAGACCTTTGCCACACATGTGTTCAAACAAGTGATCAAATAAGTGTTCAAATGTTTAAGCTGTATGTGGCGCCGGGTAACATCTCAACCTCATGCTGCAATGGATCTATATGCATCTATGTATGCATATGCAATGGATAGGGATGCATCTGTATCTAGTAGTAAGGACGTGTTTTGTAGTTGGTTAGTTACTTAGTTAACTATCTATATCTATACATATAATAAAATCGTAGAATTGCCGTATCTGTACATTGAAGATTTTCGCAAAATAATAACTGGGGGATGTTATGGATAAGTAATAATAGAACGTAAAAAAGCTATTTTTGAAATTTTTGTCTGTTTGTCTGTTTGTCTGTTTGTCTGTATGTTTGTGCGCGCATCACGTAAAAACTACTGAATGGATTGAAATGAAACTCGGCATGATTTAAGTTCATACTATGGAGTAACATATAGGATACCTTTTATCCCGAAATTCAGCACGGTTCCCTTGGGAGAGGGGATGAAAGGCAAAATGTGTACTTAGCTGTAATTCGTTAACGGGTGGTCCGATTTCATTCATTCTTTTTTTGTTAGAAAGTAGATACTTTAAAGACTACTGGCTAATCTCTGAAAGGCTGGACCGATTTTGATGGGACTTTCACTGGCGGATGTTTACATTTTGATGTACCTAAACATCCGCCAGTGAACTTTTTGCAATTTTTAGCAAGGTATAAGCTCAAAGGAGCTTAGGAAAAACAAAATGATTCCCACGGGATTATTAAAATCAATATCCACGCGAACGAAGTCGCGGGTATCCGCTCGTTTAAAACTAAGGCTGATGGTAACTTTAGTTGAATTTAAAAAAGTTAAAGTTTAGATCATCATCAGTAGTAGAGTCACTTGACGATGCAAAAGCACAAATAAAATACTTGAAATAAAAAACTTTACTAGGTATTATATTCATCAAAATTAGTCAAACTGTTTCTTTTTTTTGTTACTTCTTTATGCCTCAATTACTCGACCAATTTCAATAAAAGCTGTGATAGCCTAGTGGTTTTTTTTTTTTTTTTTTAATAACTCCTGTTTTGGAGTTGCTTCGTTCCCCAATGTGGTGGTTGGAGTTCTTGTTTAATTTTATTTAAGTTTATTAACTGAGCTTTATTTTTTAAATATTTATACTTAGATGATTATTATTATTATTATTATTATTTTTTTTTTTTTTTTTTTTAGTTTATACTATTACTGTTATTATTATTATTATATTATTTATGCTACAATTTTTACCTATGTAATTTAATATATTCTTCTAATAATATATATAATACATTAGGTCTATATTGGCCTAAATAATACAACACGAATAACTAGTTCATTGTGCTCGTAAATTAGTCTTTACTTTATTTAGTTTTATTTTTCTTTATCGCGTAATTTGCAGCCTTTATGCAGTACTTTACCAGTTCTGTTTGTGCATCTTTACTAGATATCATTGTTGACAGATTGTCCATTGATATTTGGTGACCAGTTTTGTTTTCAACATCAAACCTCTGCCTACAGAATATTGGGCAATCTGTCAACAAATGAATCACCGTCTCCTCTTTTCCAGGATCGCACTCGCACTCAGGACTGTCCTTGCACTTGTACTTGTGCAAGTACGCAGCGAAACCTCCGTGTCCTGTTAACACCTGAACTAGTGTCGGGGTAAGTGTCAACTTTTTCAGTGTTTTGTAAGCTGTTACTATTTCTGGGAAGAACAATTTTGTTGTAGAGGCTCTGTCACTTCCTATATACCTGTCATTCCATTTTTGAATCGTGTTTGCTCTAATAGTTCGTTTAATGAATGACAGTGGACATTTGTCGTAGTCTGGGGCTGTCTTTTTATTTTTGGCTGCTTGTTTTGCCAGTTCATCAGCCCTTTCATTTCCTTGAACTCCTGCGTGCGCCCTTATCCAGAATAGAGTTATATTTTTCCCATTTTCTCTAGAATTCCTAATATTCTGTTTTATAGAAAATGCTAGTGGGTTGGACGCACCATGGTTACACAGAAGTTCTAGGGATGATCTCGAATCACTGAGAATGCTGATATCTCTGTCGGCCAGTGTATTGGCAGTCTTTGTAGCCTGGTATAGCGCATACATCTCTGCTTGAAACACCGTGCAGAAAGCCGATAATTTGAACTTTTTTGCCAGTATTTCTCGCTCATCCTTCCAACACGAGAGTGATGCGCCGACCTTTTCTTCTATTCTGCTACCGTCAGTAAATATCAGCACCCCCTGGATGTTGTGTTTTTTCATTGTCTCCGGTTCGAGATCTTCCAGACATTGGAACCGTATGTCCTCTTCTCGAGCTGGATGTATCGCTCTTAGAAAGCAAGTTCTTCCTTCTAGTTCACCTCCCCGCAGCATCTCTTGAGGCTTACCTCTTTTTGCTTCATTGAGCTCCGCTGCTTCCTTTATCCGCAGGTCTATCGGAAGAAGACCCGTCAGGACCAGTGCAGCGTGCAAGGACACAGTTCTGTAGGCCTTACATATCTTTTGGGCGAACCCCCTTTGCACGCTGCCCAGTTGCTTCTGGGCGGTTATCTTCTCCGCTGCCGGTGCCCACGCGCTCGCCGCGTATAATATTATCGGCTCTATAACTGCTTTGTACATTGTGCTGATTATCTCGGGGTTTAAGCCCCAGTTTAATTTTGCAGATCTTGCCATTGGCTTATAAATATTTATAGCCTTTTTACATATTTCTTTTATGTGGCTATTAAATGTAAGCTTATTATCTATAATGAGGCCCAATATTTTGATTTCTTTGACCATTTGTATCAAGGTATTGCCCATGCATATGTGTGGGGCATCGTATTTTAATTTTTTTGTTATTACCATCCCATGCGTCTTATGGGGTGCAAACTTTAGTTTATTTTCTATGCCCCACTCATATACATGGCGCAATACCTGTTCTGCCTTGTCTTCAATTACTTTCGTTTGATTCCCCGAGAAAACCAGCACAATATCGTCAGCGAACGCCTGACAGTGCACTCCGTGTGCAACAATTTCGTCCAGTAAGGGGTCCAGCAGTACGTTCCACAATGTTGGACCACTTATTGAACCCTGGACACATCCTTGCGTCGTAGGTTTGACATAGCCTAGTGGTTAGGACGACCGACTTCTAATCGGAGGTCGTGGGTTCGATCCCGGGCACGCACCTCTAACTTTTCGGAGTTATGTGCGTTTTAAGTATTTAAATATCACTTGCTTTAACGGTGAAGGAAAACATCGTGAGGAAACCTGCATGCCTGAGAGTTCTCCATAACGTTCTCAAAGGTGTGTGAAGTCTGCCAATCCGCTTGGCCAGCGTGGTAGACTATGGCCAAAACCCTTCTCACTCTGAGAGGAGACCCGTGCTCTGTAGTGAGCCGGTAATGGGTTGATCATGATGATGATGATGATGATGATGAAATAAAATAGCTTACAATTACTAACTACAGGAAATATTTATCCCGGGAATGCAAAGAGTTTCTACGAGGATTAAAAAAACCAAGTGAACGAAGTCGCAAGTTTAAAGCTACGCGAAGAGCAAAGATTGCACATTAAAGCTTTTGATGGTACCTATTTAAATCAAATCAGACATGTTAAATTACACCTTTTGCACTTTTATCTTAACTAGTCTAACAAAGCGTACAGCAAATTAATTAGATTGAAAATCCGACCCCAAATCAATATAACAACTGTCAGAACATGGCTATTAGTATAATGCAATAGCTAATCTTCGTTACGATTGCGCGATTAGACGCAAATCGCTAAATCCGGTACATTACAATAGGCACAGTAAATTATAGCTAGAGGCAATAATAGTTTGCGCGTAACTCGCTTTTGCTTGATCTGAAATATACATACCTACATATTTTATTGGCTTGATTACTGCTAAGCTAAATATTTATTTTATTAACTATCTGATGTTAAAGCCACGTGGTAGCGGTTTAATTTACGGGATAAAGAGTACTTTGTTTATGTCTCTCTACAGGTCGATGCAAAGAAAAGAAAAGAAATCTCTGTTATTAATTTTGTCAACATTGGTTCAGCGATACGTTAAGAGATGACAAACAAACATACTGTAACTTTAAAATAATACTAGTTGATGCCCGCAAATTCGAGCGTATGCTTTTTTAAAAATCCCGTGGGATACAACATAGAGACAAATAAAGCTTAAGTCGCACTTCAGGTCATCAACTGTACCCACGCAAAATATCACGTTGCGATGAGATTGGGCTAAGCTAAAAGGGGTTTTGGTTGCTGCTTTGATAGCAGCAACCAAAACCCCTTTTAATTTCACACGGCTCAGTATGTAATTGTGGATTTGTTATACGCCTACAACAACTACAAAACTATGCAAACATAACAATAATAGATACCAACGCTTGTTCCATTTTTCGCGCCACTTACAGTGAATAGCTATTGCTAGAAAAATAAAAATGATAACCGTTTACAATACTAATTGTATAATGTAAGAAATACTCATGTATCCATTATGGTCACCCTACAGCTCACCAGTCAATGTTTGACAGTGTCGGGAAGGTTAACGAGGTTTGGCGACCCAGTAGCGTATTAGAAAATAGTTGATATGGGTGCTGCATTCAGTGTAAAATGTTGCAATACTAACGACCTGTTTCACCACCTTCTGATAAGTGTCAGATAGCTTAAACGTAAGTTTTGTCTCTTTCTTACTTTATGTCAAGTGACAAAACCAAAAGTTGTAAATAGCTATCCGATACTTATCAGAAGGTGGTGAAACAGGCCCTAAAGGCACAGGCCCTACAGGCACTAAACCATATAGACTCCTTAAATATTTTGATGCTCTAACATTGGATTACGAATGAAGAAATTCATAATATTGAAGATAATTTCAGTTAGGTACATTAAAGTATCAAGTGAAATATGAAAGTAAAAGAAATTCTGTCGGTCTAGTCAAAAACTAGGTTAATACAAAACAGTAAAAAGTCGTGTAAATGCTTAAACTTTATCGCGTCATAAAGACGAGGGTAGACAACCGAATATCGTATTCTCATAACATCCCCGAAGTGCATGCAAAGAAACGTTGCACCGAACTTTCACAGTTGTGAGCAAAGTAGACGTGCGACTGCACTGTCTTGCACATTTTTACCCAACTACGGCAAAGCCAAAAGGAAAGGTTATGATTTTAGCAGTCTATGTATGTATGTATGTATGTATGTATGTATGTATGTATGTTAATGTATACTATGTATGTATGTATGTATGTATGTATGTATATATGTATGTTTGTGGCCGATTTTCGTATCAATAATCTATACTTCTATACTAATAAATAAAATTGAAGTGTCTGTCTGTAATATCGAAATAACTACCTCATATTAAGCTCATATGGTTATTTGAACAATACTATAACCGAATCACACGTTTTTAAAATTTTTGTCTGTCTGTCTGTCTGTCTATCTGTCTGTCTGTTTGAACGGGCTAATCTTTGGAACGGCTGAACCGATTTTGACGGGACTTTCACATACAATTAGAGAATTAATCAGGGAGTGACATAGGCTACTTTTTTAACCGACTTTCAAAAAAGGAGGAGTTGTGTTTTTCTACCTATGTACACCGATATCTCCGAGATTTCTGAACCGATTTGCGTAATTTTTTTTTTAATCGATAGAAAAACATTGCGACACTGTCCTACAAAAAATTTGGATTCCAACTCCTCAATCCTGATGCTGTAGGGAATCTGATCCCCAAAACTAATGGGATTTAGGCACTGTCGGTTATTTAAATTGATATTGGGGATACCAATTAAAGACTTTATTGTTGAATGACCTCGAGTAGGTACATGTCCAACTCCTCAACCCTGATGCTGTAAGGAATTGCATTCCGCAATCGCAAGGATCCCACGGAATTTTTCCGTTTTGTGGACGGGTTACTACAGATAGGCTACTTTTTGTTCTGGAAAATCAAAGTTCCCACGAAATTTTTACAAACCTAAATACACACGGGCGAAGCCGTGAGCATCATCTAGTCTATCTATATAAATATAATAAAATCGTAGACTTGCTGATCTGTACATTAAAGATTTTTACAAAATAATAACTGGAGGATGTTAGGGATAAGTAATAGAAGCAATAAGCGTAAAAAAGCTATTTTTGAAATTTTTGTCTGTTTGTCTGTTTATCTGTTTGTCTGTATGTTTGTGCGCGCATCACGCAAAAACTACGGAATGGATTGAAATGAAACTTGGCATGATTTAAGTTCATACTAAGGAGTAACATATATGATACTTTTTATCCCGAAATTCAGCACGGTTCCCTTGGGAGAGGGGATGAAATTCAAAATGTGTACTTAGCTGTAATTCATTAACGCGTGGTCCGATTTCAATCATTCTTTTTTTGTTAGAAAGTAGATACTTTAAAGATTATCGACTACTCTCTAAAAGGCTAGATTGATTTTGATGGGACTTTCAGTGGCGGATGTTTACACTTTGATCTACCTAAACATCCGCCAGAGAACTTTTAACAGTTTTAAGCATGATATGTGTTCAAAAGAGCTTAGGAAAAACAAAATTATTCCTACGGGATTTTTAAAAACCAATATATATCCACGCGAACGAAGTCGCGGGTGTCCGCTTGTAGGAAATATGTACGTAAGTCGTCACTTACCATCAGGTGAGATTGCAGTCAAGGGCTTATTTGTGGTTGAATAAAAAAAAACTTTGGATCTATCCGGTTGGAAGAGCTTCTTTTCCTGTTTACAGTCTTCACTCCAGAACGCGTCTGACCCAGCAGTCATCGATCTAACCTACTCGCTGCCGCTTCAGCTCGCTAATCCTTTGTCGTATACGTTAGTCTACGCTAACCCATAAGTAACGGTTATGCGCTCCGCCAAGTTATTATGTTTCATAACTTAGTTTAAGAGCCAGGAACTCGTAACCTGCTGCATCGTAGAAAATACAACGGCTCTAGGTGTTAGTCTTACCGTGCTTTATCAAAAACGTGTCCAGTGAAAAGATACAGGCTATGGCAGGGATGGCGAACCAATGGTACGCGTGCCAGTGAAGGCACGCAATATTTTGGGCGCACAGCCGATCACAAGGTTCACCATGAAGTTTCACCATATTACATGTACTTTAATTTGAATAATGTGTATAACTTGATTTTTACACATTTTAATTTTTTTTTTTAAATTTATTTAGGTATACATTGCAAAATGTATTTTTTAAGAGTTTTTAGTACCTATTTAGTAAAATTATTTGACGGCACGTCTATGGCGTCATTAAACATTTGTTTAGAAAACAATGGCACGTTGATACATACAGGTTCGCCACCCCTGGGTTAAGGTAAGGCTAAGGCACAAGTAGGCTTACACTCACACAAAGCGTGACAGTGTTTGCACGGCAAAATCTCCAAAAAGATATTGGCTGTTTTTGTCACTACCACCAGCAGTACAGTTTTTAAACATCTCATTGCTGGGCACAGGCCTCCTCTCTTATAGGACAGTGGGATTAAGAACTTAGACCGCCACGCTGCTCCAATGCGAGTTGGCGGGCTTTAACGACTATTTTCACATGATAGTGATAATAAGCGAGACCGACTGCTTAACGTTCTCTGCGAAGCACGGGGGTGAAACACCGCCAGCTTCCAACTCCGGGCTGGCACTGAGAATTTCTAGATAGAAAAACCCAAATAACTAACAGTTATTTGGCCAACCCGGGAATCGAACCCGGGACCTCGTGATCTGTAGTCGAATATGCTAACCACTAGACCAACGAGGCAGTTATCACAGTTCAACATATCTACAAACTTTAATGTCCTCCTAGTTGTAATGAAACAAGTATTCTACATTAAAAATTTAAAAAACCCCCGACATTCGCCATTTTGTGATGGCGGCCATCTTGGATTTGCATAATGCTATTAAGGGAGTTGTGAAAAAATGTGCAATCTGCCATTTTGTGCTGGCGGCAATCGAGGACCGATTTTTGTCAAACATAGCTAAGAACACTCCACCGTTAAAGCATGTGATATTTAAATACTTAAAACGCATATAACTCCGAAAAGTTAGAAGTGCGTGCCCGGGATCGAACCCACGACCTCCGATAATATTATATACTTGTATGATAACCTGTTAGGTCAGTATTTTGTCAACTACATAGTTGACCGTGCAAATAACTACCACCAACTAATTGACCGCGATTAAAAGACTATGCCAGATTTTGCGAATATAAGTAAATAACTATTTTATTGAGACCGGGAGGTGTGGGAGGGGAAAGAGGAGCTTTAGAGCTCGTCGAAAATATTTAGCCAAAGTTCTCTGGAGCCAAAGAAATTCTTTATTCTAAACTTGCTACCTCCGCAAAAGTGGAAAAGTTGGAATATTTATAATTCACAATGTCCGTTGTTCATACAGGAACGCCGGAGAAACTTGCACGTCCTATGAAAATTCTGAAACATGCATGCGATCCAGGAACTAAGAACAAACTAGGCGGCTGAATTCCGTATTATACCAAGATGGCCGATCTCAAGAGTGGCCGATATATAAAATAATCCTATTTAAAATAATTTAATTTCAATTTAATTTGTAAAATTTTATCTATAAAAACGGCATAAAAATCATGACTGTCTTATGGAAGCCCCCTTAAATATTTGGTTTATTTAATTTAACTATTTTATTTTATTTTATCTATTAATATATTCTGTGAATATTTCAAGCGTCTACCTGTTGTCGTTATCAATATTGAGCAAAAACTAAAAAAAAATCACGTTTGTGGTATGGGAGCCCCCTTACATATTTATTTTATTCTGTTTTTTAGTATTTGTTGTTGTAGCGGCAACAGAAATTACATCATCTGTGAAAATTTCAACTCTCTAGTTATCATGGTTCATAAAATAGACTGGTGACAGACGGACAGACAGACAGACGACAGTGGAGTCTTAGTAACAGGTTCCCGTTTTTACCCTTTGGGTACAGAACCCTAAAAAATGAATCATAACTTAATTAAAAAACCCAAACCGATATGACTAGCACACGAGTAGAAATAGGTACAGAGGGGAAGCTACCTAAGAACGTCCAAAATTTATACCTATTCTGATAGGGTTGTTACCATTTTGGGGAAAACTAAAAATATTGTATAGTAGGTATATAGCAAGATATGTATTAATTATTGAAAAATATGTTTTTTATATTACATTACTAGCTTATACCCGCGACTTCGTCCACGTGGAGTACCTACACAAATTTCGAACCCCTATTTGACTCTCTTTCATAGAATATTAATATTCTATTAATATTCTAAATCGATTTATTTTTAAATTAATAGAAATCTACGCATCTGCAAGCGGGGTTGTTGGGAGTGAGAGGTAATAGAATCCCTAGTGATACCTAGATACTTAGTTACCTTAGTAAAATGAATGAATTAAGTCCCTACTTACTTAGGTAAGTACATACCTATTAAAAGTAAGTGTGATAGCACATGCATAGATATCCCTAGTGATAGTAGTAGTGGTAAGTAAAATGAATGTATTAAGTAGGTACCTACCTACTAAATGTAAGTATGATAGCACATGCGTGGGTAATCCCTAGTGATAGTACCTAGCTACTTATTTACTTTAGTAAAATGAATGAATTAAGCAACTACCTAGTTAGGTACTTAGGTAGGTACCTACTAAAATTAATTTATTTATTTACTTAGGTATATAGAAGATAGGTACTCAGTTACTCTATTAATAAATAAATTCATTTCATTGCATTAATTTATTGTATAGATACGTAAAAGGTAGGTACTTACTTCACTTGATCTACCACAAAAAAAGAAATATCCTAATTTTTTCTAGAGGAACTTAAACATACTAGTACAATGGTTAGGCATTTTTGTCTAAACACAACACTTAAATCCATATTTATATTATTTTGCACAATCTCTATACTCTTGCTAAACATTTTATTCTCAGCATTAATTTAATGCGCACGACCCACAGCCTTGTCGTTTGTCATCCAACTGTCCCCCAGTGGAGCGTCCGTGAACTGTTGGTGAGAGCTCGTGTGTGCGTGAGCGGCGCTATGTGTGAGTGTACCTACAGTGGGCCACTTGTATGTAGCTTCCTCTCTGTACCTATCTACTCGTGTGTTGACTAGCGCGTAAGAGTAATAAGATAGCCTTGATTGACCTCTTAAATAGATACCAAAAATTTGAAACTATGCGGATAACTTTACGTCAATCAATAAATTTTCCATACGACTTCCCACTGGGGGTCTGCAAACACTGCGCTTTTTATTGTGAGGCAGCCATTCCAACACTACCACCACTACAGCTTTTTAACGTCCCACTTTTGGGCACGGGCCTCCTCTCTCATAGGAGAGAGGGATTTAGAGCTTAGAGCCGCCACGTTGTTCCAATGCCGGTTGGCGAGCTTTAACGACTACTGTCACATGATAGAGATAGTAAACGGGACCGACTGCTTAACGTGCTCTCCGAGGCACGGGGGGAAACACCGCCAGCTTGCAACTTCGGGCTGGTACTGAGAATTTCTTGACAGAAAAACCCAACCCAACAATTATTGGCCCGACGCGAGAATTGAATCCGGGACCTGTATCTGTATTACCTGCAGACCACTAGATTAACGAGGCATTTCAACACCATGAAACCCCAACATCTATTGGTTCATCAGCTTTGCATGCCATTGAGCTATGTCATTGACTGTGTTTTTTTCTACGGATCTCCTCATGTGTGATATTTGTTCACGTAGACGAACGCCCGCTAAGAGAATCTAAGCTTTCTTTGAGGCCTGTAGTTTTGAGCTTTCTTTTAGGCCCATAGTTCTTCATAGCTTCTGTAGAAGAGGCACCTTGAAGAAACACATGTAATATTGAATTGAAAGACGAAGAAGTCTACAAAATACAAAGCTCAATATATTCACCCTAGTATTGCTATTAATATGAATTATTAATCTAAAATTCCAGTCTTCAGTAAGCAAAATATCCCGTTACTAAGTGACTGTTATGTTATTTAACCAAAGTAATTGATTACTTACAATTATGTTTTTGTTAAAACTTTTATTTTGCTTGTTCGTGGTCTATGGAAGTGAAATTATTTTCGCTTTCGCTAGTGAGTTACTGTTTTTCTCATTTCCCAAAATTTATCTTAAGTGTTAGTATCTGTCTGTTTTATATGGCTGCGAAACATGGGATTTGCGGATAGAAAGCTGCCGACGGTTACATGTATTTGGAATGTGGCACTGAATGCTTAATAATAATTAATTTATGGAATCACTTTATCTCAAATATTGACTCAATATCTCGAATATATTTTTTTGTATGTTACAATAAGCAAACAAGTTGCATGGAAGTAATTGACTTTTGTTTTCAGCTAAAAATCAGCTGCCCATAAAAAGAGTGAAGTAACATATCTAAATTGTTACATTGAAATTGCTACAATGTTAGGTAACCAGTGTTTTGAAAGAGCATTTGCAGAGTTTCTTGCCAGTACCATTTAGCAACATTATTTTTTCGATATCACACATGAAATTAAAAATATAAAGTACTATACAAAGTCCCAAAGATTGATATCTGGATAAGAAGCACCTGGAAGAAGGAGAAGTGTACTATGTTACTGGCCCACGGGTCCCCTGTTAGAGTAAGAAGGGGGTTTAAGCCGTAGTCACACCACGTTGGCCAAATGCGTCAATTGGAAGACTTCACATGCCTTTGGCTCGGGGTCACTCATCGGGCAACGAAGAGAGCTATGCTCGTAGTACCCCTGCGGGATCAAATCAGAAATGAGAAGATCCGCAGGAGAACCAGAGTTACCAACTTAACTCATCGAGTCGTGAAACTGAAGTGGCAATGGGCGGGGCACATTGTTCGAAGAACCGGACGTTGGGGTCCCAAGGTGCTTGATTGGCAACCTCGCACCAGCAAAAGAAGCATTGGAAGACCCTCCACTAGATACCGTCCATCTCAAGCGAGTCGCTGGCAGCCGCTGGGAACAGGCGGCACAAGATCGTGTTCTGTGGCGATCCTTGGAAGAGACCTATGTCAAGCAGTGGACGTCAATTGGTTGAGATGACGACGACGATGATACGGCTTTGAGAACGTTATGGAGAACTCTCAGGCATGCATGTTTCCTCACGATGTTTTCCTTCACCGTTGGTGCTTGCCGGGGATCGAGCTATCGAAAGAGAAACTGAATTCTTAACCATTAGACTATCTCTATTACTTTTCCCTTTTCGCTCTATCACCTACTAATATTATTTAACCCCCGACGATAAAACGACGAGGTGTTATAAGTTTGACGTGTCTGTGTGTGTGTGTGTGTGTCTGTCTGTTCCCCTGTAGCGCTCAAACGGGTGGACCGATTTGAATGCGGTTTTTTTTGTTTGAAAGGTGAATTAGTCGAGAGTGTTGTTAGCTATGTTTGATGAAAATCGATCCAAGATGGCCGCCGCTACAAAATGGCAGATTATATTTTTTTCACAACTCCCTTAATATGGGTATCAAATGAAAGGGCTTGACTAGTAGAATAGCACTATGCAAATCCAAGATGGCCGCCGCCACAAAATAGCGAATGTCGGGGGTTTTTTAAATTTTAAATTTATACTTGTTCGCTCTATCACCTACTAATATTATTTTAATTTCTATAGAACGTCGTTGCTTCGACTGCGTTTCAATTAGGTCTTGTGAATCGGGGTTCGAATTCGCTCGACAACTTCATCAGGGAACTCTTGCATATGAAGGCAGACAAACCTTTAATAACGCCATATGTGATTACGAACCTGGCAAACTTAGAATACCAAAGGTACGCAATTCAATTTTTTTCAGTGTAGTTGACTATGTTCAATTTTGATATTAAATTCGATGATAACTGGGACTTTGTCCGCGTGGATTCAAGTTTCCTTAAATCCTGTGGGAACAAAGTTACCTCTACTATTAACTACTTCTTATTCCGGAAAAATAACAAGTTCCTACGGGAAGACGGAACATTTATAATGCATAATCCGTTTAATCGATTTTGATGAAAGGTACCGAGGTAGCTTACATCCCGGGAAAGGACATAAGCTACTTTTTAACTCGGAAAATTAAAAAGTTCTCACGGGATTCTTGAAAATTCATCCGTTTAACCGATTTTAAATACGAAATTTGGTACAGACGTATAGCTTTCGTCCCTGAAATTGACATAGGCAACTTTTATCCCGGAAAAGCAAATAGTTCCTATAGGATTTTAAGAAACCAAAATCCACGCGAACGAACCCGCGGGCATCATCTAGTGATATATAAAAATTACACAGGTGTGCTGCTCAGACTTCGATAAGAATATCACAACAACAACAGAAAAACGTGTAGATTCCATCGAGCATCATCAAAACATAGGACTGCTGCCAACCCTTTGTGGGGAATTTCACATTCCACGCCTCATCAGCAGCAATGTTGCAGAACTGTACGAGTTCCCTTGGATGACGCTCATTGCCTACAATACGTGTAAGTATAGAATATCTTTTTATCGAGCCAAAAGGAAGGGTTATAATTTTAGCAGTCTCTGTATGACATAACAGATGGCGCCACTAGCTGCTTGCTCCGCGCTTTCTGCACACTGAATTATTAAGCGTGCTCAGGTTTTAGTTTTTAAACTTTTTGTTAACCTAGACCTCATCCATCGAAAAAAATCGAGAAGTGAAACTGTTATATTAAGTTAGTTTCAGATAAACATAACATAACATGACCTGCGCCGCGTTGCGTGACATGCTCATGATTCAAAGTCCCGAACGGTTCGAACTTAGAAATTACTCGGCACATATGTACTCCGGTGTACATTCAAGTGAATCCAGCCGTAGTTGATTAGTTGTAGTTATAATTTATTGATAGCACTCACGATAGCTAAAAACTAAATAAAACTGTTTGATATTTAAGCTGCTGGAATAGAGTTCGGCTGCGCAGGGAGTGTCATCAACTCCCGGTACATCCTGACAGCTGCTCACTGCGTCATCCGCGACGGTCACCTCAAGAAGATCGCTGCAGTGCGGGTCGGAGAACTCGACTATAATACAGATGAAGATTGCCAAGGAACTTTTGAAGATATGATTTGCGAGTCCAAGATTCAGGTACAATTTCTGAAACTACATTGTTGAGAGAGCATAAGCAAAGTGTCCAGTAGCAATAGTTGCAAAAGTGAACTCTGGCAAGTCACTTGCATTGTGTTAACATTCGCAGTAATTCAATTTCTGCAAGCTAAACTGATATTAACTTCTGCGAAAAATTACGGAAGTTACTTGCCAATGAAATAGCTTCATAATAATTTTCAAATAATAACAAAAAAATTATAAATTGGTCCATCGTACGATCTCGTCATTATTAACAGCTTATATTTATATGCATTTGGACTGCAAAATTGCACTTTTGATGCAGTTTTCACTGCTACTACCGTACTTAAACTGCACTCTAACTGCACGCTGACCGTCGTCGTTTCGGCCTTGAGTCTTCGGTGGGAGGCTTCGTTCTTCGGCTGAAAATTTTAGGTTCCAAATTAATCTAAAAATCTATATAAAAGGAAAAGGTGACTGAATGACTGATTGACTGACTGATAGACTAACTGATCTATCAACGCACAGTTCAAACCACTGAACAGATTGAGCTGAAGTTTGGCATGCAGATAGCTATTATGACGTAGATATCTGCTAAGAAATGATTTTTGAAAATCCAACCCCTAAGAGGGTTTAATAGGGGTTGAACATTTGTATGAGATTTATATGAATTCACGAGGACAAAGTCGCGGGCATCAGCTAGTATAATATAAATATAAAATTAAATTATATATATTATAATTATTAATATATTATATCTTTTATATATATAAAACAAAGTCGTGTTAGTTCGAACACTTAACTATAACTCGAGAACGGCTGGACCAATTTTCATGGCTTTTGATTTGTTGTATTTGTCTCCATCCAGAATAGCATAATAAATATTAAAAACATTAGAAAATTTACGAAAAATTAAAATACGAGAAAAAACATTTTCCCATACAAAATGTTCACGGGTTTCGTAACTGTCAAACATCCCGTCGCGTAGATACGGTAAACTCTCTCACCCGTACCTATATAATTCTTTGGTACGTGTGTTTGTCACCAAATTCCTCCTAAACGGCTGGAGCGATTTGGATGAAATTATGTGTGTATATTTCAATCCTGGATGGTTTGAAAACACAATTACCGGGTATGTAGGTACAGCTAACCTACCGGGTCTCGGTAGGTGGCGCTGATGTCGGTATGTCACCATCGGGCAGGACGAAGTCTACCGGATCCACTAGTAATATAATATTTCACTTCTATTCCAGGATATAGATGTCGAGGAGATTATACCGCATGAGAAATTTACGGGAAAGATACCAGTAGAGGACGACATAGCGCTTCTTCGTCTCAAAGAAACCATTAATATGACTAGTAAGTTTTTTCACCCGACTACGGCAAAGCCAAAAGGAAGGGTTATGATTTTAGCAGCCTATATATGTTTGTGGCTGATTTTTGTATGAGATTCTGAGTGTTCCACCGTAGCGCCTAAACTACTGGGCCCATTTCGATGAATGGAATGTCAATTGATTCGACGTTATAGTCCGAGTAACATTTTATATATGAAAAAAATCGAGAAGTGACGTCCGAGCTGCTAAAGTAAAATATTATTTAGTTTCGGATAGACATAATAAATGGTGTCATTAGCTGCTTGCCCCAAGCTTTCTGTACACTAAATGATTATTTTATATTAAATTAAATTACTAAGGTTAAATCGGGTTTTAGTATACGAACTTTATCTCTTGTCACTTGTTTAAATATCTGAATACAACCCGCGGAACGTAAGTCGAGCGGTGACCTTCAATGCGCAGAAGTCGAAAATGAGGTATTTCGGGGTGTGAGGGGGCCGCGGGGAGGGCGTGGGGATCGTTCGTAAGCACTGATTAGCTCTCGCGGATCCCTCGTAAGCGCTGATTGGCTCTTCAATCGTACTGTGTCCCGCTCACTCGTACGACGCTGCGCGCACTTGAAGGTCACCGCTCGACTTACGTGCCGCGGGTTATACTGGCATGCTTCTCATTGACTTGTTGGATATAAGCGACACATGACTATGGAATATAACATATGCGTTTTCAAGAGACCCATGTCCAGCAGTTAACGTTCATATTAGACCTACACATTTACAATTTTGCATATCTTTTAATACCCCTTCAAACACTTAGAAGCCTTTACTTTTCAGATAACGCGGCGCCAATATGTTTGCCTGTGAATATCCTCCTGCGTAACGCACATCTCTCAGGCAAAAATGCAATAGTCGCGAGTTGGGGTATTGCAGACGAAAAGGCGGTATCCTCCAGTCTAATGAAAGCTGTGATTCCAATCCTATCGGACGACGCCTGCAGTCAGTACTACAGTAGGTGTGTACATAACCCCCGTTACGTAAGTCGACCGGTGACCTTCAAGTGTGCGCAGCGTCGTACGAGTGAGCGGGACACAATACGATTGGAGAGCCAATCAGCGTGTACGAGGGATCTGCGAGAGCTAATCAGTGCTTACGAACGTTTCGACTTCTGCGCGTTGAAGGTCACCGGTGGACTTATTTTCCGTGACTTATACCTTATTTATTTTCAACTAGCTTCTGCCCGCGGCTTCACCTGCGTGAATTTTGGTTTTTCCCAAATCCCGAGGGAATCATGGATTTCCAGTTCCCGTTCCCGCTCCTTTTTCCAACCTTTATACCTATTTTCAAGGAAATTTGCTATAGTAATCTACCTATAGCTGTAGCTATAGATTTCGGTTTTTTCGAAATCCCGTGGGAACTGTGGATTTTTCCAGAATAAATAGTATCTTATGTGTTAAGTCAGGGCACTCGCATTTAACCGGTTTTAATTAGAACACCTATTTAACGATTTCAGTTTCGGATATCAACGAGCCTCGACAGCAGGGAGAACGTTTTGCGCTGGTTCAAATATGACGGACACTTGCCAATGCGACTCCGGAGGACCTCTGATGATGAAAACCAGGATCAACGATTCAGTGCGACTAATTCAGTTAGGTATCTTTTCTTTAGGGCGCCGGAAATGCGGCTCTGAATTCCCGGACGTGTACACCGATGTTACGAAGTATATGGATTGGATATTAGACAATATTAGGGATTAATAATTGATGTGAAATGTATAACATCCCTATTAATATCCCTACATAACATTATAAATGTGTTTGTTGGTTGGTTTGGCTTCCGCAGCAACGGAGCAACTGATTGACTGAATTTTTTGCGTGGATATTGCTAAGTAAGACGTAAAGAGTGGCAAAGTAAAACTTTTAACTAATAATATAAGTATATTAATATTTATAGGTACTTTTTACTGAAGCCACTCTTTTGGATTATCAAACGCTTTTGTATTTGGCCGGTACATTGTCAAAACTATGCCACGCTGCCTATGAGAACAACTTGTTACGATTATATTGTATTTTAATATGAAATAAAATCTTAGGCATTTCAAACAAAATCTTTTCTTTCCCGCAGCCTAAAAGTAGGTACAATTGCACATTTTCTACAAATTGAAACATAATAATATACGTATTCTGTGACATAAAACTATTCAAATCAAGTTATTCTGCGGACCTTGTTACCTGCTTACCAGAAATAACCTCAACGAAACGCCCACGTATACATAGTCCTACAAACTTATCTGAGCCGGTGGCGGAAGTGGAATTAATGATGCCACTCTGAAATTGACAACATTAAGGGCCTGTTTCACCACCTTCTGATAAGTGTCTGATAACATAACTTTTGTATTTGTTATTCGACATAGACATCGTGAGCGACGCTGTCACCGGGTCTGAAATGGACTATACATGGAACGATCATTCCATCCATTGATCTATTAACTAAGAGATCTGAAGCTAAAAATTAACTTGAGGTACAGTTATTGTACTCACCTAACCTAAATGACTCCTGTCTAGGTGTAAATGAAACACCGAATCGCACTTGCTTTTTATTATTTCTAACCGTGTCACTAAATTGATTGTCAAATGGACTTATTTGTTAAATTTTAATAAATTTAATCCTACCAAATTAAATAGGTATGTCTCATAAATCATCATTACTATATTGTTTTTGGATGTGTCATAATTGAATTTAGTCCTTATTTAGTCGCATCATAATTTTCCAAAAACATCAATCACGAGGCTGATAAATGTTTATTATTTTGGTGTTCTTCTTCCAAGAATTTATAAATGTTTGATCTTAAGTTATTTTTGATAAATTTTCCGTAGTTTTATTATAATGTCCTGTGCTGTGAAAGAATGTATTCCTATAGGGGCCGAAAAGAAAATTTTAAAGAAATATTATCATTTCATCGGTGAGTTTTGATAGTTTTGTATGTAAATATAATCTAAAATTATGTAACGTTATTTGTAGTTTTTGGAAACCATCATCGTGTTCAATTCTACACCCATTTTTGCCTATTTTTTAAATATTTTCTGTTGACTAATAAAGGTTATGTTTTTTAGCATAGTGATGTACTAAAATTGCATATCGATTACGTGCGATAAAATTTTTAACCTCCGACGCAAAAACGACGGGGTGTTATAAGTTTGATGTGTCTGTGTGTGTGTGTTGTGTGTGTGTGTGTGTATGTGTGTGTGTCTGTCTGTCTGTCTGTCTGTTCCTCTGTAGCGCTAAAACGGGTGAACCGATTTGAACGCGGTTTTTTTGTTTGAAAGGTGAATTAGTCGAAAGTGTTGTCAGCTATTTTGATGAAAATCGCTGCAAGATGGCCGCCGCTACAAAATGGTAGATTATTTATTATTTACAACTCCGTTAATATGGGTATCAAATGAAAGGGCTTGACTAGTAGAATAACACCATGCAAATCCAAGATGGCCGCGATAAAAAAATGGTGAATGTCGGGTTTTTTTTTAATTTTTGAACATTAGATTCCGTAGCCACTACACACAATGAATACTTACGTGTATTTCCGCGTGCTAGATTGTTGTATCATGATCGCTAAATTTTTATTTGTTACAGATTTCCAAAGAACCCAAAAATAAGAAATGAATGGGCACAAAGAATAAGACCGCAATATTGGACATCGCAGAAACATAGTCTGGAGTCTCCAACATAGGTTGGAGTGCGGGGTGAGGCAGGGGGGGTTGACCTCGCCGAAGCTCTTCAACCTGTATGTGAATGAGCTGATTGTGGAGCTCAGCAGCAAGCCACTGGGTTGTTGGATAGACGGCGTCTGTGTAAACAACCTCAGTTACGCCGACGATATGGTGTTGCTGGGTCCCACGGCTGGTTCAATCAGGGAGTTACTTCAAACCTGCCAGAAATATGCTGCCAGGCATGGTCTCATGTACAATGTGTCTAAAAGTCAATATATGATCTTTAAGGCCCCTCGTAAACAGGTGCAATACGAACCAAGTATTGCACTGAATGGGGTTGAGCTCACACGCGTACCACATTTTAAATACTTGGGTCACTATGTTGCGGAGGACCTTAAAGATCATATGGACATTGAGAGAGAAAGAAGGGCCATGACCATTAAATGCAATATGTTGGCTCGCAGGTTCGCCCGATGTAGCAAGGAAGCTAAAATAACGCTCTTCAAGGCTTACTGCCAAAATTTCTACTCGGGCAGCCTGTGGGTCAACTATGCACAAAACGCCATGAACACCTTAAGAGTGCAATATAATAATGGATTCAGGATGCTGTTGGGATTGCCGCGGTTTTGTTCCGCATCAAGCATGTTCGCGAATGAGCGAACTGACGATTTCTTCGCGATAATGCGAAAGAAGTCGTCATCGCTGCTGATGCGATGGCGAGCGAGTTCCAACAGCATCCTGAAAGTTTTTGCGAGTAAGATGGACTCACCAATACTTGAACACACTATTCAAGTATTGGTGAGGCCGCAAACTTAAGTTAATTATAATGTTTTAGTTTTAGTTATAAGCTACTAACATTAGTTATAAGATTGTAATATACTAACACAATGAGCCCCAGTTGCTTAAAATAAAGATTTATTATTATTATTATAGTCATATTTGTTCAAAACACTTCACACTTAATTGATTTGTGCCCAAAAACAATTTAAAATGGAGGCGCTTAAAAGCAAACGCTATTATTTTTGCCGCATATAGACACATTGGTAATTATAATAATATCAAATATTTGTAATAATACCATAATTTCATGCTAGTGTTGTGTGAAGGTGCAAAATACATGCAAATACTAGGGTTGGACTTAATAGTCTTTGGCACGAATTCAGAGATAAAATAGTCATTAGTGATAGATGTTTGGTCCACGAGTATAATGCTAACACTCTTATAATAAGGTAATTCATCGTTTTCAAGAAAACAACGAAAATCAATTCTAACCTCAACACTGGATGATTTACCCTCTCCCTCCCCCCATCCCATAACCCATATCAAGGCGGCACGTTTTAAAAGTTTTACCCTAAAAGCTGTTATTGGTGTATGAAAAACGCTGAAGCGAAACGTGAAAAATGTTCTACCACGTCTGATTTTTTTAATTTAAGGCAAGAGAACCGTTACCAATGGATGTCTGTAATGCAGAAGAAAATTCCGCCAATGAAGTTTCCATTCGCACTATAAACATTAATGTTCAAAGAAATTTAGTAAGTGTATAATATTCGTTCGTTCGTTCGTTCGTTTCAAACAATGGACGTCCACTGCTGGACATAGGTCTCTTGCAAGGATCGCCACAACACACGATCTTGTGCCGCCTGATTCCGGCGGCTACCAGCGACTCGCTTGAGATCGTCTGTCCATCGAGTGGGGGGGCCTACCTACGCTTCGTTTGCTGGTGCGAGGTCGCCATTCAAGCACCTTGAGACCCCAACGTACATCGGTTCTTCGTGCAATGTGCAACGTGTGCAATGTGCAAATTGCACGAAGTATAATATTACTACCTATTAATATAAATAGGTTTAATATTTTGTATTTCGAGACAAAACAATTCACTATTGTAATCTACATAGTACTTTCAGGAAGGTTTTAGTATATGTATAACACACCTAGTTACCATTCTTATGTGCGATGTTACACGCATAAATGTACCCACATGTCACTAATATTTTTGACTGGTGCACCGCGGTTCCTCTGAGATTGCTGGACCGAAGTCGGTTTAATATTTCTTAAAAATAGCTTGTATGATCGTATTTTCGAAACACCGTTTATAAAGTTTCATCGACTCCAAAAAGACTCGATTTTATTTCAGTTCTAGAAGGCACAACAAAGGTTCTAGAAAGATATGTATATTTTGTGTTTTTTTATATATATATATATATATATATATATACAATATGTATATTTTTCGATGTGTACACTAAAACCTTTCTGAAAGTATGTAGATTATGATAGTGAAAAAATCATCAAAATCGGTTCATTAGTTGCGGAGATAATCGCGAACATACTTATATACATACATATATACATACATACAACCTCCTTTTTTGAAGTCGGTTAAAAATATACTATAATATGAAACATATTATTCTTGTATTTCCTAACAAGATGATGCCCGAGACTTCATTCACGTGAGCTTAGGTTTTTATTTTATTAATCTTGTAGGAACGCTTTGATACTGCAAGACAAAAGTAGCCTTAGATATCGGTTCCCGGGATGCAAGCTGTCTGTGTACAAAATTTCGTCCAAATCGGATGGGCCCTGAAAAGGTAAAAGACAGAAAGACACACTTTCGCATAATGTAATATTAGAGTATGGTCCACATATTTAAACACGCATATTGTGTCCCTATAGATCCTCACAGTCAAAATATCGATAGTTACATCACTAGCACGTCACGTGTCATCGTCACGTGTCATTAAAAAACTTGTGACCACAGACAGCTGTAAACTTGACATCTATTTAGAGTATATATTACAATATCTTAGATTCCATCCTTGTCAAATGTCAATTTAATTTCGCATTATGGTCATCTTACACGTCTTGCTCTTTAAAAGAAAACACTAATAGTGGGAGATACAGTCATAGAGATTACTACCCTCATCTGTTATTTAATGCTGATAGAGATAATATGCTAGATAATTCATAGATTGATACATTGCACTTTGGTTGCCTGGCTAAATTTGGTGCCTATGATGTTAAACACAAAAAAATGTAATCAATTTTTTTCGATCTGCTTCCCTCATCTGTTATTTAAACGAATTATATGTCAAATGAAAGATTATTTTATTCCCAATCGAACCGTATTTGGTTGCCTGGTCAAAAGTGGTGCTAAATCATGGTTGCCTGGATTTTAAGATATAAAATTTTCTGTGCGAGTGTTGAAAGTGACGGAAAAGTGTTGCGCGCGCAATTCCATTTGACAGACAAAGATGCAGTGAGGCAGGCGTGCACTCGGCAGGTGCTTAGTCTATACAAAGATTAAAACCATAGACTAGCTGTGCCTGTCCATTAAAGATATTTGCAAAAAAAATAAGTGAGCGACGTAAGGAATAAGTAATAAAACGTAAAAAAGCTGTTTTTGAAAATTTTGTCTGTTTGTCTGTATATTTGTGCATGTATTACGCAAAAACTACTGAATGGATTGAAATTAAACTAGGCATGATCTAAGTTCATACTACATAATAGCATATAGGATACTTTTTATCCCGAAATTCAGCACAGTTCCCTTGGGAGAGGGGATGAAAGTCAAAATGTGTACTTAGCTGTAATTCATTATCGCGTAGTCCGATTTCATTCATTTTTAGGGTTCCGTACCCAAAGGGTTAAAACGGAGCCCTGTTAATGTCACTCGGCTGTCTGTCTGTCTGTCAGCCGGTCACAGGTCTCTAGCTAGCAGACGAAATGAGATTTACTCCAAACAATTTTCAACCTGTCAAGTCATCTTTGTCTATTACACAAAATAAGGACGCCTTTTTCGAATTTCTCCACTAAATTTAAATTTTTTGGTACTTCAACAAAAAAGAATTTGTTGATTATTTATTAAAACGTTGAATGACATTAATAAGGCTCCGTTTTTACCCTTTGGGTACGGAACCCTAAAAATGAATGAAATCGGACTACGCGATAATGAATTACAGCTAAGTACACATTTTGACTTTCATCCCCTCTCCCAAGGGAACTGTGCTGAATTTCGGGATAAAAAGTATCCTATATGCTATTATGTAGTATGAACTTAGATCATGCCTAGTTTAATTTCAATCCATTCAGTAGTTTTTGCGTAATACATGCACAAATATACAGACAAACAGACAAAATTTTCAAAAACAGCTTTTTTACGTTTTATTACTTATTCCTTACGTCGCTCACTTATTTTTTTTGCAAATATCTTTAATGGACAGGCACAGCTAGTCTATGGTTTTAATCTTTGTATAGACTAAGCACCTGCCGAGTGCACGCCTGCCTCACTGCATCTTTGTCTGTCAAATGGAATTGCGCGCGCAACACTTTTCCGTCACTTTCAACACTCGCACAGAAAATTTTATATCTTAAAATCCAGGCAACCATGATTTAGCACCACTTTTGACCAGGCAACCAAATACGGTTCGATTGGGAATAAAATAATCTTTCATTTGACATATAATTCGTTTAAATAACAGATGAGGGAAGCAGATCGAAAAAAATTGATTACATTTTTTTGTGTTTAACATCATAGGCACCAAATTTAGCCAGGCAACCAAAGTGCAATGTATCAATCTATGAATTATCTAGCATATTATCTCTATCAGCATTAAATAACAGATGAGGGTAGTAATCTCTATGATGGTATCTTAGACCATAAGGACCTAGTGGTCAGGAAGGGGTAGGGAAAAATGGCCTAGGCCCAAGGCCACTTTTCCCTACCCGTTCCCGACCAGGCCCTACCCTACCCTAGGCCCTAGGGATTCCTGCGGACCATTCAATTTGGGATTATCGACAAGACAAACTATTTGCTTGTGAATCTGGCCAAATAGAAGGAATCAGTACTGAGGTGTTCCAACCCATAGATATGAGCAGTATTCAGCGCTACAGAATTTGCGCTATACATAACAGGAGCCTGTTCTTGGCCGCTAAGTAACTTTTTATTCTGTTAAAGCTAGTTTGGGCTTTCCTTCCAAGTGATCCCAGAACCAGCTTCCGTTCGATTTATTAACCCAGAGAAACCCAATGCTGCTGGAAAGAGTATTCGCGAGACATTCTAGACATAAGTTAAAAAAACAGCCAAGTGCGAGTTAGACTCGCGTATCGATGTGTTCCATAAAAATCGTTAAAAACGGCAAAAAAATCACGTTTTTTGTATGGGACTCCCATACAAAAAACGTGATTTTTTTGCCGTTTTTTGGCCTTAAATATTTATTTTATTCTATTTTTAACCCCCGTGTGTGTGTGTGTCTGGCTGTTCCCCTGTAGCGCTCAAACGGGTGAACCAATTTGAATGCGGTTATTTTTTGTTTAAAAGGTGAATTAGTCGAGAGTGTTGTTAGCTAATGTTTGATTAAAATCGATCCAAGATGGCCGCCGCTACAAAATGACGAATTGTATATTTTTTCACAACTCTTTTAATATGGGTATCAAATGAACGGGCTTGACTAGTTGAATAGCACTATGCAAATCCAAGATGGCCGCCGCCACAAAATGGCGAATGTCGGGGGTTTATTAAATTTTTAATTTATACTTGTTATTAAGTATTTGTTGTTATAGCGGCAGCAGAAATGCATCATCTGTGAAAATTTCAAGTGTCTAACTATAATGGTTCATTAGATACAGCCTGGTGATAGACGGATGGACGGACACGCAGACAGACGGACAGCGGAGTCTTAGTAAAAGGGTCCTGTTTTACCCTTTGGGTACGGAACCCTAACAAGAGATAAAGTTCGTAAACTAAAACCCGACTACTCATATTAATCACACTAATATAAAGGCGAAAGTTTGTGTGTGTGTGTGTGTGTGTGTGTGTGTATGTGTGTGTGCGTCTGCGTGTGTGTGTGTGTGTGTGTGTGTGTGTATGTTTGTTACTCTTTAACGCCACAAGTACTGAACCGATTTGGCTGAAATTTTGAATGGAGGTAGATAATGCCCTGACTTAACACAGGGCAATGATGATATGATAATTATCATAGAAAAATCAACAGTTCCCAGGGGATTTGGATAAACCGAAATCTAGCTACAGCTATAGGTAGATTACCATAGCAAACTGCCTTCAAAGTAGGTATAAAGGTTGGAAAAGGGAGTGCGCAACGGAAATCCACAATCCCTCGGGACGTGTGAAAAAATTCACGCGGACGAAGTCGCAGAAACAGCTAGTAACAGAAGCTAGTAATAGTATAAAATAATGATTTAGTGTGCAGAAAAACCTGTATTCAACTGCGTACTAATAGAAGAAAGCGTGGGGCAATCAACTAGTGGCGCCATCTGTTATGTATATCTGAAACTAACTTAATATTCCAGTTTCACTTCTCGGTTTTTTTCGCGTATAAAATGTAGCCTATGTCACCCGGACCATAACAACGAATCAATTGACTCGTCATTAATCAAAATTGGCCCAGTAGTTTAGGCGCTACGGGGGAACAAAAAACGTATACAAACATACATACATATATACATA